>CM032335.1:21095982-21296335 GCA_019022515.1 Quercus aquifolioides | reverse complement strand
AACCTTTAGTGATGGTTGGACCAGCTGATGCATGTTGGAAGAAAAGCACAAGAAAAAGGCACATATGCAACACTTAAAACATTTCAATGTAACACAGCATCTGAACACAAAATTTGCAACACTGGTTGATATTTCAAAGATGATTCAAGTATGCAGGGTAACAAGGGGACAGATAGAGCAGTTAGCACAGGGAATAATTAGAAGTTCTCTATAATTAAAATCTCAATCAATAGCATCATAAACTTACTTAATACTTCATCTGCAGTTATCCTAGCTGAAGAATCCCTTGTTAGCATTCTACCAAGAAGATCTCGAGCAGGTTTAGATATTGACTCCCATACTCCTGTGTGGAAATCAAGCTTCACGTTCTTAATTGCCTCAAAAATTGCTTCTTTGGAATCTCCACGAAATGGAAGAACACCAACCAAGAGAGCATGGAGGAGGATACCAGCACTCCAAATATCAACCTTCTCGGAATAATTTCCTAACAAGACTTCTGGGGCAACATAGGCTGGACTTCCAGCCAATCCAGTCAAGTTCTGACCTGCAGTGTAGTAATTGTGTCATTTTATGAGCAACCTGGCAAAGCTTTCAACAACAACCAACCAATGTATGAGACAACAAGAAATCCAACATAAACTTACAAGGACACATGCCAATCACTTGTAGTTGTGTTTAAGCAGGAACCGGACAAATAATATATATGGTATTAAGGGGGAAAAAAGAAATATTTTTATAAATAGTATTTAGAGAGAGAGAGAGAGAGAGAGGATATACAATGTCATTTATAAGGGCAATGAAAATAATTTAAAGGAAAAATATCTAATAAATGATGGGATGTGATAATAGCGATTTCAATAGAGAGGCATGATGATTGCTGCTGATTAAAGATCCCTCTAGAAATTCTTATCCCTTTGTAAGGTATACAATAAGAAAACCATTCAATATGTACATACAGGAGCCTAGTCAAAGGATTTTATCCACTATACAAGTTTCACACACACACACACACACACCCAATAGGTCTTGAACCAAAAATCCATTACATTACTGATGGAGGAAATACCATTTGAGCCAGATTCATTAGCAAAAGTTTCACAATAATATAGCCAACTAGATGGTAGTGTATCACCTAGTAGAAACATAATCATCCAAAGACCCAAAAAAATCATCTTTACAAGATAGAAGCATTAAGCTATAAATAGTCAACAATGATTTGTTTGTACAGTGCTATTTAAAAGCTGCACATCTATTGTATTATATTGTATTTACTATATTATATCTGTGGATGCGCACAAACACACAGGTATAATATTTGGTCATTTCTCTATAATAGAGATAATATCCATATGTTTTGACAAGTAATACGCATTTAGATTTGTATTAGGGGTTATGCATTACAGGATATGGAACAAAGTCAGTTTCTCATAGTTTGCGTTCAAAGGTCTTGTCAAGTTGAAATTGAGTTTTACACTCAATATTTTCTACTTCAAATAGGGTCCAACTGCCTGGTGGGTGATTTTTGCATAGTCATTCTTCATGTGTAGGATTTGACTTTGAAGCCTTGACTGATCTGCCAATCCCGTGTTCCACGCGCATTCTAACATAGAGAAGCTATTCACCAGTGACCTTGATTGTTTAGCTCCTTTTGTATTCGTACTGTATCTACTTTTCATTGACTAAACCACTAAGTGACTGTAATACTTTCTAGCTCTAAACACCCTAAAGCTATAAAATCTCCAATGGGAGCAAATGTTCAGTGAGTCATCAATCTTGATAGTTGTTGTGTACACTAATTGTGGGGCAAAGTAAGTTATTCCGCTACATAGAATCTTAATCACAAACAAATTTGCATTGACCTCAACATTTTATGAACCTGGTCTATCTATTTGTACGTCTTCACTAAACCAACAAAGCAAGTCGATCCGATGGACATTTAAACACATGCATCATTGAACAATTCCTTATCAATTCAATTCTTTCAAGGCCTACTTGCTTTCTTTACCGCATAAGGGCATAAATTTCCATTTTCTTCTATATTAGTGGCTGAGAATGATGTCATTTGGTCTAAAGAATGCCAAGGTGCCTTACCAACAAGCTGAAGCCTGATTCAGGATATTTGGTCATTGCCTTAATCAGCCTTGGGGTTGGTACGAAATCATATTGGCTGTGGATATAGAGGAGGCCACAAGGAATGGAATCGTAGACTAAGGAATGAGACTGCACTAAGGAACAAAGGATGAGAGTTATACAAACTGCAATCACCTCTTGGGTTCTTTGCAATTGGATAGGTGCCTCAGCCCTTGTGGCTTCTTCTTGCTGCAAGGTCATTGCACAAAATCAAACCACCAAAGAACTTGATTCTTCTAATGTGTCCAATTCACTCACCTTTTGTGGACTCTAACTAACCTCCTATTTTGGACCTGCACTTGTCTCTAATGATTTTCCTCCCTTTAGCTACTCATATGATTCAACAAATATAGGCTAATGCACTCTTCTTTTCATTCTATAGCCTTGATCTCCCAAAAAAGGAACGAGTACATACTAGACCTACTAACTAAAATGAAAAAGAGATCAGAAATATAATGATAATACATAAATTATGAAATATTGCAAATTACTAAAACTTAGAATATATCAGGGAACCTAATGTCTCAAAAGAGTCAAAACATGGACATCAAAGAAAAAATGGGCAGAATGATCCTTTTATGAAGCTCAAATTGATACCATCTACTTTGCTTGAAAAAAAATGATATTGTTCTCACCACAATTAACAGATAAAGACACCCATGATCAGAGCCACACAGAGGCATAAAACTTCATTTGATCAAACAGAAACAGAAAGCTACAACATGGAGGAGGACACATTAGATAATTTATCAATCATAATGATATATCCATTGCCTCACTCTCACTCTCTGTGTTTTCTGGACATGCATTAACAACATACTACCATTTAAACTCAAAACACAAGGTGCTACAAATTCAGGTGGAAAAGTTACAAAGGAAATAAAATAAACAACTTAATAAGTATCAACATTCTCCATAGCATGTATCGCTTACCATTTGAGATTCTTGTGGCAAGGCCAAAATCTGCAAGCTTTATCTTCCCTGATGTCGTGAGAAGAATATTCTCAGGCTTTATATCTCTATGCACAACTCCCATATCATGACAATACTTAATAACCAACATCACTTCCTTGAATATATTAGCAGCACGATGTTCTGAATATTGATCCTCTTTGTTCATCTGATCAATCAAACATCCCCCGGAGCACAACTCCATCACAAGATGAAAACACTCCGGCTCCTCGTACACGGCTCGCAATGTCACCACCCCAGGATGACCAGACAAATGCTGCATTATCTCTACCTCCCTATGAACCGTTTCCTCCCCCTTCCGCAAAGTCTTGCACGCATATTCCACTCCACTATCTCTAGACCGACTCGAACAAACCGACCCAAATTTCCCTTTCCCAATAGTTGCACCCAAAATATAATCATCCTCCACCTTATTCTTCCTACCCATTTGGGTTGCAACATCTATACACCCTATCTTCCTCTTGAGCCCTCTCCCCGGTGGGACCGAAGACAAAGTCCCACACGGCGGAGCAGTGGCAACCCCAGCAAGCCTATTTTTACAGGTAACAACAGATTCAGTATCAACATGTTCTTTGCACCTCTTCTTCAACCTTGTATAGTCTTCTAGTGAATAGTGTGAGGTGAAACTCAATGATGGGGATGTTAAAGTGTCTGGTAAATTTGGTGACCCATTAGTATCACTTCCTTTCCTCTTCTTCCTCATCAAAACTGAGTTACTTAACACTATTTATCTCAAACTATTCCCACATTACATTGCAAACATCACCCAAAAATTTTATAAAAAAATCAAACTTTTGCACACAACTATCCCTGTTCTCAACCCAAAATACAAAACACAAAAAACCCATCAGTAAATTTCATATCTTTATGAAATTAGAAATAAAATAAAATAAAAAATTGAATAATTTGATAGTTTCCATAAATCCCTAATACACAATTTTTTTGAAACTAATTTCCAGTAAAATCAAAGAGGTTAGGGAAAAAGAACGAACCTTTTGAGCAGAGCCAAAATGTTCCTCAGATTTCGGAGATCGAGAAAGCTATGAGCTTGTCTGATTGTTAGAGAGTAAAATCGGAAACGAGAATTTGGAGAAAAATGGGTGTGAGATTTGATGAAGGATCGGAATAGAGGAAACCCTAGAAAGTTTCACAGATCAAATTATTTTGGAGGAAAAGACAATAGCGTGATTGATAATTATATGGAATAGCTGAGAGAGAGAGAGAGAGAGAGAGTGAGCCAGGTGGGGGTTTTGAGTTGAGTCGTTAATTGCTGAAACCACGTGTTGTTTCTGTATTTGTAAGGCCAAAGGATATTCGGCCATTAGTCTGTTTTCTGATTCGGTTTGGTGGGAAGGATACAATGTGTGTGCACGACATGGCGGTCGAGTGTAGGCTCGGAATCTAGGCGATAGATTTCTTCTTTTTATAGGATTACATTAAAATTAAACCGACAGCAAAGCAAATACCTCGCAGAGAAGAGTTTGTTCAATAAAATAATGACACTTAACTCAGAAAAATTAACAATGCCCAAAACATCAGTAGCCTTGGTGAGAGTATCAAGTCTTCATATCCAATTTATTAAATAAATAAATAAAAATATGTAAATAATAATGATTTAGGTAAAAATATTGTTTTGGTCCTTACATTTTGGCGTCATGGTCATTTGATCTCTACATTTTGAAAATAGTCAATTTGGTCACTGTTATTTTCAACATACAGTCAATTTGGTCCTTACCGTTAACTTACTAACAAAAAATACCTACGTGGAAAAAATACTTACGTGGCAAACGATTTGTAAGATTGGCATGTCTAATATTACAAAATTAAATGAGATAATGACGTGTTTAAATTTTATTTGCCATGTCAGTGATTAGTTGGCAAAAAATGCCACATCAGCTTTTACAAATATATTTCTTTTCTTTTCTTTTTTTCCTCTCTTTATTTTTCTTTCAACTTTCTTTAATCAAACATAATTTTCATTTTATTTTCAATAACAATTTTCTTCATTGTTCCGACAAAACATCAATTGAACGTGCATAGCTATCTCACCTGGTGGAGACCATGATTTGGAAACCCCTATCTCTCAATAATTGTGGGTTATTGTGTTGTGTTGTGTTGTGTTGTATTGTATACCAAGTGAATTTATAGCACCCAAGGCCACTAGAAACCCATATAGAGGAAAAACTTTCATATGCAATTGTTAACCAAATGGAGAGGACATGGATCTGATCCGAGTTGCATGTCAAATTGGCAAACTTGAACAAAGCAATCGTTCTAGACCATTTTGAATTAGAATCGAAGGCCCACTAAGGGGCTGGATTTGGAGGAATTGGGATTTGGATCCACATGGGAGAGGAGGATGAGGAGGAGAAATCCAAAGAAGGTTAGTATTTAAGGCATGAGATCTGAATCTAGCACAATTGTGGTAGTTAATGGTGGGAAATTTCTTTCTGGGTTTTGTTTGAGAGAGTGGTTTGGAGAGAGAGAGAGAGAGAACCCACAAAGGAATTGATTGTTGCGGTGAGTGTGGTTCTAGTGGTGGCGGTGAAAGAGAGGTGGCACAAGCACCAGTGGTTAAGTGAGAAGTAGAAAATTGGGAGAGACGGGGCTATCCTGGGTTTGGGGAAAGAACAGTGAAGAATTTTCTGGGTTTAGGAAGAAGAACAATGAAGAATGTGGGAAAATAAAATTAATTTTTAAAGAAATCGTAGGAAAATTGAAAGAAAAAATAGAGGAAAAAAATTGGAAAAGAAAAGAAATATATTTGTAAAGGTTGATGTGGTTTTTTTTCCAACTAAGCACTGACTTTATTTAGACATATTAGCATCTCACTTAATTTTTTTAAGGCGAAAAGCACATTTTCGTCCCTACATTTTCACGCGATTCCCACTTTGGTCCCTAACTTTTTTTTTCACCGCTTTTAGTCCCTATTCTGAAAAACGCATCTCATTTTTGTCCCTGCCGTTACATCGATGACGGAAATTGCACAAATGGCAAACGGCATAACTTAAAAACATTAAAATAATGTCCACATAAGCCACGTGGAATCTAATTTAATTTTAAAAAAATTACTTATCATTATTAATTTTTATAAGAACGTTCTTCTTGTTCTTCCCAAATGAAGAACTCAAATCCATTACAAGAACACAAACCCAACAACCAATAACTCAAACCCAGATTACAACAACACAAACGAAAAAAGAAAAAGAAAAAAACAGAGATCAACACCAACACAGACTTAGATCACAGTAAACAAAAATGAAAAAAAAAATGTATATACTTTTTTTTTTTTTAAGTGTGTTAGTCAAAAAAGTATATACTTTAAAAATCATCAAACCATTTTTTTTATTATCATTAGAACATTTTAGACCTTGATCTGAGAGAGAGAGAGAGAGAGAGAGATGAGGCTGGCAGTGCGTGGTGGGTCAGATCGGCCTCAACCACCATCTCGGCCACAATGAAGCTCGATCTTGGTGACTTTGGGTCAGATCGGCGGTGCGTGGTGGGTCAGATCGGCCTCTCTTTCCTCCGCTGATCCCAGCGAGTCCACCTCCACCACCGAAGCGCGGCGCTTTTCTTCATATCGGTCTTTATGTTTGGGTCTTGCTGGGTTTTGCTGGGTTTTTCTTGTGGGTCTTGCTATTTGGGTGAGAAATATTTTGATCTCTGTTTCTTTTTTTTTTCATTTGTGTTGTTGTGATCTGGGTCTGTGTTTGTGTTTGATCTCTATTTTCTTTTTTCTTTTTTCGTTTGTGTTGTTGTAATCGGCGGCGCTCTTCTTCAGATCGGTCATTCTGTTTGGGTCCTACTGGGTTTGTCTTGTGGGTATTGCTGTTTGGGTGAGAAATTTTTTGATCTCTGTTTATTTTTTTTCATTTGTGTTGTTGTGATCTGTCTGTGTTTGTGTTTAATCTCTGTTTTTTTTTTCTTTTTTCGTTTGTGTTGTTGTAATCGACGGCGCTCTTTTTCAGATCGGTCATTTTGTTTGGGTCTTGCTGGGTTTGTCTTGTGGGTATGCTGTTTGGGTGAGAAATTTTTTGATCTCTGTTTCTTTTTTTTTTCATTTGTGTTGTTGTGATCTGTGTTTGTGTTTGTGTTTGATCTTTGTTTTTTTTTCTTTTTTCATTTGTGTTGTTGTAATCTGGGTTTGAGGAATCAGTTGCTGGGTTTGAGTTCTTCGTTTTGGGAAGAACAAGAACGTTTTTTTTTTTTTTTTTAATAATGATAAGTAATTTATTTTAAAAAAAAAATAAATTAGATTCCACGTGACTTATGTGGACATTATTTTAATATTTATAAGTTTTACCGTTTGCCACCTGTGCAATTTCCGTCATTGATGTAACGGCAGGAACAAAAATGAGATGCGTTTTTCAAAATAGGGACTAAAAGCGGTGAAAAAAAAATTTAGGGACTAAAGTGGAATCGAGTGAAAATGTAGGGACGAAAATGTGCTTTTCGCCTTTTTTTAATTTAATTATGCCAAGTGTACAAACCGTTTGCCAATGAGTCATTTTCTGTTAATAAACTAACGGTAGGGACTAAATTAACTGCAAGTTGAAAATAATAAGTACTAAATTGACTACTACTAGAATGTAGAGACCAAATTGACTGTGACATTAAAATATAGGGACTAAAATAGTGTTTTCGCCTAATGACTTATTGTTAAAAAAATTTCAATATATAACATCCGTTTTATAGAGATTGATTTTATTACTAAGTCGAGATATCCTATACTTCTTATTCAATGATAAAATACATTCTCATAACAATCATATATGTGTGTGTGTGTAATGTAATCAATCATGTAATTTTTAAAATTATTAATACATCAAAGAGTAATTTAAGCGTGAAATCTTAAGAATAAGTTACACTTGGTATCACTCTTGTCATTTAAAATTTAGAGTTGATTGACTCTTCTCCTTTGATTAAGATGGTGTTGTTTTCCTAAATTATAAAACTAAGCCATATGTTTATTAAAAAAATTTAGAAAAAAAAACTAAGCAATATTATACTTAATTAGTATTTTTTACCTCCATGTCATTAAAGATTTATGTCAAATTTAATTTAATATTTGAAAATTATTTAAAAATTATAAATTTTTATGATAAAGTAAAGATGATGTTGATTTTAAAATTAAATAGGGAGAATTCAATATTTTAAAGTCAATGTCAATGGTTTTTATAGTTGAATTGACACCTTTTTATGCATAAAATACTTGAAAATTTAAGAGAAAATAATTTGACCTATTAAAATAGCAACATATTATAATTATCTCTAAAAAATAAATTTTATAGTCAATTTTTAAATTCGTTAAATATTAGTACTATTTAAAAATAGTAGTATTTTTATTTTTATTTTTTTGCTAAATAAATAGTAGTATTATTTTATGAGAAGAAAGTAGTAGTAAGAATGATACAATGGAACCGCACCAAGTCGCTTTCTTAATTGATTATGATATGATTTTTTTTAGTTAAGATTTTTCATTTGTAGGTTTATATATAAATTATTTCTGGCTCGTTATTTTTTAATAGTTTGTCTTTTACAGCTATATTGTTTTATATCGTTTTATATCGTTTTCGTATGTAATTCCCTTTTTTTTAATCAATTAGTCAATTCCAAGTATCCATCAAACTACGAAGTGCGTACACATTTGATGTGATCTGATGATGGGACATTGGGAAATATCAGTAGCCACACGTGGATGATGATGATGACCTGTGTTTTTTGTGTTTTCATTGTTTTCTATTTTGTGGTTACCATACTAGTAGATTTGTGTTTGGAATATTTGGTATAATATTGTCTGGAATCTATGGGCTGGCTAAATTGGCTATTGGTTGTACAGTACATACTTGTTAATTTACTTTATTCTGTCCGATTCCAATGGTAAAATTTGATTGGATCCGGTGCATTTATAGTTGATATGATTGCAGCTCAATTCCAATTGTAAAGTTAATCTTGTTTTTTCCCACATTCTCTAATTCTCTCTCGTTTTTGTTTCTGTCTTTCTGTTTTCACTTTCCTTTTCTATAATTGTTCCCTCGCTTGGCCTATCACAAATTCATTTTCTTGGTTGACAAATACACTAGGACCATTACTTGCACTTTAATGATTTTATGTGGACACACACATATATATACTTCACATATTAATTAAACAAATTATATAAAAAATATATATATTATATAAATAATATCAAAACTTTAGTGAGTCACTTGAAATTTTAAGGATGATATGTAATGTATAAAATATATTATATTAAAATATAAAATTATGATAGATGTCCAAAATAATTGATTTTTTTTTTTGAATTTTATATTACAAATCTTGAAATTCTTTGAAATATAATTTTAGTTGAAATATGATTTGAATTTCTAGAAATTTGGCTAATAGGTTTTTGCCTAAGGTGAACTTATCATAACTAATGAGAATTTGACCATTGTGGAAGATAAAAGATAGTCATTTAACACAATTACGACTTCTAGGCTAAATTTTTTGCATATATTCTTCAAAAAAAAAAAAAAAACACACACACACACACACAATCACGACTTCTAGCCTAGACTTTTTTATATAAGTGAGATTCAACTCAAGTCCCCTTGTTCAATGACGAGAGATTTACAAGTTAAACACTTATATTAATCAAATATCACAAATGATAAGAGACCAACAAAAGTTTGGGAAAACATCTATACGATCGACATAAAAACCACCCGATGAATATAGAAGGCAAGACACGTAAGTGTGGTCAACAACTACCTTGAGATTGCATATATTTCACCATACAATTTATTAAACACACAAACAAACAAACCATGCCCTACAATCTAAGGGGGGGGGGGGGGGGGGATTTGCACAAGAACAATGATAATAATTAACAAAGAAAATATAAAAATACATACACACACACACACATATATATATATATATATGTAATGGAAAAAAATGTAGAAATCTCAATAAAACCTGAGGTAGTTTGGAAAGTTGTCAAATGTGGCTTTGCTTTCTCAACCATATTGTTTGGAGTAACAATGATAAACGTCTTCGAATTGTTTTCTGTAGATGTGCTTATAGTTTGTCTCGAAGCTAAACCGAGCCCCATTCTCACTTTCATCTCTTCGTAGCCAAACATGACTAGCTTTAATGTCAGTTGGTGTTGGCATATGGGGTAATAGGTTTGGTTTTTTTGAATGGATCTACCATAAATTGTTGGATTCTACATGGATTCCAGTTGATTATGGGTTTTTGGTGGTAGCGATGGCGCCGACATATTGGAGATGTTTGCTTGTAGGGTTTTATCATAGGAAATGATAAACAAAGGGTCTATTTTTATTTTTTGTTATACAAAAGTAAATTAATAATGTGGTAATCTAAGAGTTAAATAAATGGTGCGGCATTCTCCACATAGGATGCTACATTAGTTTAAAAAAGAAAAAAGAAAAAAAGAAGAAGGTATTTTAACAAAAAAAGGTAGTAATTTTGGCATTACCATAAAAATAAAACACAAAAAAAGGAACAAAAACACGTAACAAATTTTGACGACTTTAAGGCGTTTACAACAATTAGCGAGTAACACATATATGAAGTAGTAGGAGTGTGCATGGGTTGGGTTGAGGAGTTTTTCTAATCTGGTCTACCGTGGTCGAGATAAAAAAATCCAACCCACTTGGATCGGATTAGACCCATCAGTTGGATTTTTTTTTTTTAATTAAGCATTAGAACAAAACTAATACAAACAAGAGCAAATTAATAATCTAATAAACCTAAGCATAGCACCAAACCAACACAAACTATTTTATTAATGATTCAAAGTTAGTAGGATACCATATAGTTCTATCCCAATTCCCAACTCAGTTGATAAACAACAAAAGAGTAAACAATAATATTATATAATATATATTTTAAATATAGGTGAGTCTAGGGTTGTCCACAGGTTGGGTCGGTTCGGGTTTGTGCTCGACCCATACTCGACCCAAAACTTTTGGGTGGGTGAAAACAAAACCCGAAACTGACCCTAGAATGCTAGCCGGATCGTCCGGTTTGGGTCTCGTCGGGTTTTGGGTTGTACCGGTTGATTTCGGGTTTTGTTGCCGGTGCCATTATTTGGTCGAATCTGTCGAGATCTGGCCAGATCACAACGAGATCTCGTCGGATCTGGTGAGATTTCAAGTAATTCTTTGTTGAAGAACTCCAAATATTGCTGGTTTTTGTAAGTTTTTGTCAGAAAACCTTCGAATATCTCCATAATTTTTTAGTTTTATGACCAGGTCGGGTGGCTCGAGTTTTGGGGAGGAAACTATCCAATCGACCTGAAGGTGCTGGGTTTTGTGGGTGGCAACCCGCCATCGACTGTCGTAGTGGTCAGTTCGAAGGGTTGGCAGTTAGGGTTCAGGCAGGTTGGTCAGGTTTTCGGGTTGGGTGGACAGTCTTAGGTGGGTCGGGTCAGGTTAGGCAGATCTGTGAATCTGCTGACCCGTACTCGATCCGACCCACTGTAAAAATTTGTTTGACAATTCAATCCAACCTACCAATCAAATATAATTTGTTAATCGGCGGGTTAGCTACACACCTCTATATGAAAGAGGGTTTTATGTGTGTGTCTATACACACACACACACACACACACACACATCACATATAAATGTGAGTTTCAAATTTTTTTTGGGAGAAATAGGTGAGTTTCATCTATGTAATCCTTGGGACAGACTTGTTCAACAAAATTTGGCAAACACAAATGAAAATCAAAGTTGCAACTTCTTTGTGTGAGTTAATTATCGATGTAGTTTTTTGTTTTAATTGTCAATGTGGTAATATGGTTTTTTTTTTTTGGGATTTGAGATAGAATTATAGTCTAGCCTAATTTAAGTTTAGGGATAATTACACTTTACCCACCCGTGGTTTGCCTCTAATTTGACTTGCCTACCCGTGGTTTCAATTTTGACACTTTACCCACCCGAGGTTCAATTTGTTACTGCTCCGTAACCCACCTCCTTGTCTGCCGTTACTCTAACACGTTTTCTTTCAAAATCAAAACACAAAACATATCAAAAGTTAGGATTTTTTATTGCTTAAGAATTGATGAGAGTGATGGCAGTAACAATTGGTACCTTGGCGGCACTCTCGGTCTTCATAACCGTATGGTACCGGAGACGAAGGCGGAGCCAAAAGTGCCCTTCCAGTTTGTGTTATTTACAAGGAGACTACTGCCAGAACTAGAAGAAGCCACAACACGCATTTAAGCGAGTCTTGGCCGATAATTCATACTCTCCTTTCAAGCACTTGAAGAAGCTTCATGACTCTCACAACGGTCATTTTCCTATAACCCTGTTTGGTTGCTAAGAAAATAATATAGGAAATGAAAATAAAAAACTAATCGGAGTCGGAGGAAACTTTGTAACTGATATTCTTAAACTGAAATATGCGGTGACATGAGGTGAAGTTCTGTTTGGCTGCGGAGAAAATTGAGGGACAAGTTTTTGAATTTCTGCATTTTGTACTGTGAAATATTTGATAGAAATTAATTTTCTTCGAATTAAAGATTTTTCTTAGTTACTAGAGAACTTAGCTGGAGTTATCTTTTGTTGAAACAAATGGAACTAACGAAGCGAAAATCTAAGCTCAAGTGCTCAACTCAGCGAAAAGCTTGGATTTCTCTTTCTTTTTGTTGTTGTTGTTGTTGAAGTTTTCGTTTGCCTTATGATCAATCAAAACAGAGCTTAAAACATAAGAATCTAAATGATTATTTTCCTTATATTTTTGTTACGGTGGTATAATAATGGTGGTAATTAAAATTGGAGGGTGCTCTTTTTTGGTAACAGAGAATGTTTTTTTTTTTTTTGATAAGTGGTAACAGAGAATGACTTGAATTCGCATCCATATGAGGCGGAGATTACAGCCTTGTTGGACAATTTGGGACTTGGATTCAGCTTCATAAAAATGTTCTTAAGCAATCAAAAACCCTAACTTTTTGATCTGTTTTGTGTTTTGATTTTGAAAGAAAACGTGTTAGAGTAACGGCAGACAGGGAGGTGGGTTACGGAGCAGTAACAGATTGAACATCAGGTGGGTAAAGTGTCAAAATTGAAACTACGGGTAGGCAAGTCAAATTAGAGGCAAACCACAGGTGGATAAAGTGTAATTATCCCTTAAGTTTATGTGTGTGAAACTGTCTCCTAGTGACTTGAACTTTGAACTTTGCCCTCTCACATCTCGCAAGCACTTATACTTGTAGAGTAACTATCACGTCAAGAATGCGCGGTGATATGGTGTTTGTATATTATAATTGATGCATAATAAAATAGCATTTATTAATTATAAATTTGAAGTGAAGGAGGAGAATTCAAATATTAAAAAAAAAATAGTGCCAGTTGCTTTGAAGACCCTTGGCACATAATAAAGTAATGTGTCTGGAAGGCTGGAATGACAATTTATGAATATACATTATTATCAGTTTTTTTATAATTTTCTCTCCTCCTCTTGTGTGTATTAAAATAGTTAGTATTCTAAAAAAAAAATGAAAAAGAAAAAAAAGAATCAAACTCAGCCTCATCACACTTAAAATTGTATCAAAACACCAATATCAGATAACATATAAAGAAAAAAAAGAAGAAGAAAAGAATTTATTAGCTATATTTTGACATTTTTAGGATTGGGCCTCTCTCTCTCTCTCTCTCTGCAAAAAATTTAGCCCCCTCCGGCCTCCCCTAAGAGCCCAGCCGACCAGACCAACCCAAAATATTTATAAACCCAATTAACCCACCCCACAGTTTTACAACCCAAACCAAATTCAGGAAAAAAAAAAAAAAAAGAAGAAGAAAAAAGATAGAGAGAGAGAGAGACCGAGGGACAGAGACCGCCCAGGCTCGCCACTGACCACTGACCCACTTTGCGACGAAGAGGAACTCCAGGGTGAAGGACACGGTGGCCGGAAGCGAAAACTTCCATCAGCGACGGCGACGGAGGCGGTTGTCCTGATCTGATTGTCGCTCTTGAAAGGTAACAAACACTGAAGGAAAGCGAGAAAAAAAAAATGTCTCAGTGTATGTCTAGCTTAAACCCACCCAAAACCCTCCTCAACCCCAAAATCTCAATAAAAAATCCATCTTTCCCTTCAATCTTTACCTTCAAAACAAGACCCAGATTCCAAAAACTCACAACAATCTCTGCCTCAGTGACGTCAAGCCAAAACCAAGACCACCCACCACTCTTATTGGACTCTCTCATCAGTAGTAGTCGCAAAGATGAGCTTTTTGGCTCAATCAAAAGCTCCTTGTCTAATTGTCTCTCTGAAACCAATCTCCACCTCACTGTCCCTGGCCTCAAATCCAAAACCAGAGGCAAGGTAAACCCTTTTCAACTCTAACACCAAAACTTCATTCTATTGTGTTATAATCCAGAAATTCACTCACTGTACTATTTGTTGTGTGTGTGTGTGTTTAGGTTAGAGATATTTATGATAGTGGGGACTATCTTGTTCTTGTCACTACTGATAGGCAAAGCGCTTTTGACAGAATTCTTGCTTCCATTCCCTTCAAGGGCCAGGTTTTTATTTTTATTTACTGGTTTTAGTTGGATTTTTACTTATGGGAAGAGAATATTGAGGTTAGCAAGAGTGTTAGTAAAAGACATTCTTATTTTTTTTTATTTTTTAGGTTCTGAACGAGACGAGTTTGTGGTGGTTTGACAAAACTCGACACATAACTTCGAATGCAGTTGTGTCTTCACCGGATAAAAATGTTACAATTGCAAAGAAATGTTCTGTTTTTCCTGTTGAATTTGTTGGTGAGTTATTAGAAGCATACTGGTTTATATTTTCTTTTGGCTTGCTAACATTTTTATTTTTTGGGTGTGAACTACACCAATGCAATTGAGGTTTCGTGAAATATTATCTCCAAAATTCTTGGAAGTGACACTCCTTGAGGTTTGTATAAATGTAACTGATAATTGTATTCTCTCTCACACTATGGCTTTCCTAACGGAATATTTCAGTTTTAAAAATTATTCAGCGTACCCAAACAATGGACAAGATGACATTCCTCGAGGTTTTTAGATGAACAACACTCCCCCTTTGAGGTTTATATGAATGAGTAGAAAATTTTATATATAAAAAAAATTTAAAAAAAAAAATTCCTTCAGGGAAGTCACAGTGTGAGAGGGTGCACTTATCTGTTGCACTATAAAAAACCTAGGAGTGTCATTTTCATCTGTAATTTGATGGGAGTATCATTTTGTAAAACCTCAAGAGAGGTGGGTATAAATGATCAATCTAATCTCAATTGGTCTAATTTCAGAAAACTATCTATTAAAGTTGATCTTCTTGATTGTTGGTTGGTTTTATTTTTTTAATTAATCATTTTCCCAATCCTGGTTGCATGGGAAGTATATTGTTTTTCAGATTTATGCATGTCATGGTCTGTTAATACTTTTATTTTATGATTTATTATCTTGTATAATTGTTGCATACATGATACAACAGCCGTCTCACATGGACATGGACTCACAAGCATGGGACCATCCTATGTGAGAAGGGCATTGTATCCAACTGTTACACAAGATACCGCCTCCTTTTTTCAGTATGGCATACTTTTAAAGACACAATTTCTTGTAGCCAACTAGCCATCCTTTTCCCTTTTGTTTGTTAGACCATCAACTCTTCAATTGACACCAAATATGCTTCTGATTTGTAGTTAGAGGCTATGTGACTGGAAGTACCGACACATCATTATGGACAGTCTACAAGAAAGGTGTCCGAAATTACTGTGGCAATGTTCTCCCAGACGGTGTGATATCAATCTATGTTTCGCCATCTTTTTTATCTGATTATTTTCATTCCCTATCTGATGGTCTCTTAATATGTGTTAAGGCTTGGTAAAAAGCCAAAAGCTTCCTGAAAATATACTCACACCAACAACTAAGGCAGCTGATCATGATGTCCCTGTAACTCCAGATGAGGTTTGATCTCTTTGATATCATCAGTCTATTCTGTTTCTGTTATTATGTACAATTTATAGTCACAACTACCATACTTTTGAATTTGTGCTTTGCATAAAGTAGTTTTTTGAATATACATCTTTCTTATTATCAAAAAAAAAAAAAAAAAAAACCATACTTTTGAAGGAAAACAAAGAAAGAATCAAGTGAAATAATTCATGAAAGACAAAAAGAGCTATTAGCTGTCAGGCTGACAAGATAAGTAAACTTTGAAAGTCGAAACTCAAAAGTTCAAGATTTGGACAAAAAATTTATAGTGAACTGTTTTCTGATTCATTCAGTTGAATAGCTAATGATTTATGATTATTAATCCTGTTGGTAGTGAAACAAATTGGAAAGCACTTCACAACATTCTTATGGCTAAATATTAGGTGGTTTTTGTTATTTTGTCTATTTTTTGGTATCTTGTGATGAATGACCTTGGTATCATATCTTTCAGCAAGCTTCACTAATTTGCTTAAAATGATTTCTCTAGCCAGCTTGGGTGGCTCATGTGATGCATTTGTCTCACAGATAGTTAAACGTGGACTGATGACTCAAGCTGATTATGATGAAGCAAGTAGGAAAGCATTGAGCTTGTTTGAATATGGACAGGTAAATAAGCTTTGTTGGTTAGCTTTTATTGCTAATTTTTGTGGTCTTGATCTTATTGAGATGTAATGGTTCATATCATGTGATTGCATTAATCACACTATAAATCATATTTATTTGTATGTGGCCTTTTTATAATTGCAAAATTAACCTACTTGATCATTTGGTTAATATTGCAGCGCATTGCTTTGGAACATGGCTTGATACTGGTAGACACTAAATATGAATTTGGAAAGGCAAATGATGGTTCAGTTGTTTTAATTGATGAGGTTTGTCATCTTCTTTGAAGCACTGATCTCTCTTTCTCTCTTACACATACACCCTCATGCTCACACAAAGTAATATTATTGTGATTGGATTACATTTCTTGTTTTGAAATTTTAGGTGCATACTCCCGATTCAAGCAGATATTGGATTGCCAATTCTTATGATGAACGCTTTCAGAATGGTCTTGAACCTGAAAATGTTGATAAGGTTTGTTATTTGTTATGTGATGTTTGCTAATTACCTCTGTAGCATAATAACTTGTGTGTGTGTTAATGTAAGGTTTCACGGATGTATACATGTGTCATGTACAACATGTGACCTTTTCAGTCTGGTACGACTCTGTATGTCTCGTAGACTACTAACGGTGGATTAAAATTTAATATAGGAGTTCCTGCGGTTGTGGTTCAAAGATCATTGCAATCCATATGAAGATGAGGTATTTCATGTTCTTAAGTCCTATTGAATTTGCTTCTTGAGTTTTGTGCATATGCATAAGCATCTAATGTCACTGTGGTGATACAATATTTAGGTCCTTCCTGATGCTCCTGCAGATCTTGTTTGTGAACTGGCCTGGCGGTATGTCTTTTCTGTTATTTCCTCAGGCTTCAAGTGTTATGCTTTTACAAATAAATAAATAATGATGAAATTAGCCAATAATATATGGTTAATGTCCGTAGGAATGAAGCCACTGTGGCCATTAATAATAGCAGTTATACAGTCATTCTCCAGTATTTATATTCTATAATGTCTTTCTCATCTCTCTATGTTTATTTTTATATTTAATTTATTGTTGTAATTATATTCTGGTCCATATAGTCTCTCTCCGCTCTCCCTCTTAATTTTAGGGCATCTCTTTTTTTGATAGGTAATAGAATCTTTATTGATAAGAAAAGTACAATGAGTGTATGATAGTAACTCACTGCAAAAAAAACGGATACAAACAGATGAAAGGGAAAAGCTAATAGAATTAATGAAATCAAGCAAAGAAGTACAATGTGTAAAACCCCAAATACGAGACCACTCAAACAAAGTCCTAGTTAGTAAAGACTTAAACAGGTTCACAGTTCTTTTAGTGTCCTCAAAAGTTCGGGCATTGCGTTTCTTCCAAGTTAACCACATAAGACACGCGGTACCATATTCCAAACATTGGAAGAATGAATACCCAACCAATTCCACCATGTAGAAAGTAGAAAGACTACTATCTTCGGCATCACCCACTGTACCCCAAACAAGTAGAAGACTTCACTCCACAAGGTATGGACAAACTTGCAATGTAGTAATAAATGATCCACGGTTTCCTCCTCACACCGGCATAGGCAACACCAATTAACAAGAGGCAAGTTCTTCTTGACAAGGTTATTTATTGTGAGAATCCTACCCCTAGCAGTTGTCCATAAGAAAAAAGACACCGTTCTAGGAACCTTAACACTCCAAATGCATTGCCATGTGAAAAAAACCGACGGAGCTTTCAATAATGATTTATAAAAAGAACGCACATCAAAGGCACCACTATGATTCAATTGCCAAACCATGGTATCATCACCTCCCATAGGTATTTTGGATGAGATATGCACAAAGAAAGCATAAAACCTTGCTGTCTCTCCCAATCCTGAAACTCACGGCAGAAGAGTAAGTTCCAGCTTCTATCACCCCCATCAGGTGCAATGTCAACCATATCAGAAATCCTAGCTTCTTTATCCACAGAACAAGCAAACAATTCCGGATGTAATTCTTTCAAAGAAGTAGGACTACTCCAAGGATCATGCCAGTGACCATGATCCGTAAGAATTAGTCATTTAATTCCTTGTCTGACTGCTCCAGTGACCATGAGCTACTGATGCCTTGGATGCTAGCTGTGTGTAAATGGAAAGTGATATGTTATGTGGTGTTAAATAAGCAATCATGTAACCCGTGAGGGAAACTTGAGCTGAACATAATCTCTGTGCTCATTGCTCATAACCCTCTCTCTCACGCACTCTGGTTTTTTTTTTTTTGGGGGGGTGGGGGAGGACTGGTGAGGGTAAGTAGCTCATAACCTTCTTGGTCAGCCCATGCTAGAGGCTTTTGAAACTCTTAAAGAGATTCAAGTAAACTCACAAATATACTCGTAAAATGTTCTACATGGAGAACCTTTGTCATGATCTGCAAAGGAACCAATAATGAAATCAGGGTAATATTGGTTTTCTTGCCTAAATAAATGATTTTCTTAGGTGATTTTAGTTGAACAAGACCTGTTTAAGGAAACTTACGAGGTGGTGACTAGCACATCTTGTGTATTTTTCTGGCTTATAATGAAGCTCACCTTTGTCTTTATTGCACATGTGGGGCAGCTGTCTGTACTGCCTGGTCTTTTGTTGGTAATGAATATGTTACACCATCAATAGGTAGTCAATTTTGTTACAAAAAAGCTGATCATGATGTTTATAATTGAGACTTATTTTCAATAATGTGTTTGTAGATTCACTCTTTAAGATTGTGTACTAACTTTCAAACTTTTTTTATTCAAATGGTGTGTATCTCTCATTCATTTATGTTGGGAACGCTTTATGTTGACAGATACATTTTCTTGTACGAGACAATAACAAAATCAAAATTCGAGATGCCATTGATGGAGGTAAATCAATGACATATATTATTACTGTTATATGTCATAAATAGGAGCATTTTTTAAAAAATATTTGTCATAAATAAAACCATAATTTTGCTTTTTTCATGCAGGAGCCAATACATGATCGAATTTCTCAAAATGTTGCACGTGCACTGGCCTCTTTACAGTAATTTAGGCTTAAAATATTGCATTGGTTCCATTCCATGTACGTCTTGTGGAATAATCAGGAGAAGAAAGCACAAATTTTGTTCTTATAAAATGATGGGAATTTGGTCTTGGGAAGCACTGTGAGTTGCTGATATTGCATGCACAATTTTTTTGTCAAGAAGGCAGCATTTTCAGTCTCCCAAGGCTTTGTCATCTGACTATGAGGTGGGCACAACCAAGCCAAATTATCAGTTAACTGACTCACTAATTGTTGTAAACTTCTTTTATATGTTACTTTACAGTTTACAGGAATTTTGCCTTTTGCTTATATTCAATAATAGAATAGATCTTTTTTTGTCCTCTTTGCAATTTAGTTCTGACCCACAGGAAGTAATTGTGTTCGGCAATTGGTGTATTTTTGTGCTTTTGTTTTGTGATGTGATATCGGGGTGAGGGATTGGATGCATCTTTTCGATTTTTTAGTATGTTCAATTCCATGGCAACATATGTGATATGTGGCTTGTCCCTTGATTATCTAATTTAAGGTTCAATTAGTAAGGCAATGTGCAGAACTGGGTACGTTGGGTTCACCACCCATAGCCATGGGAATCTATGGAAGTGGATATTACAAGAATAGCTCTGATTCATCCTTATTTTGCTACGTGGGATTCATCCATAGAGATTTGGATAAAACTTACTATGCATAGTTTTTTAAGGTGTATGTACATCTTAGGTTCATGTAGTTTTTTGTCAATATAGCAATATGGCATGACTATGTGGCTTATTGATCAATGTACTTAAAGTGCAAATTCTATTAAGACGGTGTATAGAACTCAGGTTTTACATCCTTCAATTATATTGTGCCATATTAGCTTAATACAAATTAAAGAATAAATCTTACCACACACAATCATTTATTTTCCTCGCCTGATTAATTAACCTATCCATAATCTTATCTTCCTCCAGTCGTATCAGTTCGAACTGGCAGAATCTTTGACGGTAGCGCCTGTGGTGGCTGGAGCATTTTGTTTTTTTTTTTATTGTTGAGCCGAGAAATGGTTTTTTGTTTTTTTTAATAAAAATTTTATGAAATGGAGTTTTAAGGAGTAATTGTGTGCGGCAAGTGCAATTCTTTGTTTAGTAAAATGTAGATGTTGAGTGTTTCTATTGGAGGGCTTTACACCCCATCTGGATTGAATGTTTTCTCATGTGCTTAAGACCTTGTTAGGTGTTAACCTAAATAGACTTATTTATTTATTTAATTTGGCTAATGGGTTTAGTGCTCCCTTACGCTCTTGTGGTGGTTTCATGAGATCGGCTTACACAAAAATTTATCCTTGTTATGGGCCTAATGTTCAGACTAATTTTGCCAAAAAAAAAAAAAAAAAACCGACTTCATTACAAGTTCTCTCTTTTTCTTTTGTCATCATCCATGCTGGGATTGGTTTTCCCTGTGTCCTCTTTTGTTATCTTTTCATTTGTCATGCGCTCAGAAAAAAAAAAGAAAAAAGGAAAAAAAAGTCCATCAAGGCGGCTAAATTATTCTAGACGTCAATATTTATTCAAAAACAAACTTTTTATCTTTTGGTGCAAAGATGAATTTTATTTAAAAGAAAACAGATTACAGGATCACATGCCCATCTACAGGCACTTCTCTATGAGTGCCTATTTGAAAATTGTTCCTAATATACTTCTCATAAACAAAAATAGGGTAGGTTTCATAAACAAAAACTGTGTCTTCTTGTGAACTTCCTTCTTTACTAGTCTGTCTATTACCGTATTGGCCTCACAGTAAGCATGATAAGATAGATAGTCCACTCTTACTCGATAAGGTTTTTGCAATCATCAATTAAAGGAACAAGATGTGACATATTGGCCTTCTTTTAGCCACTGTATAACTTTAAAAACAATCATTGCGTGTCAAAATTTATTTCTATACAGGCGGCTAAATTATTCAAGACGCCAATATTTATTTAAAAACAAACATTGCGAGTCAAAATTTATTTCTAGACATTGGGAGAGGTACATCTATAAATTGCCATGAGATAATATAGACACCTGCTTGGTAGAAATTAAGAATGGCTGAAGACTCTGTGAAGTTGCTAGGCTATTGGGGAAGTCCTTTTGCCCTTAGAGTTAAGTGGGCTTTGAAACTGAAAAGGATCCAGTACCAATATGTGGAAGAGGATCTCCCAAACAAAAGTCCCATGCTCTTGCAGTACAACCCTGTTTATAAAAAAGTTCCAGTCCTTGTCCATGATGATAAACCCTTGGCAGAGTCACTCGTAATTCTTGAATATATTGATGAGGTGTGGAAGCAGAATCCTCTCCTCCCAATAGATCCATATGAAAGGGCCAAAGCACGGTTTTGGGCCAAATTTGCCGAAGACAAGGTAAGAGAAGAAGCCACCTTCTCTATGAGCTTAGTTATATGAACTACTATGCTGGTTACACACCAACTACCACACCCCTGATTATTGGGGATAGATCTTAAATTATGCTCTTATTCATTGAAAAGAAAGTGTGCTTCAGTTGGAGGACTATTGGTAATTCAAATATTAGATGACTTATATGGAGATTTTTCTTACTTCTTAAAATAAGCATAAGATTTTCATGCAGCTCAATGATTACATTTTAAGAATATTCACATTAACTCAAGCAAAAAATTTCGTCTATTTTAGTATAAGAACTTTTTAAATTTTTTTTTTTTACATACTCACTTTTCAAAACACTCAACATCAGATTATCTATTTTACACTATATTACATTACATTAAAATATCAAATTTTCATGATTTTTTAATTGTTCATCTTTTTTCATATACAATAACTACCATTTACTTTATTCCTTCAACCTCGAGATACGTAATAAAATAATAAAAAACTATATGCAAAATAAATAGTGTTAGTGTAAATTTACACCGTTACCATAAAAATTTTGCAAATTTTCACATTTTTAACTTGACTAATATGGGTGATTTTGGAGGTTGAATGTGTAAAATTGATACCTATTTCTATTTTGCATTGATGCAAACGCTCAAACATGCAATTTTCATCTAAGCTAACTACCATAGAATAAGCAATTCTTTATTTCAAAATCTAAAAAAATTAATCAGTCTACTCTTTTCAGTGTGGGCCAGCAGTGATGGCTGCATTTAGCAAGAAAGGGGAGGAAAAAGAGAAAGCTGCAAAAGAAGCTCGTGAGAATTTAAAGACTCTTGAAAGTGGTCTTGAGGGGAAGCGTTTTTTTGGGGGTGAAACAATAGGCTTTGTGGATATTGCTGCTGGCTGGATTGGATGCTGGGCTCAAATGACTGGGGAAATCATAGGCATAAAGCTGATTGATGCAGAGACCATGCCTTTACTTGATGCTTGGTTCAAAGATTTCCTAGAGGTCCCTTTTATTAAAGAATGTATGCCACCTCAGGATAAATTGCTAGAGCACAACAAGGAATTCCACAAAATTTTGACTGCTGCATCGACTTGAAGTCTTTATATCTCTGAGCACATACTTAAGGGTTGAGGCTACCTGCATATGGTGTATGAATGATTGTTAGTGAATTATATAAAACTATAAAGGATATGGGCTTAAGCTGATATTCTTGATATGAATATCATGCATGTAAGATTAGCAAAATCTGATGAATAAGAATTGCAAAATTACTAGGCAATATTATATATATGCAATATTGGAAGTACATGTTTTCGGCAAATTGGAGTATTTTTGTGCTTTTGTTTTGTGATGTGATGTTGGGGGTGAGGGATTGGATGCATCTTTTTGATTTTTGAGTATGTTCAATTGCATGGGAACATATGTGGCTTGTCCTTCATCATCTAATTTAAGCTTCAATTAGTGAGTAGTTCTAGGACTACACACTTTTTTATAACTTTTAGTTAAAACTTTGACATGATAGACTGTGAGTGGTTGTCTATTACTTACATATAAACCCACCATTTTTCCTTCACAACTCACACTCTGCAACATAACAATTATGGCAAAAAAGTTGTGAGATAAACTGTGGTATTAGATTTATTCTCACTTAGTAAAGCAACATGCAAGATTGGGTATGCCGGGTTCACCCATAGGGAACCGATGAACTCTTAAGAATAGAAGTGGATATTCGGAGAATAGCTTTGATCCATCCTACTTGGATTCATCCATTGGGATCTGGATAAAATTTATTTATAGTTTTTTTTAGGTATATGTAGTTATGTACATCTTAGGTTCACATAGTTCCTTTTTTTTTTTTTTTGTGTGGTCAATATAGCAATATAGTATAACTATGTGGCTTATTGATCGATGTATTTAAGTTTCACTTGATAATTATTTACCCCTAACCTACAACAGAAACAATTGAACCTAATCCTTAATCTAAATAGACCTTTTTTTAAAATATCTTTTTTTTTTTTTGGCTAATGGGTTTGGTGCCCCCTTGTTATGGAGGTGGTATTTTTTGTGCTAGTCTCATGAAACTATCGTCTCACTGACATGTTGGCTCCACACAATGGTCTCATGAGACCGACACGTTTGGTAGAGGAGTTTGAGTAATGTTGTTTATATTTTTTTAAAATATGTGTGAGTAAAAAAGTGTGTAAAAATGCATATAATGTTGTTTAAAAACTGAAAACATGTATTTAAGATGCTCTACCAAACGAGCCCTAAAATTCTTGTTGTGGGCCTACTGTTTAGACTTCTTTTGCAAAAATAATCTTACTTAATTACAATTTCTCTCTTTTTTTGTTGTCATCATCCATGGTGGGATTAGTTTTCCCTCTGTCTTCTCTTTTTTTCTTTTCATTTGTCATGTGCTCAGGAAAAAAAAAAAGTCCATCAAGGCGGCTAAATTATTCTAGACGCCAATATTTATTTAAAAACAAACATTGCCGGTCAAAATTTATTGCTAGACATTGGGAGAGGTACGTCTATAAATTGCCATGAGATGATAGACACCTGTACTGTAGAAATTAAGAATGGCCGAAGACTCTGTGAAGTTGCTAGGCTATTGGGTAAGTCCTTATTCTCTTAAAGTTAAGTGGGCTTTGAAACTGAAAGGGATCCAGTACCAGTATGTGGAAGAGGATCTCCAAAACAAAAGTCTCATGCTCTTGCAGTACAACCCTGTTTATAAAAAAATTCCAGTCCTTGTCCATGATGATAAACCCTTGGCAGAGTCACTCATAATTCTTGAATATATTGATGAGGTGTGGAAGCAGAATCCTCTCCTTCCAATAGATCCATATGAAAGGGCTAAAGCACGGTTCTGGGCCAAATTCGTTGATGATAAGGTAAGAGAAGAAGCCACCTTCTCCATGAGCTTAGTTATATGAACTACTATGCTGGTTACACCAACTATCACAGCCCTGATCATTGGAGATAGCTCTTAAATTATGCTCTTATTCATTAAAAAGAATGCATGCATCAGTTGGATGACTATTGGTAATTCAAATACTAGATGACTTATATAGAGATTTTTCTTACAAGACAACAATCTTAAAATAAGCACAAGATTTTCATGCAGCTTTATGAGTACATGCTAACATGCAATTTCCATCTAAGCTAACTAGCATAGAATAGCCAATTCTTATTTCAAACTCTAAAAACATTAATCAGTCTACTCTTTTCAGTGTGTGCCAGCACTGATGGCTGCATTTACCAAAAAGGGGGAGGAACAAGAGAGAGCTGCGAAAGAAGCTCGTGAGAATTTGAAGATTCTTGAAAGTGGTCTTGAGGGGAAGCGCTTTTTTGGGGGTGAAACAATAGGCTTTGTGGATATTGCTGCTGGCTGGATTGGATGTTGGGCTCAAATGACTGGGGAAATCATAGGTATAAAGCTGATTGATGCAGAGACCATGCCTTTACTCGATTCTTGGTTCCATGATTTCCTTGGGATCCCTCTTATTAAAGAATCTATGCCACCTCAGGATAAATTGCTAGAGCACTACAAGGAATTACACAAAAAATTTTGACTGCAGCATCGACTTGGAGTCTTTATATCTCCGAGCATGTACTTAAGGCTACCTGCATAAGGCGTATGAATGATTGTTAGTGGGTTATATAAAACAATAAAGGATATGGACTTAAGCTGATATTCTTGATATGAATATCATGCATGTAAGATTAGCAAAATATGATGAATAAGAATTGCAAAATTACTAGGCAATATTATATATATGCAATATTGGAAGTACATGTTTTCGGCAATTTGGTGTATTTTTGTGCTTTTGTTTTGTGACGTGATGTTGGGGGTGAGGGATTGGATGCATCTTTTTTATTTTTGAGCATGTTCAATTGCTTGGCAACATATGTGGCTTGTACTTGATCATCTAATTTAAGTTTCAATTAGTGAGTAGTTTCAGGACTACATACTTTTTCACAACTTTTTGTTACAACTCTGACATGGCAGACTGTGAGTGGTTGTCTATTAGTTACACATGAACCCACTATTTTTCTTTCACCACTCACACTTTGCAACATAACAATTATGGCAAAAAAGTTGTGAGATAAATTGTGATACTAGATTTTGTCTCACTTAGTAAAGCAACATGCAAGACTGGGTATGTTGGGTTCACCCACAAGGAACCTATGAACTCTTAAGAATAAAAGTGGATATTCCAATTATAGCTCTGATCCATCCTACGTGAGATTCATCCATAGGGATTTGGATAAAATTTATTATTTATCTATAGCTTTTTTTAGGTATGTGTAGTTATGTACATCTTGGGTTCACGTAGTTTTTTTTTTGTGTGTGGTCAATATAGCAATATAGCATAACTATGTGGCTTATTGATCGATGTATTTAAGTTTCACTTGATAATTATTTACCCCTAACCTACAACAGAAACAACTGGACCTAAGCTTTAATCTAAATAGACCTTTTTCAAAAATATCTTTTTTTTTTGGCTAATGAGTTTGGTGCTCCCTTGTTATGGAGGTGGTATTTTTTGCACTAGTCTCATGAAACTATTGTTTCACTGACATGTGGGAACCACACAATGGTCTCATGAGACCAGCGTTTACAAAAATTAATCCTTGTTGTGGGCCTAATGTTCAGACTTCTTTTGCAAAAATAATTTGGCTTAATTACAACTAGTCGATATCCCGCGCTATGCGCAGTGCATTTTAATAAATTTTATAAAAAATTATTTATGACCCATTGATTTTATGAATACTATTATTGTTAGTCACACTTAATCTATGAGGTTTTCTACTAAAACTAAATTCAAACTAAATACATTGGGGAGAAAATTTCCTTTAATTCATGCAACCAAGAAATGTCACAAGATCATAGTGAAATTGTTACCTACAAACCTGTTGGTTCCTAGGTGTCTCTCTTGTATTATATATGTTTTATATATCAATTAGCTATAAAAACTTCTAGAATTTCATGATACAACAATAGAAAAAATAATGCCATAGTGATGCAATAATATCACAATTTAACCTCCAAATTTTAATTGAACTAAAAGTAGCAAAAAATAGATCCTTACCAAGTGTACGCATCATACAGAAAACCAAAAATATAAATTGGCACATAATATGAAAAAATAAGCCTAAATAATTTACAATGCTACATAAGTAAAACCATATACATAAAATTTAAACAAAATATTTAAGACGAATGTAATATTTTGAAAATTAACTTACCTCTCAAAAAGAAAAACAAAGATATTGTGAGAAAATGATGGAAGTTTAATTTTTAATTCCATTGGAAATGGGGATTTATGTTGGACAAATGTGGAGACAAAATAATATTTGCCCAATTCATTGAATTCGACTCTTGTAATTCTGCATTGAAGTTAGTCTTATGCAGAGATTTGAAAAGTTTTTTTGATTCCTACATTTTCCATATGACTTTTTAGATTCATCCGTATCAATTCAAAACATGTAAAGTTATATATGTATACAAATTATTTGAATTATATTCCTACATTTCCCATGATTTTTTAAATTCACCCGTATCAATTCAAAGCATGTAAAGTTATAATGTATACAAATTCTTTGATTTTTATGAATACATTGAAATAAATGCATTTGTCATTTCTTAATAGTTTGACATAAATGCTAAATTTAGATGAGATGGAAGCCTAAATGAGAAGAATGTCGTACAATGTGCCACTTGGCAAAATCTCATACTTTCCTACATGAGGTGTCTGCTTTTTATATATATATTGAATGAATTGATGTGGAGACAAATAATATTTGCCCAATAAATTGAATTCGACTCTTGCAATTTTGCATTGAAATTAGTCTTATGCAGAAAAGTTTTTTTGATTCCTACCTTTCTCATGACTTTTTAGATCAATTTGTATCAATTCAAAGCATGTAAAGTTATAAATGTATACAAATTCTTTGAATTTTATTCCTACATTTCCCATGACTTTTTAAATCCATCCATATCAATTCAAAACATGTAAAGTTATAAATGTATACAAATTTTTTGAATTTTATTAATACATTGAAATAAATGCATTTGCCATTACTTAATAATTTGACATAAATGCTAAATTTAGATAAGTTGGAAGACTAAAAGAAAAGGATGTTAAATAATGTGTCACTTGGCAGAACCTCACACTTTCTCACATGAGGTCTCTACTTTATATATATATTGATTGATGATTTCTCACTTTTTCTGTTGTCATTATCCATGGTGGGGTTGGTTTTCCCCATCTTCCCTTTTTTTCTTTTCATTTGTCGTGTGCTCAGAAAAAAAAAAAAAAAAGTTCATCAAGGCGGCTAAATTATTCTAGACGTCAATATTTATTTAAAAACAAACATTGCTAGTCAAAATTTATTTTTAGACTTTCAGAAAAATTTATTTCTAGACATTGGGAGAGGTACATCTATAAATTGCCATGAGATGCCTGCTTTGTAGAAATTAAGAATGGCTGAAGACTCTGTGAAGTTGCTAGGCAACTGGGTAAGTCCTTATTCCCTTAAAGTAAAGTGGGCTTTGAAACTGAAAGGGATCCAGTACCAGTATGTGGAAGAGGATCTCCAAAACAAAAGTCCCATGCTCTTGCAATACAACCCTGTTTATAAAAAAATTCCAGTCCTTGTCCATGATGATAAACCCTTGGCAGAGTCACTCATAATTCTTGAATATATTGATGAGGTGTGGAAGCAGAATCCTCTCCTTCCAATAGATCCATATGAAAGGGCCAAAGCACGGTTCTGGGCCAAATTCGTTGACAATAAGGTAAGAGAAGAAGCCACCTTCTCCATGAGCTTAGTTATATGAACTACTATGCTGGTTACACCAACTATCACAGCCCTGATCATTGGAGATAGCTCTTAAATTATGCTCTTATTCATTAAAAAGAATGCATGCATCAGTTGGATGACTATTGGTAATTCAAATACTAGATGACTTACATAGAGATTTTTCTTACAAGACAACAATCTTAAAATAAGCACAAGATTTTCGTGCAGGTTTATGAGTGCATGCTAACATGCAATTTCCATCTAAGCTAACTAGCATAGAATAGCAAATTCTTATTTCAAACTCTAAAAACATTAATTAGTGTACTCTTTTCAGTGTGCGCCAGCACTGATGGCTGCATTTACCAAAAAGGGGGAGGAACAAGAGAGAGAGCTGTGAAAGAAGCTCGTGAGAATTTGAAGATTCTTGAAAGTGGTCTTGAGGGGAAGCGCTTTTTTGGGGGTGAAACAATAGACTTTGTGGATATTGCTGCTGGCTGGATTGGATGCTCGGCTCAAATGACTGCGGAAATGATGGGCATAAAGCTGATTGATGCAGAGACCATGCCTTTACTCAATTCTTGGTTCCAAGATTTCCTTGGGATCCCTCTTATCAAAGAATGTCTGCCACCTCAGGATAAATTGCTAGAGTACATCAAGGAATTACACAAAAAAATTGTGACTGCAGCATTGACTTGAAGTCTTTATATCTCCGAGCACGTACTTAAGGCTACCTGCATAAGGCGTATGAATGATTGTTAGCGTGTAATATAAAACAATAAAGGATATGGACTTAAGCTGATATTCTTGATATGAATATCATGCATGTAAGATTAGCAAAATCTGATGAATAAGAATTGCAAAATTACTAGGAAATATTATACATATGCATCTTTTGCAATCACAAATACAATGCTGCAGTTTAATAAAATAATTGCAGGATGTTAATACCTCCAAAAATGATAACTAATTATCTTATCAGTTGATTGCCACAATCTCCCTGAAGGAAATGTGCCCAAGTGACATCTGCCTTCCAAGATCTGCACAATTATAATCAGAACACTTAGAATGAGCTTTTGGATTAAACTTCTGCTTCTTCTTAAAAAAAACTTTTTTGAAAATCTTGCACTGGGTACATAAGCTATTATCCTATCCTCTTCAAGAGAATCTTCAGTTGTATATGATTTCACCTCATGCGTCAAGTTTTCCTCGTGAATCTTTAAACCCAGATCAGGCAATCCAAAAATATAAACTGTATTCCATGTCTTTGCTAGAAGCCACTAGGACTTAATCCATGGCAACAATTTTGCTTAAACATTGAAGGCTTGAACAAGTGCAGAAGTCTCATCATCCATCTCGATTTTATCTTTTTCCATCATCTTAAGGATGTCAAAAGCTGGTCTCTTAGCTTGAAGGTGCATTCTAAGCAATGATTTATACAAAGGTAAACTTGCAAGACCAAAACTGTGGATAAGTCTAATATACCAATTTGCATCTTCAAAACTCCCATGCTTTTCAAAGTATTCTGCCATGGCCATTAGAATACCATGTGATGGCCTCCAATCACAATGCTTCAACATAGCAAATCCTTTCTTCATGGCATTAATGGCTTTGTCCATGTTTTTGCTTTTCACCCATCCCTCCATGAGAATCTCCCAAGTCTTGTAATTTGGACACCCACCTCTCTCCATCGTGTGAAGATGCAACGACTCAGCTTTGTCTATCATTCCATTCCGCATATAAGCACCTAGAAGTACATTGGAGACTCTAATGTCATAATTCCGGAAACTAGATTCCCATTCCATAAAAATTCTCTCAGCCTCTGCAATATCACCTAGCTTCACCAAGCATGACAGTACACACATGTAATTGGAACATGTGGTTCTCCCTCCTACAGCTTTGCTACCTTCCCAGAGCCTCAATACTCCCTCCTTATCATTCAAAGAGGCATACAGTGTAATGAGGAAGAAATAACCAAGGCGGTTACAAGTAGACAGCTTCTCTTCTGCATTCTTGAGGACCAAAATAGCCTTGTCAACAAGTCCTGCCTTTATATAAACGTTAGCCAAAGTCGAAAGGGTGCTCCATCCAACTTGTATGTTCCTATCACTCACCATTTCTTTGTAAACCATTTCCGCTGAAGCAACCCCAGATACCTCACCACATGCATTCATCCAAAGGTTGTAAGACAGAACATTTCGGGGTAGATTGTTTCGCTTCATCTGTTGAATGACAAGCGGCACTTTCTCACACTGAGATGTGGCCATATACAGCTTCATCATCTCGTTAAAAGGATGAGTAGTCACAATCAGTCCCATCCCACTCAACTTCACCATTAGAGCCTCAGCATTCTTGGTGTCCCTCTCTTTGACATAACCATGAAGAAGAGCTAGACATGCCGCTTTCTTCGAAGCACTGTCAGTTAATCGTGTAAAATAGTCTTCACCCTCTCTTAAACCACACACTTTGATGATTAATTCCAGTTTGACAGCATGATCACCCGGTGACATCCGAAAACCATTTCTAGTTTCCATCCATGTTACTATCTGTACATTAAACAAACACATCACATGTTATTTAATGAACTACCTAATAATAACATAATTAGCAATGCTAAATATAATCTCGCATTCTCGCTACTCCTTTCCAGCCACTTGACTGTGCTTATTAGTGACCTAATACTAGTAGTGACACTGACGCGCAACCTAAAATTAGCAATAACACAATGGAATTCTTCACGCAGAGTACTGGCATTAATATTGAGACAGGAATTAAATTTATATGTGGAATTACTTTTCATTAATTATGGAGTATTGTGTACTGTGTGGATTGGATTGTGTGACACAGTGACAGCGTTGTGAAGGCGCGTGTTAAGTACACATTGTGGTTCCAGTTAGCTCGATTTATAAAGTCACTTAAATAAGAGCCTAGATTGAATCTCGCCTACACCAAAATAAAATCTATTTCTATTGATGCCTTGACCTAAGTAATCATCATGAAGTACAAGCAATAGGTTCAAATCCAATCATATCTATCAAAAAGAGTCCACATTGGTCTATCCAGGCTATATAAGTGATTATTTACTTGTAGCTCAACTGGTAAAGTCTTTTTTTGCTGAATAAAGAACTGGGTTTGTATCTAAAAAAATATATACAATTGGGTACCATGTAGAAGTGGCTAGTGTGTTACAATATAAAGCATAAATATTAGTTTAGGCAGGATTAAAATGAAAATGGGTTATATTTATAAGTGACAAGAGTTGAACTTGAAACCTCGAGTGCGTGGTCATGGCGTTTGGACTTGATTAGTTGCCTGGTGATGCGTCGAAGCTCGGAGACTGAGAGCTTGTGGCCTTGCTCGGCTCGGTTCTGAAGCAAGGTAATTGCGCTGCGCTTTGGGGATTTGAGCCTCAGAATCTCGCTCATAAGGTCTTTGTTGCCGGTTCCAGATTGTGCAGAAACGTTTAGTGGTGATGATTTTGAGGATATGGGTCTCCACGGACTTGTTGCTCCGAGTTGATGCTTGACGCTGCGTTTTTGGTTAGTTTCAAATTTTCAAAGTGTCAATTGCGAGAACTGAGAAAGGTGTGTGTGAGAGAGAGAGAGAGAGAGAGAGAGGTGAAAGGTGGGACCTACCGTCTTATTAGAGTGGTAAAGAGCGAGCGGTTCGCCATAGAAACCACCTGTTTCAGCGGTGCTGTGCTCTGCTTTCCTGAAGGTTTTGGCGGAGTAACGGTGGTGTATGGTTTGGCAGTAAAATTTAAAGATCTATCTGTCTTCGGATCTGGTACTTCCTAGGTCCAGGTCTGTTAAAAGCTTTTGACCCGTTACATGAATGACACATTTAAAAAAAAAAAAAAAAAAATCCAAATTATACTTAATTTAAGCTCACTATTTGAAAAAAAATTAATTAATAAAAAATGTTAAAAAAACACTAACTTATTTGCTTAAAAAAAATCACTTTTTGTGTCTTATAAAGTTATTTTATGTTTGGATAAAGTTTATTTCCAAAAATTAGTTACAAGGAAAATTTTCAAATCCACTATATGACAATTCAAATGATCATCCAAATGTACTTTTTTTCATTACATATTTAATGAGACATATGATTTATTTAAATAATTTACCGAGTCATGTTATTTTCATACAAATTAATGATTTTATGAATGTCATACAATGAGTTTGGAGGAAAACTTTATTCTCGTTTTTATCTTTCAACAAATAAGCCAAATATTTTATACCTAAAAAAAATAAGTATTTAAAAAGTTTCACTTGAGCTATGAACATTTTATTTGTGAAGAGTGGGGTTTATATCAATGGTATAATGGTACAATCAAAATGGGTAGAGCTTCTCGTTCAATTCTCAAGTGTATTAGACACGATGAATACAAGAGATCATATATTTAAACATGTTTGCATATAGTGTTGTTAATGAACCAACTTATTTATAAACATCTTGAACGTTTGTTTATGTTAATTAACAAACCAAACTCAAGCCCAGTGTTAGGCTTGACTATTTAATGAGTCAAACTCATACATAATGATGTATCAGTGAATATAAGGCCTGTTTAAACTATATATATTTAGACTTGAGATTATATTATGTAAATTTGTAAATAGGTTCATACGATATTAAATTACCATTGGTAGTTAATGATAATATAACTAATTGATTTGTGATGTATAATAAATTTAAGTCATGATTTTACTATATATTAAAAAATAATAAGTTAATCAAGTAATTCATAAGTATGCTCGAACTTATTCAATAAGAAAATAACTAAACTTAAACATATAATCTGATTTGATAATAAGTTCAAAAACCATTAAAAAAAAACACAATACACCAAAAAAAGAAGAAGAAGGTAAACTTATGTGTATATCCACAAAAAAGAAGAAGAAGTTATAACTCATGTATATATTTATGACTTAAAAATGTGTAACTCTTATAATAGATATAATTATATATATATATATGTGTGTGTGTGTGTGTGTGTGTGCAATTATGATTGTTTTTAATTGTACCGTACATATACACAAATTATGCACTAATATCTTAAATATGAGGGTTAGGTCTAATACCACACAGCCCTTGAACCACGTCAAAAAATTGTGTTAGCCCTTTGATTGAATAGGAATTGCTCCTAATTGGCTTGTTGCCCCGACCTTACTATTCTCAAGTGATCATTTCGACTGTGTTTGAAATAAAACTAAATAAGCAGGTCTAAATTTTTAATACTTGGCTTGGTTTGACTCACTTACAAGTTACAACCTTAATAATAATAAAAAAAGAAAACTGGAAGAGAGACAATAAAATATAGTATTTCAGTTTTAACCTCTAGCTATAGTAGGCTATATATACACAATCATATTGTTCATGGTTGCTAAAATTTTGTAGCAAAACACCCTAGTATAGTTCAATTTGAAAATGTAAGTTGCTAAAATAGCAATTTGAAGGGTTTTTACACCTTAATGCTATTGCTATTGCTATTGCTTTTTATGTACCAAAGCAATGGATGTAAGCCTTTTTAAATATTTTTTTAAATTTTTATTTATAAAAAAGATTGGAAAAGGATGTAAGCCAGTTGATGTTAAATTTTATGAACTTTTATTAAATAAATTAATTATAAAAAGAAAAGAAAAAGAGAGACGGAAATTTTAGTTTGGATTTTAGCTTTAAAAAGTTTCTAAGATTTTAGCTTAAAAAAAAAAAAAAAAAAAACGGCGCCGTTTCACTTTTCGTAATCCCCAAAAAATAGCATCAATACAGTACACACTACGCAACCGCCAACAGTTACATTAAACCCTAAACCCCGGCCACCAAAATTTCATTTCACCGATGAATCAATTCCTCATAGTTCTTCACCTCTCCGATCATTCTTTTCTTACATAACAGCAATACCAACTTTTACTTTACTTTTCTCTCATACTTTTAAACCACACACTATTTCTCTTCAAATTTTTTCAAACACTAAAAAAAAAAAAAAAACCTCTCACTGCTAAAAAATTTCACTTCGTCTACTTCAAATGGGAAGACTCAGTTTGTTAGGGCTGGTAAGTCCATCCGTACACTCCAAAACACCTTTAATCAACCAGAAACAATCAATTCGGTAACTTTTTTTTTTGTTACTGTTCGCAGTATCGGCGGCATTTACTGTCTTCTGGAACAGTAAAACCGGCCATCGATAACGATGATTTGCTTCGAAGAGTTTCTTCATTTCGCTCACAAGGTAATGTGATTGTGAGGTCTAAAAATTCACAGTGATTAACTTGTGATTAGCTTTAATTTTGATTTATGTGTTTGTTTGTTTGTTTTTGGTGCAATCAGCTTTGCATAGTTGCAGTTTTGTATTAGGGAAACCTGTTGATTATGCACTCGCAAGAGTGCGGTTCGGAAATCGTTATATTCATGCCACAGGTTTTTTTCGAATTTCAATTACTTCTGTGAATAATTGGATCCTTTAATTGATTGATAGGATTTGGTTTTTATTGAGTGCTTTTGTGTTTGTAGGAATTTGTTCTTCGAATCAACGTGACTACTATGAAATTCTTGGCGTTTCGAAAAATGCCAGTCGAGATGAGATAAAGAAAGCATTCCATGCTGTGAGTACATTTTGGAATTTACATTTATCAATGTAGTTAACCATGTTCCAATAACTATATGTAACTCTATGATTATTAGTGCGTGATTGAAAATACCTATGAAGTTAAGGAGAAAGTTTTATAAGACTAGCTATACTTCATGGTACTGAATGTTGGGTTGTTGAGAAATAACCTATTCATAAAATGAGTGTGGATGACATGAGAATGTTAAATGGATAAGTGGAAATTCATGGAAAGATAGGATTAGACATTAAGAAATTTGCTTAAAGATAGGTGAGGCTTCTGTTGATGAAAAGTTGCAAGAGTCAGTTTTGTCATGGTTTAGAGGAGAGTGATTAGTGCATTAAGAGAAAGAGTAAGGTGACTCAAGCTGAGGGGAAAAAAAGGCATAGGAAGACAAAAATAGCATTAATAGAAGTAGTTTAAAAAAATGCCAATTAAGTAAGTAACAAAAGGTATGATTTCATATACAATAGAATGACGGAATTGAATATATATGGCTGACCTTGACTAGTTTGTTGAGGATCCATAGCCGACCCTCAAAATTTTGCATTCTATATAATTAATATCAGTAAATGTAACACTATATGATCATTGTTGTGTACGTTTTAGAAATAGTATGAGGGAAGCGTGTGGTAGAAAAACCATTCTAAATTTGCCTACATTTACTTGGACATACTGTGTTGGAAATGAACTCAATAATGTCTTGATCTGCCTTGTATTGTGTAATATCAAATTCTTCTTCTGGATCATTTTAATTATATCATTTTTTAAATATCTTTTTTGATGGAATCTTATTATTATTATTTATTTTTATTTTTTGTCTTTCCTTTAGTTAGATTTATACAGTCTGTGAGGGGTTGAAAAAAGTATAGAATGGCAATTGCAACTGAGAAAGAGTGAAATTTAGTGATTAAGGTGCCTGCCTCCAAAGCCAACATGAATGTGGCTTCCCTTCAATGGATTATGATCCTCTCCATTTGCTTTGAAATGAAGACGGTCCATTTTATGATCTAGATATAATTTATATTAATCTAAAGGTGCACATGGTACCATGTTGTTTAAAATCTTATACATTCAAGCCTCTTGGGCATGAGGATAAATTGTTTAGCTCGTTAGGGGTGAAAAACTCTTGGATTACCTGGTAACTGGTTCTGGCGGGTGAGGTTAGTTGCCCGTAGGAGTTTGATTAACAGTGAGAATTATTGTACAGAATGCTTTGTAACGTGCAACTAATCTGAGTGGAGTTCTCCTATGTCATCCAAAAAAAAAAAAAATCTTATTCATTCAAATAATGAATGATAATTGATTTGAAATGAGATGGCATCACTTACACCTTTAATTTAGTGCAAAACTAAATTCTCACCGTGAGTGAAACGGTCACTCAATTATAAAAACAAATTGAGATGATGGGGCTTGTTATCTTGGCTAATTTGTGAAAAAGAAAACAGGGGAAAAGTTGGATAGATATATTCTTTTAAGAGTTTTAGATGTCTTAGATTTAACTTACAACATGACATGAGAGTGTTAATTTGTTTTATGTTTCTAAAAGAATAGTGGAATCCCTATGGGATGGGTCCTTTTTAATTTTCTATCGCACTACGAATTTGATAATTAACAAATGTTTGACCCTTGGCAGATTGAATTTTCATTTTGATTTTATACATTTTTGGGCATCATTTTGAAATTTGTTATTTTGGCTAATGCACCTGCTTGCATATAATCATTGTAGCAAAAACGTTATCATTCTCTGTTTAAGTTGCTGAGTTTCATTTTATTATGCAGCTTGCAAAGAAGTACCATCCAGATGCGAATAAGAACAACGCATCTGCAAAGAGAAAATTTCAAGAGATAAGAGAAGCTTATGAGGTCCGTAGTTGTGTTTGGGTGGCAGGACATCAAACACTTATTTTTCAGTGTTCCCCTCCCAATTAATATTAAAATTCTCAAATTTTCAAATGGTATCTTAAATTGCCTAAATTTGCATATAATTGGTAATCTTGTTCATCATTTTGTTGTGGTGAATTTCAGATTTTAAATGATTCTGAGAAGAGGGCAAAGTATGATAGGGTAAAACTTTTTTCTTTCTTCCTTTGCTTATCCGTGATCTTTATATCATTATCATTTTTTTTGGCTGTCAACTTATGCTAGTTTTTGTGGTTATTGTCTTTGTCGTGCATTCATTAATATAATAATGTTTGTCATCCATCCAGTGGTTGCTGCTGAGTTTGTCTGTTGAAATTTTTAAAATTTCTGCAATTTAAAGCCTGTATCTCCTATTCAAGGTTTTCAAACTAACTGAATTCTTTTACGTGTATTTCCAATAAAGAAGCGCACACAAGGTAAAGAAAATGTAGAATACGCTGCTGGTGATGCAGAGGGGTTTAGATATGCTTATCGAACTCATTTCTCTGATTCATTCCATAAAATATTCTCTGAGGTAGTTTTCATAACCTTAAATGTAATACAGTCTATTGTCAATTTGTCATGGATAAATTTAAAAATCATTTGATACCTTACAGATCTTTGAAGAAGAGGCCGATCCATTTGTATCTGATATCCAGGTGAACTCGTTTTGCCTTTAGTTTCCAATTATGAAATGAGGCTAATTTCCTGTATTACCTTGGTAAAACATGTGATCTTAATCTTTTTGAAATTTCCTAGGTCGAGCTGTCACTCTCCTTTTCTGAAGCTGTAAAAGGATGCACAAAGGATCTGTCTTTTGATGCATTTGTGCCCTGTGATTCTTGCTGTAAGTAAACTCATATTTTGTTGGAATTAATTATGTGTGTGATATCACTGCAGAAAGTGCCTTTATTCTAAATGTATAAGTAAGAATTTTTATGGGTTCCTTCTAACTCCACATGCTAATTTAGGGAATTTTTTTTAAAACTTGCTATGATGTTGTCTAAATTATCAGTACTTATAAAAAAAAAGATGTTGTCTAAATTATCAGTGTCCTGCAGCTTAAGTGCTTGTTTGTGTTATAGCTTACCAAATCTGTCAGTTTCAGGTCCCTGGAAACAATTCTTGAAGGCGTACTGTAAAATGGGATTAAAAGTCAATTACATGAACGTAAATAGAGGATAATAAGTATTCAAGTAGCCTAACTTAATTATAATTGAATTTGAGATGTAATAGGTTTCAGGACAACCTATTGACCATCTTCCATAGAATCTTACCCGCTCACTGATTTCAGTTGAGTCTTGCTAAGAATATGTCACTTCCGTCACTTGTACTTTCACTTGCATTCGCAGAACTTTTAGAATAAACTCTATTAGCAGATGTACCATCTGTGTTCATGTTGCCAGGTGTATTTCCAGAAGCCTCAGCCATCCCATATGGAGAAGGCATGGCAAAAGGACTAAAAGGGCAAGATCTTGGAGGAATGGATGGTGAACGTATTTGTCACCGTGTGGATACATTGCTACATATGGACATGGAAGCATATATTTTTTTGATAAGTAGATGTGGAAGCATACATGGGGAGCCTGGGGACTTGACGCTAAGAACCCGTGTGGAGGTATAGGAGAATATGCCTGAAATCCCAACCAGTCAAGATTAAATGTATCAGTGCTAGTAGTGGATGACTGCTCCTGCGTAGTTGTAGGAGGTGGAGGGGTTTTCGACGCCTTCTCTTTTTGCCTGTTTATCCAGCTTGCTGCTACATATGTTTAGTATCACCACTTGCTCAAAATTTCCTTCAAACCATTTACTTTAAACCTGGACTTGTCAAATGAAATTGCTATCACTTTGAAACTAGATGTGGGGAAGAGCTAGAATGAAGAAGGCATAGGGGTCAATTTGAAAACAGGCGAGGCAAGATGGGGAGAAGCTCTTTGCCATTTCTTTTTTATAAATTATTTTGATTTAATTTGATAGGATTGGAAGGGGATGAGGAGTTTGGGGATTAAATACTGTAAGGAAAACAATCTTCAAGGGATATTTAATGATGTAAGCTCATGCCTTAAAACATTCTATACCATGATGGCTCGATAAATAGCGCCTACATCCTAGAAATTTCCAAGTAAGTCAGTACTTAAAGAAAGTTTATAGTAACATAGCAACTAGTTGTACTCATAAAATCAAGTTTAGTGTAGTGCATTTTAACCAGGCGCACCTCTGCAGAAAAGGTTTTCTTTTGTTGTTGTTGTTAACAACCCCCCCCCCCCCCTTCCCCTTTTTAAACTGCTTTATGTTCTGGTAAACTATCACTTGTCCCCAAAACTTAAGTTGTTAGGAATGGTGAATCTAATCGTTTAACTATCATTCTAACATTCCTCCTCATTTGTGGGCTCAAACTCCCCCTTAATAAGTGGGGTGTAACACATGGGATTTTAACTGTTCAAATGGGTGGTAGATTAGAGACAAGGTTCGAATTCAGGACCACAAGCTTTGATATCATGATAATTACTTGTCCCAAAAGCTAAAACTATTATGAAATGGTGAATTTAATCATTATTAGAACATTAGTAATATAAATAATACTTTGTGATAGCAAGTTGCCAAACAAAGCTCAATGGAGAAAATTCAATCAGACTGGAAGAATATAGCAAGATGTTTTCTTGTCACCTTTAAAGTTGATGGTGAAGCTGAGGTAAAGCTTGGCCATATCAAATAATTGTGATTACAATTTTTTTCCCTCTCTCTCTAGATAGCAGTAGAGGGAAGCACATCAGGGGAAAACCATTTTTTTGGAATACATTTAATTAGCATCTAAAAGTTAGAAGCTTTAACAATTCCAAGAAATTCATGAAAGAAAGTGGATTCAAGGCTTTCATCCAATCATGTAGAGTCCTTAGGTCTAATTTTATTTCATTATCAAGGAAAACCTAATTACCACAGGTCTATTGTAAAAATTTTGAACTGATTATGAACAATTGGATATTCAAAATATTGCTTTGTTTTGATGAACATGTTTAAAGTAAAGCATGCTTTGTTCTTATTCATGCCCTTTATGTAATCCCCTTTTAAGTCTATTGATTACTTGTTATAAATGATTGGGCTGCTCTTATCTTTGTGTTTATCTCATGATGTAGATGGGCGTGGCTATCCACCCAATGCCAAGACAAAAGTTTGTCCAACTTGCGGAGGCACAGGGAGTGTAAGTGCTTTGAAGATCTACATTGATGATGATTAGTGGATAAATCATTCTGAAAGGACTCACGTTGTGAGGAGGATTTCTTTTGCCTTTTATTTTCGAAGTGTGACAGGTTAATAGTTTGAATGTTCTTTTGCTTCTAATCCTATCTAAATCATCAACCAGGTAACAATTCCTCCGTTTACATCAAGGTGTGGCTCTTGTAAAGGGTCTGGCCGAATCATTAAGGTCTGATATGAATTTCAGTGAATAACTTTGTTGAGCTTGATTCTTGATTTAATTATAAGATATGTTAATGATTTTTTAATTCATCTGGTGCAGGAACACTGTATGTCATGTAGAGGATCAGGGACGGTTGAAGGTGTAAAGGAGATTAAAGTTACAATTCCAGCAGGTTGGTCTTAGACTCTTCTCTTTGAAGAAATCACTAAAGATGTAGTTGACATGGCCTGGGGGTGTGGCAAAGGAAAACCATACATCTAATTCTAGCAAATAAAAGGAAAGAAAGAAAGAAAGAAAGAAAGAAAAAGAGAGGCTGCAAAGGAATTATCACATATATTATCATTTAGTTATAATCAGAAACATGTTTATTTTTATTAGGTTGGCCCCACAAATATTGTCTGGACACATCTACATGCTCAATATATGATTTTAAAATTGGCAAAAATACTTTTGAGAGGTTATATGGCATTAATGGTTATGGAAGTTTGGCGCAATTTTCTTTATTATATTTCTCTCTCTCTTTCATTTATCATTAATTGAATCTTCTCTATGACAAGAACCGGCAGTGGTTCTGTCTTTGACATGAATGCAAGGTTTACATAATAACACAAACTTTTGAAAAATTGAAAAGCGATATGACCGTAGACACATAGGAATTGGAGTTGAAATTGAATACAGAATGCCTTACAGTGTGAAAAGAAGGGGAAAATAAAAGTTTTTACTGAAAAACCTCCTTTTTGTTTTGATCTATCTCAAATGACAAAGAACCGTTATAGATAGATCGTATTGGTAGGAGTTCATGTATTTTATCTTATCATTATTTCTATTTGCTAAATGGATTAGGTGTGGACTCTGGAGATACGATTCGTGTACCAGGAGCTGGTAATGGAGGACGAGGAAGTCAACCTGGCAACTTATTCATTAAGCTAAAGGCATAGTTTTACTTATTCATAATATAGCTTACTCAAAGATTCATTGCTGGAGTCTGGAAGAGTGTGTGATTGCAACTTCTTATTAGTTTCTATGATGGTAAAATAAGTGAAAGTTCATTAAGGGAGGTTCCTAGGTTGGGAGATGGTGGGCAACAGCATATAACCTTTTTCTATGAAAAATAAAACCAAAAAAAGAAAAGAAAAAAAAAAGCATGATTTTTGTTCTAGTTTTCAGTTGGGTAGTCCTGTTACTCTTTACTTATCTAAAAAAGAAAAAAAGAAAAAAATCAGTTGGGTAGTCCTAATCTGTCATATTGTATGAGTAAAAGCACTTGGATCTCTCTCTAAACTAGTTTTACTTATTGATTATATAGCTTATTCAAAGATTTGTTGCTGGAGTCTGGAAGATTGTATGCTTGCAACTTCTTATAAGTTTTCATGATGGTAAAAGTAGTTGAAATTCAATAAGTGAGGTTTCTAGGTTGTGGAGATGGTGGGAAACAGCATATCTGTTGTCTATGAAAATTTTTAGAAAAGAAGTGAACAAAAGAAAAAGAAAAAGAAAAGGGCATGATTTTTGTTCTTGTTTTCTGTTGAGTAGTCCTAATAATCTGTCATGATATATGAGCAAAGCACTTGGATCTCTCTCACTCTCTGAATTAAGTTTAATCAATAACTAAACACTGTGCACATGTATCACCTCCTAATTTGTTTATTTATCAATGTGTGTGCGTGTATATCACCTCCCAATTTGTTCATTATTTCCATTTGAATTTTTTTACCATAATGAAGTGAATTTTTAAATGTTAGCTTGCTCTGTATTTAAAATCATGTGACATAGCAAGCCACTGTCCAACCTTGATAGTACTTTGAATCTTATCTAAACTTTGATATGATGCTTCTATTATATCCTTTGTTAAATATTTGGTCATTGATGTCAATTAAAAATGTATTGGAAACATAAGTAAACTATGATTTTTAATTTTCAAAAAGTTTCTATAGAATAGACTTGCATTTGTTATATTTTGCTAATTATATGGACTGTTTCAGATCTCTTAGTCCCTGAATTCTGCCTAGTTGTCTCAAGGATATTTTAGTGTCTGAAGGCTGATCTATCCAGATAATTAGAATAATATCAATACAAATTTCTTTTACTTTACTGCATTTATCATAAAGTGGTGCATACACTTACTTAAAAAAAGTCCTGGGTCAGTCAAATCAAAGATGGGGTCCACATGAAAAAAAAGGGCTGTATTTTTTTTGTTCTAAATATATTTTCTCAGCCTGGTCTTGAGGGCAAATGAACAATAATGAACTTTTTTTTTTTGATAGGTATGAGCAATAATAAACTAATTGCGAACATTGTTTTTATTTTTATTTTTTTTATAGGTGTTAATTTTATTGAAATGAGACTACTTCGTGGAAAAATACTTGAAGTAGCCTAAAGAATTACAATTGAGATAATATCTACATATGAATTGACTCTATGAAGGATTGAAAAAAGTCACTATCTATGAGACTCGATACAAAAGACCACTCATAGAGAGAACTAATGAAGGATACAAACGACCACTCATTGTTAAATCTTATGAACTAAGACTTGGTAGACATCCTTTCATTTTCTGTTTTGCAAATTATGCTAACCTACTGTACAGTAACTGAAACCAACAATTTAATTTTTCTAAGCCTGCTTTTGAAAATTACTCTCTCATTATTTTAAGGAACATAATAATGCCTTGTTTAGTTTCATTTTTCCTTGTTGCATGGAGAAATTAGATTAGCCAATTTATTACCAACCAAAAAAAGTACAAAAGTTTCTTCAGGAAAAAATTCTATCTCATTTAAAATAATGATTTCTCTCTTGCTCTTTCTCCCTCCAATGAAAAACTAAAGAAAAAGCCATCTTGTTTGCAATGTTTCACATGCATTTAAATGGCCTGCAACTCTTATTTGCATATTTAAGATAAAGGTGCTTATAGCATAGATAATCATTGGGTACATTGTTCCTGCACTTTAGCTGTCTGTCACAGAGGCAGAGTATTTTCGTGAACTCATCAGTGCAATTCCAGTTTATCACAATTAAGCAAGCCCCTTCCTTTTACTTCCTTTAGATTGACTTTATATTATTAATATGCATTATATGTTGTCATGAACTTGATAAGCAGCAATATGCTATCTTTGCAGTGCAACTTTTCTTTTGGAAATTTTAGTTCCTTTGACTGTCTCTGGACACCTATGTTTGAAGCATAGAATGTGAATTTACTTGAACTTGACTAAAAGAGGAATGCTTGCTGCTGTAGAAGTAAATATTTTTTGTTGGTTGTGGATGCTTTTTGTCATAGTCCTTCTGAACTTTCTGTTGTTTTGGTAAATTAGGTTGCTGAAGATCCTGTCTTTACTAGAGATGGTGCAGATATCTATGTGAACTCTAATATCAGCTTTACCAAAGTGAGAACTAAATCCTTATATAAATACCTGTCACACTTGAAAAACTTAATTTCCTTCCACATTAAAAAATGTGAACATTATCATTTATAAAACCTTATTTATATTTTGCATAATGTACTTGTTTTTTTTATAAAAAAAGCTAAAAGTTCATTTTATACTTTCTGAATTATGGTAATTGTTATTTTGGTCTCTAAAGTTTCAATTTTGTTTTCAAATTTTGCAAATGTTGTCAATGTGGACCTTCTATCGACTAATGTTAAAAAAGTATAATAGAAAATACACTCATAAAAAAATAAAACTACCATACTTTTTCAATAAAAAATAAATTCATAAAAATTCTACACCTGTGCCAAATCCCCAACACCTTGAACTGCTTCTGTACCACCACCCTGACAAGTGCAAATCTCCAATGGGGGCCTTCCATGAAAACTCCCTTCCCTCATGGCCATTGAGTACCCCCAAACAACCATCTGCCAAAAATCAAGCTGAGCCATCACAACATAACCCCAAGCAAACACCACTGGCCACATGCAGACCTTCAAACTCACCATAAGCAGCCACTGCCTAAGGCCAAAACCATAACTGCCGAGACCCAAACTCCCTCATCAAAACCAACATCATAGACATATATTTTCAATTATGAAGTTTCAAGCTGCTGCTGCATAATTATCAATTTGTCCCTTTTGACCTTGATATGAACCATACTGGGTATAGGTGGTCATCAAGGGATTTCTGCTTACTATATCTTTCATGATTTGGTGAGCAACTCATGAAGGATTTCATTAACAATGTTAGACATATACAATATTAGAACTCTGATCTTTTATGACCTTTAAAAAAAGAATATTACGAAGAAATGAAAACCAAGATTGAAGAAAAAAAGAAAGATATTTGGTTGCAGAGAAGAACACATAAAAAAGAGAGTTTTCAAGAGTCTTGTAGCTCAATGACATGTCTTATTCTCCTTTAAAAAGTAGAATTAGAGTTCAATTTCCCCCTCCCCCACTTGTAACAATTGAATTATCAGAGAGAGAGAGAGAGAGAGAGAGAGTCTACTGGGGAAGTTTGAAAATGGGGTGGCAAAGATGAGCAGGTGGGGAGTGTAGGACCTCAAAAGAAAAGAATGACCCACTAGAGTTGAGAGGCAAAAGGATTTCGCAGTCTCATGGAAAGGTTAAATTGGTGTGAAACATAATAACCCATGACCCATGAATGACCATACTAGAGTGAGATGAGAGAGAAGCTTGGATGGGCTAGATTGAGTAAGAGAGAGTGAAGAAGAGGAAAGAATAAAGAGAAACAAAGAGGGAAAGAGGGGAAAGAGTGAAAGAAGAAATAATTTTTTTATAAAAAATATTAAAGTTCAATTTTTTATTTGAAAGATTTTAATATTTTTTAGTACTTATTAAAAAAAAAATTGTATTGAAAAACTGGAAAAAAGAAAACGATGTCTTTTTCAAGGGGTTAATGGCAACTTTTTTTAACGGCAGTGGATGGAAGGACCACATTGACAACAATTGTATACTTGGATGACGAACTTAACAATTGAAACTTCAGGTCCAAAATGGCAACTACACCAAACTTAGATGGTGTGAAATGAACTTTATCTTCTTCTTTCTTTATTTATTTTTATTTTTTATTTTTGGATAAATATACTTTGGTCAATTAATTTGAGTTTTGAACTTTGTTCAGGCTATTCTGGGTGGCACGGTCGATGTGCCAACTTTATCAGGGAAGACGCAACTAAAAGTAATAATTTTATCCTTTATATTATTCTTTTTGTTTGTTATTTTTTGTTTAACAGAATGTTTCTTTCCTCTCCATATTCTAAGGAAACTGCTTGATTTTTTATAAACAGTGATGGGAATGGAATCTGTTGAAATATGGCTTAACTTTTATTTTAAAGATTCGCTGTGAAGGCATAGGAAGTGCTATAGTTTAAGAAAAGGGATCAAAGGATGAAATATTGTCAGATAAAATGAACTAATTTGACAAAATAGCTGCAAAGTTTTAGCACGAACTTGGTCATGAGTCACAGATATGATGTGAACTTGACATGTAGTAGTGACTAGTGAGGTCTTGAAGAATTGAATGTAGACATGGCACTATGGCAGTAAAAAAAAAATTATGCAGCACTGGAATCTTCAGTGCTCTATTCCTCCAAATTAATATTAAAGAGAAGAAATATATTTCTTCTGATCTATGCTAAAAGTGTTATGTTAGCTATCTTAAGACTGCTATGTTGGAAGTCATTGCAGCAGGTAAGTTCCTACCTTTTTATGTAAAAATATGCCAGGCCATGTCTGGTGGTGTACACAATATCTCTTGGCCCTTGTTTGGACATGCACCAGCTCAATTTGACGCTGACTTTTGATGCATTACAATTTTGGCCTTCTCAGATACCAAAAGGGGTTCAGCCAGGACAACTTCTGGTTCTAAGAGGCAAAGGTATATTGTCATCCCCACCCTAAACCCTCCCCACCCCAAAAAAAAAAAAAAAACTATGCTTACATTGTAAGTTGCTGCAGGACTGCCAAAGCATGGGTTTCTTGTAGACCATGGAGATCAGTATGTTCGCTTCCGTGTTAACTTTCCCACGTAGGCTTCTTACTCTTTGTTGTTTTATAATTCTAGCTAAATATTCAAATATTCTGTTGCTGCCTATTTCTGCAATAGCACCCACAGATGATGATGTTGAACTTAATGTGTATTTAGGGGAGTTATTTTTTCTTCATTGATTTTGTATGAATGACATTCTATAATGGTGTATTTGGTACTGTAACCTTTGTTTCTTGTTGTGTTCTCTTCCTGGCTTTTCCTTTTTATACATCTTGTGTATTTAGGATAGCGTCTTCTTTTTTACTTTTTTTTTCAATAATAAATTCTAATTTCTTATCCCAAAAAAATAACAGTAGATGGAGTTCTATCTTTAAAGTTTTTGGTAATCAAGGACTTGCTAAACATACAGTCTACGTAGATCACACGCTTGAAGTGGTCCAAACTTGGGTGCCAACTTATTTATATATTTAATTTTATTTTTTGTTGTGGGGGGGGGGGGGGGGGGGGTGCTAGGCTTGGTTGTTGTTGTCAGTCATAACTTAGTTGCTACAGAGATATCTCCTGGAAAATTGTACTTCTGTTTTACCTCGACTATACTTTTCAAGAGGAAAGTATCGTAAGACAGGAAACGCTTATGGAAGAGACCTTTTGTCTCTCAATAATAGTTTCTATGTTTTCTGAACATTCATTAGAACACATACTTGTGTCCATCAAGAAGTTTTCTTCTTCATGGTTGCTTCCAAGTTCATACTCATTATCATAAATATTTCCATTCATAAGTTTAAGGAAACCTGGTAAGATCATGTAGTTTGACATACTGCCTTAGAGTGGGAGAAGTTGAAGGTAAATCAGAATGCTGATGCACGATTGCTTATGATGAAGAGAAGCCAGTTATTAGAGCCGTGGTACCTCATAATGTTGTAATGTTTTCTCTGAGTTCTTGAAATTGTTGTGACTAATAAAGAAATCGCTTTGCTCGTGAAGTTGGGATTGGTCAAACTGGAACCAAGTTCAACCAGAACTGGCTTCATGTTTCTGCTTGGCTTGTTTACATGCCTTAAGTATTGCCTCTAATTTGATTTGTTTGTGCATGTTAGTTACCATTTGTGGCCCCATTCCTTCCTGCAAAAAAAAATTGGGAACTATTTATGTGACTGATTGTAAGGGCATACTATAGTTTCTAGGAAGACTCATCTTTGTTGTGCCTTATACCTTTTTTCTTTATTATTTTTGTCTTGTTCATCAGTATGGCTAGGTTCCCCAATAAGAGCTCTTAGGGCATGCTTTTGAATATTGTTTCCATTGGAGTGTACTTATGTGAATGGCTGGATTCTGATCACTTGAGTTTACTAATGTCTGTAATATTATCACCTGTTTTTATGAGGACTTTCAGATAATCGGCTCTTTGCAAAGACTGATATTGTGTTTTACATTCCTAATACTATAGTAATGCAAAATTCTTCATCAAATTTTGTTTTTTTCTCTCTTTCCTGTGATATTTTAAAGTTCTGGAGCTAATTTGCTTCAGTGAGCTGTATTGACTCACTTGTGTTCTGTTTTATTCTATTTCTTAGTGAAATAAATGAACGCCAGCGTGCTATACTTGAAGAATTAGCGGAGGAGGAAATAAATTCCTCAAACGGTAACTCAGCTGAAGGAAACTGGTGAGTTTTTTTTGTTGTAGGTCCTCATAGTGTGTGTAAGATGCTTATCATTCTTTTGAACTTGGATAACCATCATGACTATATGAATGGTGTATGTTTCCACTATAAACCAAGTCTAGGCATAATGTAATTGTGTGCATAAACCACTGTTGTAGCTTTCTTACATTGCATACTGCATATCTTATACTGCTTTATGTGAGAGCAGATGAGAAGCTTAAACCATTTGTGCGGGATTCTTATTATCATTTTTTACAATCTGGTTGTTAGGAGACTGCTTTGTTTTATGTGCATAAGGCTCTGCTCGGGTTGTAAAGAGGTGGGGTTTTAGGTTTAATTTTCAGCTTCCAAAGGCAAAATAAAGACAGTTAAAAACCACCATTACATGGAACCATTGTTTTGAGAAATCTTCTGTTTGGTTCAGTGGGTGTCATCATTGAAACTGACCTTTGTCTCTTCAAAAGATGGGCTTTAATTTTGCATACTAGCAAGTATTAGTAACATGATTGGATTGAAGCAATCAACTTGCATTCATATTTTGAATAATTTTGCTCAAATTACCAAAGATCAGTTGGGTGAATGTTTGACTAGAGATTGTTGGCTCCTTTAGTCACTCTTCTGACTGTAATGAAGATCCTGAAATGGATAACAGGCTTTATCAGCAGCTATCTACTGGTTGAACTTACAGGTGGCAGCAAATTCTTGAACGTATAACGGGTTCTAGGTTTATGCTTGAACTATCTCTATTCGTGTTGATCCTGCTGTTCCTGAACAAAACCATGGGCTGATAGCTGACTCAAGGTGATTTTGATGAAGATATCTGGACTAAGCCTCAATGAAACTGGATCACTGCCTTTGTCAACCTTCGGACTTTTGTTGATAAAAGGTACACAATCATTCCCTATACATTTTTTTCCCCATTCTTAATGTATTTGCTGGCTATCAATGTTTGCTATTGAATACCTTATTTTTTGGTTTCAGGTCCTATGTTTGTACACACATACTATCGTTGTAAAGAACTAGTTATATTTTGATAATATTATAATAATAATGTTCATCTACTTATGTCTGTCTTCCATTCTTTTCAGATCTTTCATTAAGATTTTCTTTTCTACTGAAAGGTTTCTTTGTATAATTCAGTTCTACTTGTCCAAAAAAAATAAACTCAATTCTGAAGCTAAACGATGAGTAATGTTACCGATCTGTTCTGCCTTGAAACAGATTTTTTTAATAGTCCTCTCTCTCTTCTTTGGTGTTGGCCCTGTTGGGTACAAGGTTCAAAATGGTGGTTGGCACCAAAATGGATTTTGAACCTTGGTCAGCCAACGAGTTCTTACTACGAGGCTAGGCGGTATTTTTTTCATTTGTAAAAGTAGTGGGGTACATATTGATGAGTAATCATGAATTAAGAGCCTGTTCATCAGTTCCTTAAACAGCTATACTCTAACAAAACTTGGCCAATACCTGATAGGAGGATTGCAAAAATTTTTGGGTTGGATTGGAGGATTGCTAAATTTGGAAATGGTAATACTTGGAAATGAAAAGTAGCATAACCCCTAAAGCTTCTATTTTGAAGAGTACACATAACCCATAACAAAAGTTTGGTAGGTTTCCTGACCTGTTTCAACTTTAATAGGACAAGTTTGAGATTCTAAAATGACTTAAAGTTGGAGTTTCGATTCCAATCTAAAACCTGACAGGATTTGGGATGGGTTGGTGCTTTTGGTATTAGGAACCCTAACATGATCTGACTAAATAATGCGATTACTAAAATGTTTCTAATACTAACAATATTTACAGAAATACTAGGGTCCCTATAACCCTTAACTGCCAATTTTTTCCTCTTTTTTGTCAGCCAAGACTTTCTCTTCATGACCTTACCCTTGTGTATTATAAAAATTTATGTAATCTAAGATAGTTTGAATCTTATTTGGTGCCTTAATTAGTATTGTTAGATGGTTCAGGTATAACTAGTTATGGTGTTATTTGGTTGACATAGTATTTGATGAAGTGTCATGTGAATTGAATGATTATACTGTTGAATTTATGTTAAAATAAAATACAATAATCTTCTATTATTTTATTGCTTAATGTTGAGTAAATATTAGATCAATCCCACCCAAATACGTAAAATAAACATATTGGTTTGGGATGAGTTTGACGTGTATATTCTTAACCATTTCAAGTTTGTAAATGCTTAGCCCAAATTTGACCCGTTGCAAGTTCTATGCTACAAAAAATTTGTGACAATTGAAGATTTGCTTGTGATTTGTTACCGTATATGATAATTGATAGTATTAGTTGCACTGACTTGGGGGCCTGGTTAATAGGTAAAGTGATGTTTTAACTTTAAATACTCATCTTTTTTTGAGTAAACATCAACAAATTGAAAACAATAACGAAACAGTTCTAGTACAAACTCTACTAGAGCAGTTTGAATTCAAATGAGAAATAACATAATCAAGGGGAAATATGTGCAACCCATCTTAGCAAGCGTGTCTGCATAGTAATTGCTCTCTCAGTAGATGTGTTGCAATGCTTCGTGTTTGATTGTTGTGTGGTGGACTTATTTTAGTTGGTTGCTGATAATAATTTGATATTTGATTGTCAATGATGACTACAAATAGTGATAGGCAATTTATCTTTAGTGAGACTCGAATTAGTAGGGGATGGGTGAACGGATCGTTGGAACCGACCCACGTGTCTGACCTGCCATTGCTTTGGTCAGTAGCGGCTGATAATTTTTTCATCAGATATCAGGTTAAGGGGGCTCAGATAGTTGAAACTACCCTACCTTGTTCTTTTGCCTCTTCCCCTGCAATAGCCAGTGGAATTTGCAGCAGTGGGAGAGGCATTCAATGCTGGCGAGGTTGATATTTTGCAAGGGATGGCTAGATCTAATCTTGGAGGTTGAGATCTGGCAGTGACAATCTTGGCGGTCAAGATTTCCCTCGCCTTTCGTTATTGTCCCCCTTACCTATCGATGCATTTGCTGTCGCCATTAACTCACCAACCAAAAATCCGACAGATCTGACCGTCAAACTCTTTGACTAGTTCGGTCAATTACTTGGTGATGATTGGCTGGTAAAGGTTTGTTTCCTTTCGAACTTGACGTGATCGGATTGAGTGACAGGTTTAGGATCATCAACCCAAATCCAACCTACTTGTGCTCAACACGACGAGTTATGCTCTATCTTTCATTTTTTATATTTTAATATTACTGTCACAACCTCTCGGCCACATCATTTATGATAAATATGCACAACGAACCGCTATGGTGCTATACACAAACCATAATGGTGTAAAAAAAAGCTCATGTAATGTGACCTCAAAGTAAAGAGCAGCTCTCCAACCCAAAAGATAATGGTGGGAGAAGCTCCAAAACAGCCAAAGAACTTTGTGAAAATTAGCAGATCCTTTATTGAAATGATTCAATGTTACTATTTCAGGGAAAGATTTCTTACGTAATTACAATCATGAGCATTTTTCTTTGGACATAGATAAGCTAGCAAATAGGACATAATCGAATATTTCCACATGCAATCCAAATTTGGAGCATTCCGGCCCTAATAAACAAATGGATCCAAGTATACTGGAGACATGCTTACATTTCAAATTCCAAATGTATCCTACGGTATATCCTACTAGCAAAAATTAAAAAATTAAACTTTTACGTCATAGTATAGGAATTTGAGGCATTTCTGACTCTAGTTCTGGCCCTTCTGGGGTCTGCTTCCTTATCTTGCTACGTTTTAGCTCACCATACAAGTAGGAAACAAATCCCCAAAGACAATGCGAGGGCAACTCCTTTTTCTGCATGAAAATTTTCTTTGTAGAAAATAACAGCCAAGATCTCTGTCACGGAGAATAGAACTGTAGTTAAAATACCAGATAGCAAAGACGAAGCGCAGAAAATGATTCCAATTACTCCCAAGTAGAAACATTATTGACAAATAATTGCAGTCCATACTAGCACCAAGTAGTACTTTGTGTCCCCAAGCTCGAATTCCATCGCTTCCCTTGTAATTTCCTATACAATATATAGGTCATATTCTTACATGGATTAAACAAAAATTATATGTAAATTAAAAAAAAAAAAATTCTACTATTATCGTAGAAACTATTTCATTGATTAATAAGTCACTCAAAATTTTAGAAGTAGAGTTTGAACCGTATAATAAAATATGGAAAAGATTAATGGATGTCTTAAGGACATTGGTTTAGGGAATGTTTTTAGAAGCTTATGATAAGCATGGTTGTCAAAATTCCGATTTGGATCATACAATCCTACGATTTTATGATTCCACCTGCCCAAAACAATCCGGATCTTTTAAGGATCTTTGCGATCGTTCAAGAATGGTAGGATCGTATGATTTTGACGATCCCAAACAATTCTAGTTTCTTTTAATCTTCTTTAATTTAACAGAAGACTCAGTTGGACTCAAATGAAAAATAACATCACAATAGACCAAGTTTTGCTATTCTAATGTAGAGAGATGAGTATCACGTTTTAAAGTTTTTGGCTTTTTTAAATGATACTTACAAATAGATGTAGTGATGTATTATAATTATATCAAATGGATGCAAATAATTTTTGGTTTTTTATGAATGAATGTATAATTTATGTGATTATTTAACATACTAATGTGTATTTTTTTGTATTTTTCTCAAATAATGTAGGATCTTATGATTCACAATCCGATCTTACAATCCACAATTCTACCTACTTTCTATGATTCTACATATCCCAATTTTGATAACCTTGGCTACAAGACTCTTGGCAGATTGTAGAGTTTAATCTAAAATAAGTTATCTTAATAATTAATAAGAATGTAAACACTTGTCATAAAAAGAAGATAGTCATTCACTCATTTGATACAATCATGCTTTTTAGAACCCAATGTTTGTAATAGTAAGTATAGGATGGGTTGGTATATTTCAATATTAAAATAATTAAGTTTTAAATTAATTAATAGGTATTGCATAAGTTTTAGCTAAGAATTATTATCTAATTAAATGGGAAGAAGTGAAGGTTAGAGTCCTTATTAGTTCAAGTGCACTTTGAGTTAACCGATGGAAAGATACCTTGAAGTCCTTGTTAATGAGCAACCCTACGGTGCAGAAAAGAGTTGCTGAATCTCCATCACAATATTAGTGGGACGCCGCAATTGCCTATACATAATAGGATGCAACTTAGTATGAAAAGTGCTTTCTTCATGCTTGGCTTGTTTTGAAGCTTGAGCTCTAACAGGTCCTTGTGACACACACACACTCTCTTCTTTGCGTGGATCTTTGTGGGTCTTTGTATGTGTGATAACTGATAACTGGTAATTATTACACCTCTAAAAAGTCTCAGTCTTTAATTTTAGGGTAATGTCTCTTATACACATTTTGTTGCACATATTATACACACAATTATATTTTTTGAACTGAAATTTTCTTGAAATCACGATTTTAGTTCAAAAAATATTGAATTGAAATCGTGACTTCAAGACATGATTTCAGTTCAAAAACTGAATTGTGTATTTTGTGTGTAATAGGGTAGTGTTTAATAGACCTGACCATTAATTTTAATGGCGGGTCGGATTGAAACCGTTAGGAAAATACTAAAACTAATAATTTGGCTTTGTTAAAGAATGCCACAACTGTCTTGAGGGCAGTGGTTAAGGTGTATTTAATGTTTTATTAAATAAAAATTTTGTAACTTTTTTTCAAAAATAAAGTTAAACTTTACACATATATCCAAAAAAAAAAAAGCACACAAAATTTGTGGTTGTAAGCCAATGAATAATTAACAAATACAATCCAAAAAAGCACACAATATATATATATATATATATATATATATATACTAGTTGTATGCCCGTGCGATGCACGGCTTAATAAAAGAATTATATATAAATTAAATTTTTTTTGATAATATAATAAATTTAATAACAAATAAAATAGTAAAAACATTTTAAAGATTATGGCAAGTTTTAAATTTCTAAAAGATTTTAGTAGTAAACAGGCGAGCTTTGCACGGTTTTGGTCATAAACTTATAACATGAATAATTTTATTGAGAAACACTAATTAATGATTGAAGAGAAATGCTATACTTGGTCAGACTAAGACATAACTTTTACTTATTCAAATAACAATTAAGATGAAGTAGGGTGAGGAACAACAAATAATAATTATAACATACCGGCATAATAACATTTATATTTAATTATAATGAAGCGCTTGCATCTCAAAGTGTCAAATTAATATCAACACTAAACATGCTAAGATGTTTATGTTAATTAATGTAAATAAGCATAAAATTAATATCAACATCTAACACCCTACTATTGCATGAATTATGATTAAAATTGACAAAATAAAACTACCCAAATTTATAAAATTAAAAAAATATTTTGAAAGCAAAATTCACAATAACACACACATAAATATATAAACACAAAGAAACTCTGAATTCAAAAATTACAAATATTAATTTCTAAACATTAAAAAAAATCTGGAATTAGAGTTAAAGTAAAGATACTCACATGAAAATTGAATTAACTTTGACAGCAAGGGGGAGGCAGCGAAGTCATGGAGATTTCACATCACCTTAAATATCCATTGTTTTTACATCACCCTTTTTATATTTAATCAATTTTCTGTCTCCATTCTTTGTGGAGTAATGTTCATTATCATGGTTTTAGATGCTCAAATCTTGGTCTCATGGCTACCTGTGGGATCTACACATATTGGAAAATAGATCTTTCAAATACAATTAATTTTGAAGACCATAATAAGCATATAAATTAGATCAAAGTTAACAAAAATAACTAAAACAAAAGGCAACCCGCACACAAAAATATATTCAATTTGATGAAAAAAAAAATAAAGAAGGGAGTTTTATGAAAAAACAAAAAGAAGGCAAATACATACATGCAAGTTTCATAGGTAAGGTATGTACGAGAAAGAAAGAATACATCAAGAAACCGTATGTTAGGAAAAGGGAAAAATATACCAAATCGTATATATACCCCCACTTTTATATTAGATAATTTTAAGTTGTGAAGAAGTTGATAACTTGATATGAACAGAATGAAAAAGAGTTAACGTAATTAAGAAGTTTATGTTAATTACATATTAGTTTTTTTTTTTTTTACTTTATCCCAAAAAAAATAGTTAATGTTATTAGATTGTTATTAGAATTTTTTTTTTAGTTTATGTTAAAGTTAATAAATATTAGCTATTTTTTGTTATTTATTCCAAAAGAAAAAAATTTTGAGAAGAAAAAATAATACTTTTAAATTTGTTACTTTATTATTAGGAAATAGATGATGTAGGATAAATGTTTATTCCAAAAAAAAAAAAATACTAACGTTAGCTAGTAAAATTGTTACTTTATAAATTTTTTTTAATAAAAAGAAGAAGAAATTCATTAGAACACTTATTGTTATTTTATCCAAAGAAGTTGATAAAGATACAAAAACTTTTTGTTTTTATCTAAAAACGGTAGGAAAAGAGAAAAATATACCAAACCGTATATATACCCCCACTTTTATATTAGATAATTTTAATTTGTGAAGAAGTTGATAACTTGATATGAATAGAAAGAAAAAAGGAGTTTATGTTAATTATATATTAATTTTTATTTTTTACTTTATCCCAAAAAAAAATATTTAATGTTATTAGATTGTTATTAGAATTTTTTTTTTAGTTTATGTTAAAGTTAATAAATATTAGGTATTTTTTGTTATTTATTCCAAAAGAAAAAAAATTTGAGAAGAAAAATAATACTTTTAAATTTGTTACTTTATTATAAGGAAATAGATGATGTAGGATAAATGTTGTGGGGCCAGAATAAGCCAGCAGCCCCGGCCCACTCCAGGCCCAGCCCAGAGGCCCATGCCGAGAACGCCTCCACGATCCGAGGTCCGAGGACCAAAGTCCATAGCCCAGGACCCAAGGTGCACTGCCGAGGATGGTTACATCCTCGGCAGTCCGAGGACATAAAGTGGGCATACGGCACACCTTTAAGGGGAGTCTCCCCAAGCATCCAAAGAGCAAATAGCGAGAACCCACCATCGGATATTGAAGCATGGCGGAGGAGCAAGTCCCAGGCGAACTGTCACCTCCACATTAAATGCCCTCAACTAACGCTCTGGCCGCATTAATGAGGATAGGACCTCTGAACAGTGCCGTCTTGAGCGCTGCAACCCACTGGAGGTATGAGAATGCGGCTGATGGGACAGGCACTCGAGTGGAGACCGGATTGAGCAACAAATGTAGGGCTGGGATCAACTGAGTGAGGAGTATATAATGTAAAAATCCCTCTTGTGAAGGGGACGGATGAAAAACCAGAGAAAAAGGAATACTGTAGCAGAGTATTTCCTCTCAATTCTTGTAACCCTTCTGAAAAGAGATAACGGTAGCTTCCAGCTCCATAAGGCACGTCCGAGGAGTCTCATTGTGTGTTTAAGCCCACGTTCTAGTTATTGGCAACCACGTACAACCATGCATGGCCGTTGCCTTCTTCACTGAGGCCTAGCTCTTGAGCCCATACTCTACAAATTTATTGAAGGGTTAGTTGGGCTTGGGCCCACTCTCTCGATCTTTAGAGAGCGCTCGAATCCACCCCCTACAAATGTTTATCCCAAAAAAAAAAAAAATTACTAACATAAGCTAGTAAATTGTTACTTTATAAAATTAAAAAAAGAAGAAGAAGAAGTTCATTAGAACACTTATTGTTACTTTATCCAAAGAAGTTGATAAAGATAAAAAAACTTTCTGTTTTTATCTAAAAACTTAAGTGAATGAATTTATTGAAAAATCTAAAAATCTAAAAAAATTTATGCAATTTGGTGAAGCCACTTGGTGCAATCAAGGCTTCTAAGCCCAACTTTTATTATATAGTACTAGTAATATGCCCGTGCGTTGCACGGTTTTAATTATAGTATAATTTTATTGAGAAATAATAAATTAATAATCACTTAATATAGATTATATAAATTGCATATAAATTATTGTTCTTAAAAGTATCAGCAATCAAACAAATATATTTATATGAAAAAAATTCATAAATTTAATAATTAAAACCCTACGGAAACTTAACCAAAACTATTTCATTTGCCAAAAAAATAAACATAATTCTCTTCTAATCAATATAAGAATACACTAAAAAAAACCGTATATATAGAAAACTTTCAATTGTGAAGATGTTAAATTTCTAATCAATTTAGGAATTATAAGAGAAATAGAATTATTAGGAAAAATATATGTATTAAAAAAAATTATCACAATTAACGTTTAAAAAAAAAAAAAAAAAACGTAAAACTCATCACTTAGGATGCATATTTATCCAAAAAACTTGAAAGTTAGGACTTGGGAGAGTTCTAGTAGACATAGAATTTCAAATTATATTGAAGTTAAATTATAAGAGAAATTATTAGATGGTTTGGAATTAAAGAAACACCTATCCTATGTGAAATTCTAATCAATTATATATATGTATATATATATATTGTTAAAATATGTTTCTATAAAATAGCGTTTTTTTTTTCTAAAATTATTTTTTATCTATAATTTTAAATTTTAAATAAAATACTAATGGTTACACGATCCTAATCTAAGTAAATTAGTTATTTTATCCATGTTTCTAAGGTTTTTAATTTTTTTTTTTTTTTACGTGTCTTATCATTTTAAATCTAAAAAAATTATGCAATATGGAATCATGGATTAGACCTTGTTTTTTAGTGTAGTATTTAAAAACTGAGAAGAATTAGATTACACTATGTCTATGTCGCTGCAATTTAAGATGAATTAGACCTCTTTTTTTTTAGTGTAGCATACGTCGCTGCAATTTAAGATGCATTAGATTTTTTTTCTTTTTTTTTTATAATACACTACACGTAAAAAAATAAGGATTGCATGGATAAGATGAAGAATTTGGATTATAATCAAATAAAGATTTTTATCAATTTAGAAATTATAGGAGAAGAAAAATTTTACATATATATATATATATATATTTTAAATCTAAATTTTTTTAAAAATTTCTACAATATGGTGAAGCCACTTGGCGCAACCACGACGTCTAAGCCCAACTTTTTTATATAGTATATGATATGATATGATATATATCATATTATATATAATACAAGTTGGGCTTAGATGCAGTGGTTGCGCCACGTGACTTCATCAAATTGCAAAAATTTTAATAAATTTTTAGATTTTAAGAATAGATATATACATATTTTTTGGATAAATATGAAACAGTTGTGTCTATCTAAAATATTATCAACAAAACCTAAAATCAATAAAATAGAATTATCTAAGGATATAATTTAAATAAAAAAGAGAGGTAAAACTATACTAAAAAAAAGAGGTCTAATGCATCTTAAATTGCAACAACGTATACTACACCAAAAAGAAAGAGGTCTAATACATCCACTTAGAAATTGAAACTCCTACAATTGGAAAAAGAGCTTCCGTTGTATATTGAAATCATATATACAAATTTGCATATGTTTCTTTAAAAAACGTTTAAAAAAAATGATAGAACTTGCATTTTTTTTCTTACATTTTTTTTTTTTTTTTTGCATCTTATGTCATCTTTTTCCTAATAATTAAGTTTAAAAAAAAAAAAAGTATTTGAGTTTCACCTAAGCTACTTTTTGTTCATATCATCTTCTTCACAACCTAAAATTCCCACTATATATATATACACACAGTTTTTTGGTGTTTCATTATTTCTACTACGTATTTTACAATTATTTGTTATATTCTTACTTTCTCCTCTCTGCTCTACCTACAACCTTGCAGGTAATTTTTTTTTCTTTAATCAAATTGAATAGATTTTGTGTATTTGTTGCCTTTTTATTATATATAATATGATTTGTATCAACTATGTTTGATCACACCTTTTAGTATTTTTTTAGAAGTCAATATAGCAAGCAATATATTTGTATTTTTTAATTTCTTATTACATGATTATTTGTTGTTGACATCAATATTTTATAATGGATTTAATTTGTTATGGCTTTTGTTTGGTGCTTTGTTCTATGTAATCTATATTAATTCTTTAATTAAAAGCAAAATTTACTTTCAAACATGAAATTGGATACGAGAGAATCCATCTATCCAAATTTCTATGTAAGTCTATCTTTACTTAACTCCCCCATTTTTATTTTAAGTTCAAAATTTTGGATGTTTTTTCAATTATTGAATTCATTATTTTTTCATGTGTAATATTAATATCTGTGTTTTTTTTATGATAAAAAATAATATATGTGTTCTTAAAGGCTAAAACACAATACAATTACAAACATTACTTTAAGTTAGGGTGTTATATTTATTTATTAGTAAGTTTGAATGTTACATTAAGTTAGAGTTATATTTTTATTTATTATTAATTTAGAATGTTACATATGGATACATATGCTGGTTTAGGGTTGATATAATTTTTAACCATTTGAATGAAAATCAACACTAAAACAAATGATTTAAATATCAAAATAAGAAATAAAAATTAAATTTCTTTTAAGTGTACAAGTACAATTTATTTTTTAATCTTAAATTTTGAATTAATTCTTTTTTCATTGTATTTGTTATTAAATTTAATTATATTATCAAAATATTTTTTATTAAGCCGTGCATCGCACGGGCATAATACTAGTATATATATATATATATATATATATATATATATAAAAGCTAACTTTGTCAATAATGGAGATTTAAATAAAAATAATGACCTTATTTTGTATTTTTGATGGCTAAAAAATTAAGTATAGTTTTTATATTTGTTTTTTTCTCATAGGGGGGGGGCTCAGCCTCTAAGTATTCTTGAAATAGTATTCAGTTGCGGTGGATACTACATAATCCATCAATAAGTACAATTCATAACAAGATGCCCATACACTCCTAAACAAGTATGAAAAATAATCTAAATTTTTCATTCTTTCATAACATGGAGACGTACAATACTATAATGTCCATTTCAAAAAATATTTATTATTGATTTTTTGAAAATTTTTGATGTAAGAATTTTTTCTTAAAAAATCATAACTACATTGTTCTGGGCACTTAACAACAATCACAACACAAATTAATAGGAGGAATAAACAATTGAAATTAAAACAAGAGAATTAAACTGACTGAAATTAAAGTCGTTGAATTCATTTCAATTTTAGCCTAAATTAAATGGGTAATTTGTAATTTAGCCTATAAAATTATTATGTTTATGTTTATAAATGTTTTTATTTAAATGTTGTATTTAAAACAAATAGTTCTGAATTTTCTCATTCATGATCAAAATGCTAAACAAAAACTTTCGCCTTATGTAAACCTATGGATTTCCTATTATTGTTTTCCATGTATAAAATGGTGAACTAACAAACTTTTTTCAAACTACAGGGGCATGAAACTACTGAAAGATAATTATGCTTGGTTTAAGCATGAGATTTGGCATTTCGTCGTATTGTGTTATAATTTCATGCTTTGTGTAATATCCCTTGTTGAAATGATCAATGGATGATTTACTAAAAAAAAAAATTCTCCTAATTTAAACCCAGATTATATTTTGGACTAGGATTGATGAAAAACAAAGGCCAACTACCAAATAGTAATGAGATCAAAATGGTTGATATAAGAGTTGGCTTATGAGGATGCAAGTATGTATGGATGGATATGGGTTGTTGTTTTCTTATAAAAATCAACCTTTAAACACCCAAATTTGCCACCGCAAAAAGCAAACCAAGCTAGTCTCTAATATGAAAGTTGGTGGTGGTAAGATAGAAAACCCAAATCTCCGATATGCGACCTTCAAGCATGGCAATTTGTGACAGCAACAACCACTGCTAGATCGTGACTAATTCCACCACCACCACCACCACCAAGATGGAGCTAGAACTTTGGATTTGGGGAAGCTAGCATACAATGACAGAGCCAAAAAAAATTTCACAAAGGACTAAATTAAATATAAAAAATTCTTTAAAAAAAATATTTCATGATAAAATTCTTAATTAACATGACATTCCCATTATGTGTTAATCAATATCACACATCTCTAAAGTAATGTAAAAGGAGTTACATCAAGTGATTGAGCATGGTAGGAAGTTCATTATGCCATGTCCTGTCCTTTCTACGAAATTACATAGAGCAAATCTTGCCTAAGAGCTTTATTGATAGATCTAGACTTCAAGGCCCAATAAAAGGATTGGAATGCTTCCTTATTGGAACTTGCTTCTTCAAGAATGTGATCCAGTGGATAGAGACACAGGGAGGTGGACATGGACATGAAGTGTTTGAGGATGTATTGTTGGACCCCTCTAGTGTAACATCTGTCACTCCATACGATGTGCCAAATTCCAACCCATAACGCATGCCTGCTATTTGTTGCTCTTCGTCACTACTTGCTCTCCCTCTTGAGAAAATCTATCATCTTTTCGTTATATGTATCTACATTCTCACATAGGATGGGTCCATCTCCTACTACATTTGGCTACAAGTAAGGTGCCCTTTGCATCCCACAACACTTTCAAATTCCAAACAATCGATTCATTTGGGAATGCCCAAATAAAATTTAATAAGAGTGGATTAATTTGTTTAATAGTTTGTTTTTCTTTTCCTCAAAATCTTAGGGGTTTTGGTAAGTATGTTTACATACAATTTTTTATTAAAAAAAAAAAAATCTTATTAGCATTATAAAACAAGGATTTTATAAAGCACATGCCAAAAGATGTAAATTGAGTACTTCTTCTTCTGGAACAGAGTTTCTTTGGCTAGGAAGCAGATTAATTTCTTAATTTCCAGATCAAGGACTTGGGGTTTCTCTAAGAAAATTAATTCCATGCAAATTAGTGAAAGTGTTTGCAAGAACACATGATGGTTGGAAATTGAATACAAAAATTAGGAACATAAGCTTGTGCAAAGGGCAGAGTGGGTTAATCACTAGTAACTAGTAAGCCACTAAGATAATGTTTGGAGCTTCTCTTTAAGTTGGGGCTCTTGCCTTTGATGTTCCCTCATTATCCTATAATGGTCTTTAAGAGCATTCATTAGCACCCCAAATACTAAAAAAAGATCTACATCCGGTGAGCCATAGCTACATTTGCTTTTGCTTGTTACTACACTAAACTACACTAAACATTAAAAAATTGTTCTTAATTCAATTTTCTCTCTCTTCCATGCATAAAGAAATACTAATAAAGAATTAAAAAAAAAGAATATTTAAATGAAGTGGTATAGGAATAGGGTATGTGATGTAAGGTATATTGTTTTTTTTTTTTACGAAAGAAGATAGATGTAAGGTATATTGTTAAGTGGTATATTAAAATAAATAAAGTCGTTTTTTGATGTGCTAAATGCTAAATTATTTAGCAAACTGTGCTAAATTTTTAGTAGAACGGATGTGAATACTCTTACTCCATATTGTTGCTTCCCTAGTAGGAATCCTCATTGATTATTATGTTATAATTTTTTTGGCGTAAAAAACATTTTTGAAAATATAAATCAAACTAGCTTTTTGTCACATATTTAGCACAAAATCTACCAAAAACTATATCTTTTGATTAAAATAAATAATACAAATAAGCTACTGAAAATTATAAAATACGTAAACAGGTAACATTGAGTCAATTTTGTTGCCATTGCTAGCACCTTAATATTTCATTACTTAGTAACGTCTCAATTGTAGCTTGCAAGGGTGATTGTAGACTAAAGTACACTTAAACTTAGAATTGTTTTCATTCTGACCATTTATGTTTTAAAATTTTATTTTGGTTTTTAATGTTTGATTCTTTTTTTCTTGCAGTCCGTTTATATTCATAATATGCTCATCCATAATATGATTTTCTCATTACAATAATGAAATTCTTGTATTTCACAACATTTAAGAGGTACTATTTTTGGAAAGAGCTAAACACGAAAGGGACTTAAACAACTAACGAAAATGCCAAGAGCCTTATAGTTGTGGGATGCAAAAGTCTGTTGTAGGATGCAAAAAGGCATCCTACTTGTAGCCAAATGTAGTAGGAGAAAGACTCATCCGATGTGAAATGGTGGATACATGTAATGGAAACATGATAGCTCAATTAGTTAGCACTTCTTAATCTTTCCAAGACCATCATGGTTTAAAAACCCTGTCCCTATTGTAATCGAATTATCAAAAAGATTACTAACAAAAATAGATCCAATATGAAATCATAATTAAAAAGAAATGCCAGAATAAAAATTTTAAAATGTAAAAAATCAAGGAAATAAAAAAAAGGTAAAGTTTCTCTCCAAACTAAATATGAATTTTGAAAAGCTAACCATTGAATGGTATATTCTTTATGTTATTAATACACATGTCAAATTTCGTTTAAATTAGATATTATTTACTATTCGATCAATAAACTTATTTTTTAAGCATAATTTTTTACTACAAAAATTTGAAATTTAAATATGTGATGATATAGCTATTTATTTTTGATTTTCTTAAAATTTTGTAAGTATAGAAGATATAATAAGTATATGTAATTTAATGATTAAATTTTCAAAATTGACATAAAATATAGGTAGAGTTTGAAGGATAGTTTGGAGAGAAAAAAAAAAAAAAAGGGTAAATTTCACTAACTACCCTTAAGGTTTGGGCAAATACCAAAGAGGTCCAGAAGATTACAAAACTAACCATTTCAGTCCTTTAAGGACAAACGGACTCTAACGCCGTTATTTATTTTTGGTTTCTCTCTCTCACCCTCACACGGGTCCCTTCTTTTTCTGACCCTCTTTCCTCTCAGCTTTTCTTCTCATCACTCTCTCTGACTCCCTCATCCTTTCCACTCTCAAACCTCTCTTTGACTCTCACGTTCCTTTCTTCTCTCTATCGTGGTCTTTGTGACGCTGTGGTGGTGTGGGTAAGCAGTTTTGGTGAGTTTCGGTGTGGATCGGTGTTGGTTCTTGTGGTCTTTGAGCGACAACGTCGTGCTATGGCTTAGCAGTGGTTTGCTTTGGTTTGAGCAAAGGCTTTCTGGGTCGCGATGAGAGGTGGCCGGCGGTTGCAAGATCCCAATCTGGCAGAGCTCGCCGTCATAGGTATGGGTTTAAAAAAAAAACTGTTGATTTGGGTTTGTTTGGGTTTGGTTTTGTTATGGGTCTTGGTTTTGTTTTGAAATGTTTTTGATCTGGGTATGTTTGAGGTTTTGATGTTGGATGATTGTTTGTTTGTGTTGATCTGTGTTTGATGTTGGAGATGGTTTGTAGTTTGGGCTTTTATAATTTGGGCTTTGTAAAAATGTTGGGTTTGTAAAATATAGAGCCACATGGAAATAGAAATAGAAACAGAAACCAACTAGGAGCCCAGCAGCCGAGTATTGTAGAATCAGGCTCTAAAACTCTTTATATAAACAATTGCAGAAACAGGTTGAGGTGGAGCGAGTGAAAAATGGAGCTATCTTCGGACTGGAAATCCCTCTTCCCAATCTCATCAGTTTTCAAACCTCCACTTCTCCTCACAGACTCAGACTCAGACTCAAAACCCATATTGGGTCCCCTCTTCTTCAACCCTAAACCCAAAACCCTTTCTCTTCTCTTCACCTCTCCATCTCTCCCAAACCTAAACCACGCAGCACCACCGCCTTTCCTCCAAACCCACAACCTCCTCTCCTTCCTTCGCCTCCCTCTTTCCAACTCCCTCCTTCTCTTCTTCCCCACCGGCCCCAACTCCGACCGGCTCGGCTTCTTGCTTCTCTCCATCAAAGCTTCCCGTTTCGACACCTGGGGCGCCAAAGACGATGACGTTTTACACGAAAGTACCGGGTTCGAGTACCGCATTCTCAGGATCGCGGTTAACCCCAACCCCAACCCCTTTCCCTTTCCAGGTAATAATCATAATCATAATCATAATCATTCCACTGCTGTTGGGTATTTGCTGGCTTCTACATTGTGCTCTGTGCATTGGTTTGGTGTTCAGGAAATTCATAATTCTGGTAAATTTCCCAGAGTTTCTTGTTTAGGTTCTAAGGTTTTTAAGACTAGTTCTGTTGTGTATGCTTGTTGGAGTCCGCATATACCCGAGGAGAGTGTAGTTCTGTTAGAAAGTGGTGCTTTGTTCTTGTTTGATTTGGAGTCTTGTTTTAGAAGAAGCAGGACTTCCAATTCCAATGCGCGTTTTAGAGGGACTAAGTTGCCTGTATCGTGGGATGCTGATTCTGATTCGGGGAATTGTAGATGGTTGAGCTGTGAATTCAGTTGGCATCCTAGGATTTTGATTGTTGCCCGGTCTGATGCTGTTTTCTTGGTCGATTTGAGGTTTGATGGGTGTGCTGTGAGTTGTTTAGCTAAGGTTGAGATGTTGAGGATGTATACTTCGGTTCAAAATGAACGGTTCCTTACGTTTACAATGGCGGGATCTGATGGTTTCTGTTTTGCATTGGCCTCAGATAGTTTGTTGGTTCTTTGTGATGTGCGGAAACCAATGATGCCGTTGTTGCAATGGGCTCATGGTCTTGATAATCCGTGCCATATTAATGTATTTAGATTGTCGGAATTGAGATCAAACTCAAGGGATGATAAATATAGGTGGGCTTCTGAATCTGGTTTTTGTATTATATTGGGATCTTTTCGGAATTGTGAGTTTAATCTTTTTTGTTATGGACCTACTTTACCAACCTTGAGAGGATCCATTGTTTCTGAAGTTTCGAAAGTTTTGAAAACCCATTATGCATGGGAGCTCCCTTCAGATCTCTTATTGTCGGGTCGTGAGTGTCAATGTGGAAGTTGTCTTGTGAGAGAGGAGATTTTGAAGGATGATCTTCCTGAATGGATTGATTGGCAGCATAAGAAAGAATTGGCTTTGGGTTTTGTCATTTTAAACAAAGATCTATCAGCAATGCTTTCTGAGTCAAATGAATTTGGTGGTTTTACATTGATAAGACTTATGTCATCAGGGAAGCTTGAATCACAAAGCTATTGTGCCTCGTGGAAGTTGGAAGAACTTCACACAGAACGGTTCCATTTTAAAGATAATTCCCTGTATATTATGGATGATGAGGAGTACAAATTTCCTAGAAGATTTAAGTACGTGAAACTTGATAAACTCTCTGCATATTTGAATGGTAGTCTAACTGAAGTCCTGGTTTCAAAATTGAAAAAGCCTTGCAAGGGTCCTCGAGAAAAGGAATCTTTTAGCTCAGAATCTCATGAAATCTTGTGTGAGAAGTTGAAGGCTTGTGGGTTAAATCGATTGAGATCTTCTCCTGCAGTTTCTGCTGTTTTTAATGACATCAGCTCGCCAGCAAGCATACATGAGGTTGCTTTGAGAAGGTTGTGGGCAGGCCTGCCAATGGAACTCTTACAACTGGCCTATTCCAACTACTCAGAGTTCCTTGAGGTACTTTTGGACCAGAAAAAAGTATCTTTGGAATTTCTAGTTGTCCCTGACCTACCTCAATTGCCTCCTTTCTTCCATAGAAGGCCTTCATGCCGTAGCAATAAGTGGTCGCACAAAGTGCAGCGGGATGATGCTCTAGTGGGTCCAGTACTTCCTCTTCCTATTTTACTTACACTTAATGAGTATCGTAATGGCCACTCAGAATCAGAAGAAGAAGCAGGTGTATTTTCATTAGAGAGGGAAATTAGCCTGCGATGTGATGAAATCAAGCAGGTGGCCAGTGAAATGGCCTTGTCAGATTCTAGTTGTGAGCTTCATGGCGACCAAGCTGTCTCCCTTGCTGATGAAAGAGAAGATATGTGGGGCAGTTCTGAAAAACCAAAACCTTTTTGTTTATACCATCCAGTTGCATTTAAGTGCTCTACCATGGATCACGTACAGGACAATGTCTTCAAGGATGAGAAATTTGATAACCTGATTTTTAAAGTGCCTGAGAAGAAGCAGGTTCCTAATGGCTTGGTGGAAACCGTTGGACCAGAACTCTTTGATGATCTCTGCCCAGCTGATTTGAGATTTGATACTTCTACCGAGAACTTCGCGCTAATTAATTGAATTAAAGATATACAAAGTTTTGAAGAAGAAATAATCTAAATGGCAAGACATTTTTGATTTATATCAGCAATTTTGCAGAGTCTAAATTCCAAAAGCAATCGGCATGACAGTAAGGTTTTCTCCCCAAATTTTGTAAACATTCCCCTCCTAAGTTTTGTTCTCCCATCCCAAGTTTAGTTTTATTTAGAAAGAATGAGGAAAAGATTACATTTGATATAATGAAACTTCAGAAACTGCTTTTGTACAGAACACATCAAGAAAGATTTTTTAGTTTTCTGAAAATCAGAAGATGATTTTAGTGATATGATGGCAGCTCTGAAATTTTTTTCTTTGTTGTGTGATTCTGTAAGTTCCTACCTTTTTATGTAAAAATATGCCAGGCCTATTTATGTGACTGATTGTAAGGGGCATACTATATTTTCTAGGAAGGCTCATCTTTGTTGTGCCTTAAACCTCTTTTCTTTATTATTTTTGTCTTGTTCATCAGTGTGGCTAGGTTCCCCAATAAGAGCTCTTGGGGCATACTTTTGATTATTGTTTCCATTGGAGTGTACTTATGTGAATGGCTGGATTCTGATCACTTGAGTTTACTCATGTCTGTAATATTATCACCCATTTTTATGAGGACTGTCAGATAATCGGCTCTTTGTAAATATTGATATTGTGTTTTACATTCCCAATACTATAGTAAAGCAAAATTCTTCATCAAGCTTTTTTTTTTTTCTCTCTTTCCTGTGATATTTTAAAGTTCTGGAGCTAATTTGCTTCAGTGAGTTTTGAAGATCTATATTGATGATGATTAGTGGAGAAATCATTTTGAAGGGACTCACGTTGTGAGGAGGATTTCTTTTGCCTTTTATTTTGGAAGTGTGACAGGTTAATAGTTTGAATGTTCTTTTGCTTCTAATCCTATCTAAATCATCAACCAGGTAACAATTCCTCCGTTTACATCAAGGTGTGGCTCTTGTAAAGGGTCTGGCCGAATCATTAAGGTCTGATATGAATTTCAGTGAATAACTTTGTTGAGCTTGATTCTTGATTTAATCATAATATAGCTTACTCAAAGATTCATTGCTGGAGTCTGGAAGTGTGTGATTGCAACTTCTTATTAGTTTCTATGATGGTAAAATAAGTGAAAGTTCATTAAGGGAGGTTCCTAGGTTGGGAGATGGTGGGCAACAGCATATAACCTTTTTCTATGAAAAATAAAACCAAAAAAAAAAAGAAAAAAAAGAAAAAGAAAAAAAAAAGCATGATTTTTGTTCTAGTTTTCAGTTGGGTAGTCCTGTTACTCTTTACTTGTCTAAAAAAGAAAAAAATCAGTTTGGTAGTCCTAATCTGTCATATTGTATGAGTAAAAGCACATGGATCTCTCTCTAAACTAGTTTTACTTATTGATTATATAGCTTATTCAAAGATTTGTTGCTGGAGTCTGGAAGATTGTATGCTTGCAACTTCTTATAAGTTTTCATGATGGTAAAAGTAGTTGAAATTCAATAAGTGAGGTTTCTAGGTTGTGGAGATGGTGGGAAACAGCATATCCGTTGTCTATGAAAATTTTTAGAAAAGAAGTGAACAAAAGAAAAGGAAAAAGAAAAGGGCATGATTTTGTTCTTGTTTTCTGTTGAGTAGTCCTAATAATCTGTCATGATATATGAGCAAAGCACTTGGATCTCTCTCACTCTCTGAATTAAGTTTAATCAATAACTAAACACTGTGCACATGTATCACCTCCTAATTTTTTATTTATCAATGTGTGTGCGTGTATATCACCTCCCAATTTGTTCATTATTTCCATTTGAATTTTTTTTCCATAATGAAGTGAATTTTTTACCGTTCAATGTATTGGAAACATAAGTAAACTATGATTTTTAATTTTCAAAAGGTTTCTATAGAATAGACTTGCATTTGTTATATTTTGCTAATTATATGGACTGTTTCAGATCTCTTAGTCCCTGAATTCTGCCTAGTTGTCTCAAGGATATTTTAGTGTCTGAAGGCTGATCTATCCAGATAATTAGAATAATATCAATACAAATTTCTTTTACTTTACTGCATTTATCATAAATTGGTGCATACACGTAGTTACAAAAAAGTCCTGGGTCAGTGAAATCAAAGATGGGTCCACATGAAAAAAAAGGGGTGTGTCTTGAGGGCAAATGAACAATAATAAACTTTTTGTGAACATTGTTTTATTTTTATATTTTTAATAGGTATTAATTTTATTGAAATGAGACTACTTCGTGGAAAAATACATGAAGTAGCCTAAAGAATTACAATTGAAATAATATCTACATATGAATTGACTCTATGAAGGATTGAAAAAAGTCACTATCTATGAGACTCGATATAAAAGACCACTCATAGAGAGAACTAATGAAGGATACAAACAACCACTCATTGTTAAATGTTATGAACTAAGACTTGGTAGACATCCTTTCATTTTCTGTTTTGCAAATTATGCTAACCTACTGTACAGTAACTGAAACCAACAATTTAATTTTTCTAAGCCTGCTTTTGAAAATTACTCTCTCATTATTTTAAGGAACATAATAATGCCTTGTTTAGTTTCATTTTTCCCTGTTGCATGGAGAAATTAGATTAGCCAATTTATTACCAACCAAAAAAAGTATAAAAGTTCAGGAAAAAATTCTATCTCATTTAAAATAATGATTTCTCTCTTGCTCTTTCTCCCTCCAATGAAAAACTAAAGAAAAAGCCATCTTGTTTGCAATGTTTCACGTGCATTTCAGTGGCCTGCAACTCTTATTTGCATATTTAAGATAAAGGTGCTTATAGCATAGATAATCATTTGGTACATTGTTCCTGCACTTTAGCTGTCTGTCACAGAGGCAGAGTATTTTCGTGAACTCATCAGTGCAATTCCAGTTTATCACAATTAAGCAAGCCCCTTCCTTTTACTTCCTTTAGATTGACTTTATATTATTAATATGCATTATATGTTGTCATGAACTTGATAAGCAGCAATATGCTATCTTTGCAGTGCAATAACTTTCCTTTCGGAAATTTTAGTTCCTTTGACTGTCTCTGGACACCTATGTTTGAAGCATAGAATGTGAATTTACTTGAACTTGACTATAAGAGGAATGCTTGTTGCTGTAGGAGTAAATATTTTTTGTTGGTTGTGGATTCTTTTTGTCATAGTCCTTCTGAACTTTCTGTTGTTTTGGTAAATTAGGTTGCTGAAGATCCTGTCTTTACTAGAGACGGTGCAGATATCTATGTGAACTTTAATATCAGCTTTACCCAAGTGAGAACTAAATCCTTACGTAAATACCTTTCACACTTGAAAAACTTAATTTCCTTCCACATTAAAAAATGTGAACATTATCATTTATAACACCTTATTTATATTTTTGCGTAATGTACTTGTTTTTTTAATAAAAAAAGCTAAAAGTTCATTTTATACTTTCTAAATTATGTTAATTGTTATTTTGGTCTCTAAAGTTTCAATTTTGCCAATTTTGTCCTCAAATATTGCAAATGTTGTCAATGTGTACCTTCTATCCACTAATGTTAAAAAAGTATAATAGAAAGTACACTCATAAAAAAAATAAAAATTCTATACTTTTTCAATAACTACCTTTTTTCAATAAAAAATAAATTCATAAAAAATTCTACACCTGTGCCAAATCCCCAACACCTTGCACTGCAGCAGTACCACCACCCTGACAAGTGCAAATCTCCAATGGGGGCCACCCATGAAAACCCCCTTCCCTCATGGCCGTTGAGCACCCCCAAACAACCATCTGCCAAAAATCAAGCTGAGCCATCACAACTGAACCCCAAGCAAACACCACTGGCCACATGCTGACCTTCAAACTCACCATAAGCAGTCACTGCCTAAGGCCAAAACCATAACTGCCGAGACCCAAACTCCCTCATCAAAACCAACATCATAGACATATATATTTTCAATTATGAAGTTTCAAGCTGCTGCTGCATAATTATCAATTTGTCCCTTTTGACCTTGATATGAACCATACTGGGTATAGGTGGTCATCAAGGGATTTCTGCGTACTATATCTTTCATGATTTGGTGAGCAACTCATGAAGGATTTCATTAACCATGTTAGACATATACAATATTAGAACTCTGATCTTTTATGACCTTTAAAAAAAGAATATTACGAAGAAATGAAAACCAAGATTGAAGAAAAAAAAAAGATATTTGGTTGCAGAGAAGAACACATAAAAAAGAGAGTTTTCAAGAGTCTTGTAGCTCAATGACATTGCTTATTCTCCTTTAAAAAGTAGAACTAGAGTTCAAATTCCCCCTCCCCCACTTGTAACAATTGAATTATCAAAGAGAGAGAGAGAGAGAGAGTCTATTGGGGAAGTTTGAAAATGGGGCAGCAAAGATGAGCAGGTGGGGGAGTGTAGGACCTCAAAAGAAAAGAATGACCCACTAGAGTTGAGAGGCAAAAGGATTTCGCAGTCCCATGGAAAGGTTAAATTGGTGTGAAACATAATAACCAACTGGTTCTCATTGGCAAGACCAAACTGTTTCCCATGACCCATGAATGGCCATACTAGAGTGAGATGAGAGAGAAGCTTGGATGGGCTAGATTGAGAAAGAGAGAGTGAAGAAGAGAAAAGAATAAAGAGAAACAAAGAGGGAAAGAGGGGAAAGAGTGAAAGAAGAAAGAATATTTTTATAAAAAATATTAAAGTTCAATTTTTTATTTGAAAGATATTAATATTTTTTAGTACTTATTAAAAAAAAATTGTATTGAAAAATTGGAAAAAAGAAAACGATGTCTTTTTCATGGCAACTTTTTTTAACGGCAGTGGATGGAAGGACCACATTGACAACAATTGTATACTTGGATGACGAAATTAACAATTGAAACTTCAGGTCCAAAATGGCAACTACACCAAACTTAGATGGTGTAAAATGAACTTTATCTTCTTCTTTCTTTTTTTATTTTATTTTATTTTTGGATAAATATACTTTGGTCAATTAATTTGAGTTTTGAACTTTTTTCAGGCTATTCCGGGTGGCATGGTCGATGTGCCAACTTTATCAGGGAAGACGCAACTAAAAGTAATAATTTTATCCTTTATATTGTTCTTTTTGTTTGTTATTTTTTGTTTAACAGAATGTTTCTTTCCTCTCCATATTCTAAGGAAACTGCTTGATTTTTTATAAAGAATGTAACAGTGATGGGAATGGAATCTGTTGAAATATGGCTCAACTTTTATTTTAAATATTCACTGTGAAGGCATAGGAAGTGCTATAGTTTAAGAAAAGGGATCAAAGGATCAAATATTGTCAGATAAAATGAGCTAATTTGACAAAATAGCGGCAAACTTTTAGCATGAACTTGGTCATGAGTCACAGATATGATGTGAAATTGACATGTAGTAGTGACTAGTGGGGTCTTGAAGAATTGAATGTAGACATGGCGCTATGGCAGTAAAAAAAAAAAAATGCAGCACTGGAATCTTCAGTGCTCTATTCCTCCAAATTAGTATTAAAGAGAAGAAATATATTTCTTCTGATCTATGCTTAAAGTGTTATGTTAGCTATCTTAAGACTGCTATGTTGGAAGTCATTGCAGCGGGTAAGTTCCTACCTTTTTATGTAAAAATATGCCAGGCCATGTCTGGTGGTGTACACGATATCTCTTGGCCCTTGTTTAGACATGCACCAGCTCAATTTGACGCTGACTTTTGATGCATTACATTTTTGGCCTTCTCAGATACCAAAAGGGGTTCAGCCAGGACAACTTCTGGTTCTAAGAGAACTTCTGGTTCTAAGAGGCAAAGGTATATTGTCATCCCCACCCTAAACCCTCCCCCCCCCCCCAACAAAAAAAAAAACTATGCTTACATTGTAAGTTGCTGCAGGACTGCCAAAGCACGGCTTTCTTGTATGAATGACGTTCTATAATGGTGTATTTGGAACTGTAGCCTTTGTTTCTTGTTGTGTTCTCTTCCTGGCTTTTCCTTTTTATACATCTTGTGTATTTAGGATAGTGTCTTCTTTTTCACTTTTTTTTTTCTATAATAAATTCTAATTTCTTATCCCAAATAAAAAATAAAAATAAAAACTCTTAACAGTAGATGGAGTTCTAACTTTAAAGTTTTCGGTAATCAAGGACTTGCTAAACATACAGTCTACGTAGATCACACACTTGAAGTGGTCCAAACTTGGGTGCCGACTTATTTATTTATTTTATTTTTTCTGTTTGTTCACCGCCCGGGGGGGGGGGGGGGGGGGGGTGTTGCTAGGCTTGGTTGTTGTTGTCAGTCATAACTTAGTTGCAACAGAGATCTCCTGGAAAATTGAACTTCTGTTTTACCTCGACTATACTTTTCAAGAGGAAAGTATCTTAAGACAAGAAACAATTATGGAAGAGACCTTTTGTATACATGCATCATCTCTTTGATAAGTTCCTGGTTATTCAAGCCAATGATCCTTGGCTCAAATGGCTCTTCTTCCTTTCACAAGTGTGAGTGGAGGACAGGAACATGGGTTCATACCCATTGGGTGTGAGTGTAACTTACCAATAAGAAAAAAAGGTTCCCGGTTTTTTAACTATGACTAACGTTAGATGGTATCTTGTGACAGTGCAAAACTCTCAATAATAGCCATGGGCTGATAGCTGACCAAGGTGATTTTGATGAAGATATCTGGACTAAGCCTTAATGAAACAGGATCGCTGCCTTTGTCAAACTTCGGACTTTTGTTGATAAAAGGTTCACAATCATTCCCTATACGTTTTTTTCCCATTCTCAATGTATTTGCAGGCTCAATGTTTGCTATTGAATCCCTTATTTTTTGGTTTCAGGTCCTATGTTTGTACACACATACTATTGTTGCATAGAACTAGTTATATTTTGATTATATTATAATAATAATGTTCATCTACTTTGTCTGTCTTCCATTCTTTTCAGATCTTTCATTAAGATTTTCTTTTCTACTGAATAGTTTCTTTGTATAACTCAGTTCTACTTGTCCAAAAAAGAAATAAACTCAATTCTGATGCTAAACGATGAGTAATGTTACCGATCTGTTCTGCCTTGAAACAGACTTTTTTAATGGTTCTCTCTCTCTTCTTTGATGTTGGGTAAAAGGTTCAAGTTGGTGGTTGGCACCAAAATGGATTTTGAACCTTGGTCAGCCAACGAGGTCTTACTACGAGGCTAGGTGGTATTTTTTTCATTTAGAAAAACAGTGGGGTACATATTGATGAGTAATGATGAATTAAGAGCCTGTTCATCAGTTCCTTAAACAGCTATACTCTAACAAAACTTGGCCAATACCTGATAGGAGGATTGCAAAAATTTCTTGGTTGGATTGGAGGATTGCAAAATTTGGAAATGGTAATACTTGGAATAACCCCTAAAGCTTCTAGTACACATACTTTCCATTTCCAAGTATTACCATTTCTAGTAAAACAATAACGAAACAGTTCTAGTACAAACTCTACTAGAGTAGTTGAATACAAATGAGAAAAAACATAATCAAGGGGAAATATGTGCAACCTATCTTAGCAAGCGTGTTTGCACAGTAATTGCTCTCTCTGTTGATGCAATGCAATGCTTCATGTTTGATTGTTGTGTGGTGGACTTACATTGGTTGGTTGCTGATAATAATGTGATAGTTGATTGTCAATGATGACTCTACAAATAGTGATAGGAAATTTATCTTTAGTGAGACTCAAATTAGTAGGGGATGGGCGACAGATCGTTGGATCTGACCCACGTGTCTGACCTGCCATTGCTTTGGTCAGTAGCGGGTTCTTTGATGAGAAACCTGATAATTTTTTCATCAGATATCTGGTTAAGGGGGCTCAAATAGTTGAAACCACCCTACCTTGTTCTTTTGCCCCTTTCCCTTCGGTAGCCAGCGGTGCTTGCGGCAGTGGGAGGCATTCAATGTTGGTGAGGTTGAGATTTTGCAAGGGATGTCAAGATCTAATCAGGGAGGTTGAGATCTGGCAGTGGCAATCTTGGAGGTCAAGATTTCCCTTGCCTTTTGTCATTGCCCCCCTTTCCTATTGATGCATTTGCTGTCGCCATTGACTCACCAACCAAGATTCCGACAGATCTGACAGCCAAACTCTTTGACTTGTTCGGTCAATTACTCGGAAATGATTGGCTGGTAAAGGTTTGTTTCCTTTCCAACCTAAATGGTAATGGTGGGAGAAGCTCCAAAACAGCCAAAGAACTTTGTGAAAATTAGCAGATCCTTTATTGAAATGTGTTTCAATGTTACTATTTCAGGAAAAGATTTCTTATGTATTTAACAATCCTGAGCATTTTGCTTTGGACATGGATAAGCTAGCAAATAGGACATAATCGAATTTCCCCTTCTAAGATTTCCACATGCAATCCAAATTTAGAGCATTCCGGCCCTAATGAACAAATGGATCCAAGTAAACTGGAGACATGCTTACATTTAAAATTCTAAATGTATACTAAGGTATTTCCTACTAGCAAAAACTAAACTTTTACGTCATAAATTGGGAATTTGAGGCATTACTGACTCTAGTTCTGGGGTCTGCTTCCTTATCTTGCTATGTTTTAGCTCACCATAAAAGTATGAAACAAATCCCCATAGAGAGAGTGCAAGAGCAACTCCTTTTTCTGCCTGAAAATTTTCTTTGTAGAAAATAACAGCTAAGATCTCTGTCACGGGGAGTAGAACCATGGGAAATTCTTAGATGGTCCTAGACTACAAGGTCAGCAAGCTGACCTTGTAGTCCCAACCAATAGAGAGAAGACATGTAACTAAAAATGTATGATGTCAATTTACATGGCACCTCATTTCAACAAATCCACAAATTTAAACATCATTAACCCTTTCCGTTAACCAGTCCTCTGTTCAAATTTCGAATTTCATTTGGGAATTGAATTGGTGGGTCAGCGAGAGCTTTCACAAGGTAAAAGCTTTCAAATTTCATTATTTTTGTGAATTCTCTCTCTCTCTCTCTCTCTCTCTCTCTCTCTCGCTTTTCCTGTTTCTCTCTCCCTCTGAGATATGGAGCTCCCTGTTCATCATCATCAGTCATCACTACGGCTAGCTATCTCATTAGTTTTTATTTTTTGAAGATTTCACAAGACAACACTTCAGCTTTGTTTCTATTTCATTTGTCCCTGCCCATACGGCTATCTCACTGCCATTATCATCATATGAATTTTGGTTTTTGACCTTGAATGTGAGCCACCCAGGTGATTAATCTTTTAGTTATTTTACTTGATAAATTTGAAGTCTTTTAGTTTTTTTTCTTTTCTTCTTAGCTCAGTATTATCTGGGTTAAGTTCTTGTTGGGTTTCTTTTGTTTAATATTAAATGGGTCAAGCTTTAATCGTGTTCCTTTAGTGGCACTTTGTTGGAGTCTTAGGTTCTGTAAAACATGAAAATGGATTTTAGATTTGATTTATAATTTAAATTTATCGATTATTAAATATGAGGAATAGTTTTAGCTTTTGCTTCTATATAAAAAAAAAAAAAGGTTTTAGTCTTTGTTGGATTTGATACGATCAGAAATCTTTTGGAAGTGGTTGGGATCAAAGTGCTAGATTTAGGCAAAGCATCAATCTTCCATAGTTTTTTTTTTTTTTTGGTGGCATAGAAGTGTTTGTTAAAATGCTTCATAGAGTTTTGGTTTGTCTGAACTTGTTATGGCTTTGTATCCATGTTTATGTGGTACATTAAAAAAAAAAAAAAGAGTGAATTCCGGTGTATTGAATAATTTATTTCTCAAATTGAAATAAGTTTATGAATTTTTTTTTTGTCCTATATCATGTAAAAAAAATTGCAATATTTCACTTTTCTTTGTCATTTTAGTTTTGATTGCGATTTATTCTATAGATCTTCTTAGAGACTAATTTTTACTCTCTAATGCTATGAGGAACACAATGGATTAATTTGCAAACCCATTTGATGTTATAATACCACCCTGGTTATTTAACTTTGTGAAGTGCAACTTCTCTTTGTTTTGTGGTTTTGATAGACTTGATGTTGGAGGCTTCAACATGGTTGCAGCTACTGCACTATACCCTCTCAATCTATTAAGTGCAGTTGTTGGACTAAGTGGCTCGCTTCTGTTATGATTCAAACAAGCCTAATTGGCATTCAACAAGGGACTCTAGGCTAGCTAAGAATGATGAGGATAAACAACATCAATTTTAGTATGAATAGTGTAAGATGGTAGATTGTCAAGTTGATGTTTACAAGATGTATGTCCTCTCGCAGAATGTATTTGACATTATGGTAGATTGCTCAAAGAAAATTTGTGATTTATGAATTCCTAAACCAAGCAAAAGCCAAGAAAGTATCACAAGCATTGGCTATCAGTTTCATAAGGACTGATTTTAGATTTTTAAAAAGCCTAGCTAATCAATATCCATATAAACTGCAATTGCAACCACTCAACAATGTCAATGCCATTGCAGTGCAAGTTTGGGTACCTTTAGAGACAGCTCCTACACTGGATTTCACAAAATTGAAAAAAAGTAGCACCAAATAAACATTTTTAATTCATTTCCCATCAAATGATCAAATGGCATACAGTGCACGGCAATGTGCAATTCAACTGATGATAAGCACCCAACTAACAACATAAACTTGCTAACAACTAACTAGCAAACAACCTAATCCTATCCTCTACAATTCCAAAAGTTTAGGAAATATGTAATTAATTTCTATCTCCAACTAACAAATCCTACTGGCTAAGGAGCCCAACCAGCCTTCAATCTTGAACTTCATCACTTATCCATCTCATCCAAAGCCGATAATGACAGCTCCATCATGTTCAATTTGCTGAACCTCATCCTTGCCCTGTTACTCATCCTCATCTTCATCCTTGGCATATTGAGATTCCCTCTCTCCAAGCGTCTTCCAAGTTTGTCTAAATCATAACACAAAATCATTATGTTAATGTTCATCAATTAAAATCTATTGTTTAACCACTTCAGGGTAACTTCTATCCAGTGTCCACCATTGCACAAAGTATCCATCATTAAAATGCACACAAGTTTGCTAACAATAAAGACTTGTCAATCTAACTCTATTTAATATAATTATAAAACTCAGTAGTAAAACAGACAATAAAATTACAACACTAATGATTTTGTTCATGGTAAGGATAGCTAGTTATTCAATGACACCTCATTAAAAGCCACGGGATTGGATTCTTGCATATTCCCTCAACTTCTCAGCAACCAACTAGAGCACAAAGTAAAATTGAATTAAGGAAAAGTTACACAAGTGTTGCAAATCATGTCAGTAATAAATAATTTTCTTATTAGTTTACAAAAATGGCCCCAGTTGAAAATATGTCCAAACACCACTGCCCATGTATGTATGCCAAGAAAGCATTGTGGCAAAATCAAAATTTTGCAAGCGACCAAAAAACAAATGCAAATGAATGAGATTTCAAACACAATGCTCAAGAGTTCACATGATAACGTGTCTAAGAATGAGTCTTGATGATTTAACTAAGCTTCTCTCAAGGGAATAAACAAGTTTCATGAAAGGCCTATACCCAAATTCTTTAAAGATGGCCAAGTCTTTTCCTTGGAGCATTTTAACAAACACATTGAGTACAGGAGGAATATACATAAGTTGTGATATCAATTGGCCATGAATTCCTAAATACCCAAGACAAATGTCATTCAACATACACATTCCATCAAAGACTTATAAAAAAAAAAAAAATTTCAAGTCACCCATGTCAGAAAATTTCATGGGCCAAGAAAATCAGAGAAATTCATCATACCAAAAGAAAGGGAGAGTAGACTCACCCCATTCATTGCTTGAAAGATTTGTGATTGCTTGAATCTTGGATCAAGCATTATTATCATTTGTTGGGAGGAACAAGTTTTTGGATTGCGAATCAAAGCATTTGTCCAACCAGGATGAGGAGGCCACAGATTACAGAGAGGAAACGGGAAGGAGGCGTGCAGCGATGAGCGGGCAGTGCTGAGGTTGCCATCGTTGCCGAGTGGGAAGTTGGAGACGATGTCAATTTTGAGAGAAATACATTTTGTTTGGCGTTTGGGGAAAACGATTCCAAGGTAGAGGAAAACGTATTGTGATTTTCTATAAAGCAAATTTGAAAAGTTTTCAGATGCGAAAGCCTGCCCATTTACATCTCAAATTTGAATTTGATCATTTGAACGTGCCTCACAGAATTGACGAAATTAAAGGGCTGTTAATGGAGTGCAATGACATGGCAGATAAGTTTATCTCATCAATTTTCAATGAGGTGTCTTATGTTTATTGGTGGTGCTGACCTTGTAGTCCCTGCCTGCCAATAGAGAGAAGACATGTAACTAAAAATGTATGATGTCAATGCTGACATTGTAGTCCCTGCCAATAGAGAGAAGACATGTAACTAAAAATGTATGATGTCAATTTACATGCCACCTCATTTCAACAAATCCAACGAAGCGCAGAGAATGATTCCTATTACTCCCAAGTAGAGACATTGACAAATAATTGCAGTACATACTAGCACCAAGTAGTACTTTTGTGTCCCCAAGCTCGAATTCCATTGCTTCCGTTGTAATTTCCTATACAATATATATTAAGGTTGTCAAAATTGGGATCTTACGTAAGATCATTGAAGGTAGGTAGGATCGTAGATCGTAGAATCGGATTGTGGATCGTAAGATTCTACATATTTTCATATTTAAAGTAAAAAACACATTAATAATGACTTTGTATGTTGAATAATCACGTAAGTTATAAATTCATCTATAAAAAAACTAAGATTTGCATCATATGATGTAATTTGCATGTCATACATCGCTAAGTCTATACTAATGAAACAAATATATTTAAGTTTTAACTCAATGTATTTAAAAAGTTCAATAAATATTTAATTAACAACCAAATACCAAAATATTTATCAAAACATATGAAAAATGTTTTCCTAGTTCTAAGTTCCAAGTTTGAAATCCAAAATAAGTTAGCAAATAGAAACTAGTTAACTATGATATGAAATCCAAAAGCAAGATGAATATTAAGGTGAAGTGAACATTTAATTATTCTCATTCTAAGGTTCTTATAACAACCGTCCTAAATTCCTAATCATCATCATCCATTTTATCATCTATGTAGACATTATATATTTGTATACTAGAGCTGCAAAAAACACCAAGATACAATTTCACACTCAACTATTCAAGTTATACCACTCAACAGCAATTAAAGAGCATGCTCAAAAAAATCAATCAATCAATATACAAATACAAGCATAACTGATAAAATTATATATAAAAAAATATTTTAGTAATATTAGAACACAAATTAGTATACTGATCAAACAAATTTAACAATATTATAGCTTAAAAGGCAGCAAAGCCAACATCAAATTCTTCATTTAGAAATAATGAAGCATTCCTTCATTTTGATTACAAGTGAACTAAAAACTAAAAAACATTTGCTTAGGTTAACATAATCATTCCATCACAACATGAAAAAATAAAAACCCTTAAAGTTTCATCAAAACAAAAAAATGTATCCCATAAAAAAAACAAAAAATTTATGTTTTTGGTAGGATCGGTAGGATCCCATACGATCCTACATACGATCCTACCATTTTTACGATTCTAGTGTGATCCTAAACGTTTTGGTGAGGTGGGATTGTAAAATCATGCGATCCTACGATCCAGATTGCGATTTTGACAACCATGATATATAGGTCTTATTCTTACATGGATTAAATAAAAATTATATGTAAATGAATAAATAAATATTCTACTGTTATCATAGAAACTATTTCAATGATTAATGAGTCACTCAAAATTTTAGAAATAGAGTTTTAACCGTATAATAAAATATGGGAAAAGTTAATGGATGTTTTAAGGATATTGGTCTAGAGAATATTTTTAGATACTTATGATAATAAGCTACAAGGCTCTTGGCAGATTGTAGAGTTTAATCTAAGATAAATTATTTTAATAATTAATAAGAATGTAGACACTTGTCATAAAGAGAAGATAGCCATTCACTCATTTGATACAATCATGCCTTTAGAACCCAACTTTTGTAATAGTAAGTATAGGATGGGTTGGTATATTTCAATATTAAAATAATTAAAATTTAAATTAATTAGTGGGTATTGCCTAAGTTTTAGCTAAGAGTAGTTATCTAAAATGGGAAGAAGTGAAGGTTAGAGTCCTTATTAGTTCAAGTGCACTTTGAGTTAACCGATGGAAAGATACCTTGAGTCCTTGTTAATGAGCATCCCTACGGTGCAGAAATGAGTTGCAAAAAAATACATCACCATCTGAATCTCCATCACAATATTAGTGGGACGCCGCAATTGCCTATACATAATAGGATGCAACTTAGTATGAAAAGTACTTTCTTCATGCTTGGGTTATTTTGAAGCTTGAGCTCTAACAGGTCCTTGTGACACACACTCTTTCTCTTCTTTGCGTGGATCTTTGTGGGTCTTTGTATGTGTGATATTTGATAACTGATAACTAGAAATTAATACACCTCTAAGAAGTCTCCGTCTTTAATTTTAGGGTAATGTCTCTTCTCTCATAAAGACACTATTTGGACTGAGGCGCGGCACTCGCTAGGATACAACAGCCCAACAAGTGTCGTATGGCTAGAACAACCTTTGTACAAAGTGTTCAAGCTCAAAGTTCCACCAGAAAGAACACCTTTCCTTGCCAAGAACCTCTCTATTTTTTTTTCTATTTTTTTTAGTGTATATTGCAGTGATATGGATTGGGTCTGAATGAGTTTATTTATTCACCTCCCCCTTACGCATGTATCTAGCCCAATATCTAAGTCAATTCATATTAGCCCGTTAATAACCACAATTAAAAAGAATAAAATAGTCTCTCTTTTTTTCAAAGTGGGATTAAACATTTTCACTAACTCCTCATCTTCCATATTCACTCCCACATCTTTACATTTATGTTGTAATATTTATTCATTTTAATTAATTAAAATTAAAATGCTCCAACAATCCCCCACTCATTTTAATATTAAAATTTTTAGTTAAAAAGAGATTAACAGGCAAAGACGGGTCACTATGCATCATGAATGTGTGCTCTGTATTGAAACTTCACTTAGTAAAATAGCGATCTCAACTCCAGAGTCATAGTGGTCTCTGACTTGAACTAGGACTGGTTTAGGGAAATTAAGCGTCACTGCTTACACATAACAACCCAGGTGTTGACATTAGCTTTTATAGTTAGCACTTTACAGCCATGTGTTGATCCCAATTTCATGATAGTATTTGAGTTTAAGTCCAAATCTCATAGGGAGCGGCCCCACCTCCACACTCACATAGGTGGAATTTTGTCAAGGGTGCTCTTGTAATTCTGACACCCTACTCATACGAGTTACAAATTTCATTAAGAGTTTTTTTACTCAACCTCTCCACATTACAGGATAAATGCACTTACATCATAGGGATTAACAATTAAAAAATTATTTACAAAATAAATAATTAAAAAAATAAATAGTGCATTTCTTACAACCATCGTATGATTCGTTTTTCCCATTGAACCCAATTCTCAGGATCTCTGGTTCTTGGGTTGGGTATCCTCATACATGGCTCATGAATTTATGAACTTTAGTTCCATCCCCCTCGATGTATTCTAGATCCTATCTTTTGCTAAGGCCTTGGTAAATGGATCTGCAAGATTATCATTAGATTTAATATAATCCACAGTTATGATGCCACTACTTAAATAAGATCACATGGTATTGTGCTTTCTTCTTATAGGTTTGGATTTACCATTGTAATAACGGGTTTTAACTCTACCAATTATGACAGTGCTATCACAATGAATTAATATAGGTGGAATTGGCTTTTCCCAAAGTGGAATTTCATATAACAAATCTTTAAGCCAATTTGCCTCTTCACTGGCTGAAGTTAATGCTATTAATTTAGCTTCCATTGTTGAATTAGCAATTATTGTTTGCTTTTTAGATTTCCAACAAATAGCACCACTACCTAAAGTAAAAATATAACCAGTGGTAGAAAGAGAATCACTTGACAAAGTATTCCAATTGGCATCACTAAAAGTTTCAATCACAACATGATACTTTTTATAAAATAAGTCACAACTTTTGGTACCAATTAAATATCTCATGACTCCCTCAATAGCTAGCCAATGATCTTTACAAGGCTTGCTAGTGAATCTGCTAAACACTTCTACTACATATGCAATGTCAGGTCTAGTACAAGCAGTAGCATAACGCAAACTACCAATGATGCTAGCATAATCCTTTTGATTAAAAATCTCATCATCATTATTCATAGGAAATAAATGAACACTAGAATCAAAAGGAGTAGCTACACTTTTGTAATCATGAAAATTATATTTTCTCAATATTTTCTCAACATAATGTGATTAATCAAGAAATATTCTATCACATGTTTTTGTAATTTTCATGCCCAAAATAAAATTAGCCTCACCAACATCTTTCATATCAAAATGACTTTTAAGCATATTTTTCGTCTCATTTATAACATGCATATTTGAGCCAAAAATCAACATATCATCCACATAGAGGCTAATAATAATATGTAAATTATTTCATGATTTAGAATAAATACATTTACCACGTTCATTTGATTTATAACCATTCTTAATCATGTAAGAATCAAACTTTTCATGCCACTGCTTAAGTGCTTGTTTTAAGCCATATAGGGGTTTAGTTAGCTTACATACCTTACTTTCTTGTCCAGACTCTACAAAGCCTTTGAGTTGATCCATATAAATCTCTTCCTTTAGGTCCCCATTTAGAAAAGCAGTTTTTACATCCATTTGATGAATTTTCAAATAAAAAATTGCAGCAATAACAACTAACAATCTAATAGATGTGATTCTTTGTTACCAGAGAAAATGTATCAAAGAAATCAAGATCAGCTTTTTGTTTAAAACCTTTTGCAATAAGTCTAGCTTTAAACTTATCTATTGATCCATCCGGTTTCAACTTTTTTCTAAGGACCCATTTACAACCTATGGTCTTACAACCCAGTGGAAGATCTACTAATTCCTAAGTTCTATTAGAAATTAGAGATTCCATCTCATCATTTATAGCCTCTTTCCAAAATATAGCATCAGGTGATGTTAAAGCCTCGTTTAAATTTTGGGGATTTTCCTCAATGTTAAAAACATAATAATCAGGACCAAAATCATTTTCAACTCTAGCTCTTTTACTCCTAAGTTCCATTTCAAAATTTTCTTGATTTTGTAAATGTGAAGTAGAAGAACTAGGTTGTGACGAAATATTTTCTTTACCCCCCCACTATTTTTCAATTTAAAAGGAAATTTTTTTTCATGAAAAATCGCATCACCAGATTCAAAAATTATTTTGTTTTTAAGATAAAAAAATCTATAGGCACTAGGTATCCACAGACCTTTATGTACACACCAGGACACCCCTATTTCGAAGTACGTGAAAAATACAATTCTAAATCTCTTATGCTTTGAGCGTTCTCAGAGATCTTGTGACGTGTTGACTTAATCATTGAAGGGTTGTCGGCTAGTAGGCCAACCCCACACTGACGCTCTTCGAGAGTATATTCATCTTTGCAAATCTTTAGGAGCTCTCCATTTGAACTGTTGGCTCACTGACGATTTTTTATACATTATCAATAGGCAAGCGGAAAAGGGAGATGAAGAATTTGAAAATAGATTAAGGTTATAAATAGATTCTCAAAAAAGAAAAGAAAAGAAAAACTTTATAAATCAAGGCACACTTCTGACTAGGCTGAGTAGGGGGTTGGGAGGTCAAGTCTCCTTAATGACTGATTTTCCACTATACTCTATTTAATACCTCTATTGAATAAAATTTATGTAAATACGGGACAACCTAGTTTTAAAGTGACCACCTAGACCCTTCTAGCTCAATTGACTCTATACACAAAGTACGCAGGGGTCTAGGAGGGATGGAAGGGTTTGAGTTGAACATATTGTGACTATCAAAAAAAAAAAGGTTCTAAAGTGACCAAACAAACTTAGAACACCACCTTAGCACAAAGTAAAAAATATTGATAAATTTCTTACAATTGACAAGTGTAAAATTTTACCTTTTGAATTGGACTTTCTTATTCCAACTTTGGTTATTCTTTTCGCTAGACTTCTAGCTTGAAATCATTTGCAAAAAAATGGATTCATCACTAGAGCTTTTTGGTGGGGTCATGATCCTGGTGTGAGAAAACTTCATCTCCTGAATTGGGATACAATATGCAAGTCTAAGAAGGAGGGAAAGAGGGGGGGGGGGGGGGGGGGGGGCGGGGGGCTCGGACTTAAAAAACTCAGTATTTTCAACTAATTAAGCCATGCTTGCAAAATAATCTTGGAGAATCATCCATAACCCAAGTTCACTACTAGCTAAAACCTTCAAAGCAAAATATATCCCTAGAACAACAATTCAAGACTGTGAATGCAAACCACATCATTCATGGATTTGGAGAAACATCATTTGTCAAAAAAATTCTTTATTAGGGGATGGGAGATGGCTATTTGGAAAAGGTTTTGATATTCCTCACAATCGTTCCTCATGGTTCCATGGTTCACCACAGCCTCCCAATAGGGGCAACTTTTATTTAGGCACTGTTACTGATCTCATCAATAACAACCCTAAAGACTGGAAGCCCGACTAAGTTAGGCAAGTTTATCCCTACCCAACTAGCAAAGAGGTGCTTAAATATCCCCTACCAAAGACTGATAATGGCACTGACAGATTGCTGTGGAGGCATTCATCCACTGGTGAATACCAGGTTTAGAACCAATCATTAATTCAAGACCTTTCCAATCATTCCATCCATGAGCAAAGAGAACCAATTATTCCTAAGAATGTGTGTGGAATGTCATTTGGAAAATCAAAGACCCTATTCAGATTATTACTTTTATTTGGAAACTTCTTCATAATAGTTTGCTAGTAAAGTTCATTTTAAATAGGAGGGGAATTCCTACCAACAACACATGCCCCTTATGTCATGAAAAGGAGGAATCCATATCTCATCTCTTCCTATATTATCCATTTGCAAGAGCAGTTTGGCATGGATCAAACCTCTCAATCCATACCTCGGAGTTAAATCAAATAACAGCCAACCAATCGCTATCTGCTTTCATTTTGAGAAGAGATATGGTGGACCCTGAGAAGAATATATATCTTCAATCTCGTTTCACTACCCTATGGACTCTGTGGAACCATAGAAACCAGGTGGTTCATCAAGGGATAACACCAAATCCTATGAATGTTGTATTCACCTCTCAATCTTTTATTTGCAAGTATCAGGAGGCTTTCGACAAAGAACAACCTTCTTCCCAAGAACATCGAAAGCTCAGTCACAATTTTAGTTCCAACAGGGAATGACAACTTATCGTCAAAGTAGCAGGTTCCAGGAAAAGGAAACCCAACAGAGGATGATATGACTATGAAGCAAAAAAAACTTATTGGGCAATATTAACTTCAATTGGGGGGGGTGGCCTGGCTAGTAGTGCTGTACCAACTTACCCAGCAAATGTCCAGGAAGCAGTAGTGGAGGCCTTAATAAAAGCTAGAGACCTTGGTTTTTAAAAAAAAAATGATCCTTACTAATTGCAAAAGAATAGAACAAGTTTGCAATAAGAAAGGTCAACCAAAGTGGTAGGAACAAAGTTCATGGGCTCACACTTGGAAAAAAAAAATGAAGAACATGAATTTTGTTTCATCAAAACTGAGTAAACCAACATATTACACTTACAAACAAACAGCTTTACTGAAAACAAAATCAACATGTGAAACAGTGCAAGCATTCATTGTGTATTCTTAAGTTAAAAACTGAGTATAACAATTTCCAAATACAGCACAAAGCTTTGAGATGCATTGTACATATTCTTTATCTTGATCCTATTAACCACTCTTGCTATCGCATGAATTTGCATATTAGATAAGCAAAGTAGGACTTCCCAAGTATCACCTTCGAAATTTTCCACATGCAAGCCAAATTTATAGATTTTTCCCCAGTGATATTATCGAATTCGAGTGAAGCGAAGCCATGCTTAAATACCTTCAAACTTCAAACATATCCTACTATATGTGGAAAATCAAGAAATACAACTAGTTTTGTTATCATGGATTGGGAATATCCTGAGGTACTTGTGTCTCTACCAGACTCTGCTTCTTTTCCCTGTCATCTTTTATCTCACCATAAAAGTATGAAACAAATCCCCATAGAGAAAGTGCAAGAGCAACTCCTTTTTCCGCTTGAAATTTTTCTCGGTAGAAAATAACGGCTAGGATCTCTGTCACTGGGAGTAGAACTGCAATTAAAATTCCAGATAGCAAAGACGAAGCACAAAAGATGATTCCCACTGTTCCCATGAAGAAACACTGACAAACAATTGCATTAAACACTATCACCACGTAGTACTTTGTTTCCCCGAGCTCAAATGCCCTCGCTTCTCTTGGAATTGCCTACAAAATAATAGAATTTACACTGCATGAAATATTCGTAGCTACAATATTATGGAATTAACTTGTTAAAATTTCACTTGGGTTGGATTTAAACTACATGATGGTGATATATACCATCACCATTTCTTTACTTAACATAAAAGCCACAACTCTAGACAGTGTTTTATTAGGAGAATTTATTATGTTTCCAGCATCCAAAGTTTCAAGAATGTGATGTTTGAGAATGTAATTATATTCACGTTTAGCTTAATTAGGAATTTGATCCAGTTGAGCAACCGTTACTAGCTACTTCCGTACACAACTATAGATCCATTCTTCATACATGATGCAACTTCACAACCCTTCGCATAGAACCGTTTTGCTCTTGTGATCTGTTCATAAGTGGCAAAAGTCACTAGAAGCTCGGCCTAATAAATGAGTTAATTGATTGAGCATCACCCATAACTCAAATCTCATAATTCAAACTCAATTCTCATAACTCATTTCTCTAACTCTATTTTTTTTCACTCACTCTAGAAATAACTTGTTTGGTTTTATATCTTGGTGCATATCTCTTTTCTATAATTCAAATTTTTGCATAAAGTGGTGGAGCCCATTGAAACCCATAACTCAAAAACATCCAAATTGTGTTTTCAGTTTCCATGACTCAAACTCAAATTTTTGAGTTTTGAGTATGGAAACTCAATTTAAAAATCAGTCCAAACAAGTTGAGTTTTGGTAGACCCCACATTCTTTTAGTTTTGGGCAAAAAACTGAGTTATATAATTTAATTTTCATCGATCCAAATACCCTTATTCTTCTAAGAATATCTTTAGGCTTGTAAACCTCTTTTTTTTGGAATGCTTATATAGACCCTAATAGAAAAAAGTTTTTAGTGGGACACATATAAATATATAATGGTGCTTTTTAATTAAATATCAATATAATTAAAAAGCCCACCAAAGTAAAGCCCATTTTCAGAATCTTATAGTATTGATGACATAGTGATTTTTTTATAAGTAGTACTGTAGTAGTTCCATACATTGACCCATGATAATCAAAGCATATTGGACCGACCTTATCCACATATTTAAGTAGGGAAAAAGATTAATACATTAGATTGTTCATGTAAGACTTCTGCATAAAGAGGTCGCAGTTCCAATCATTAAAGGAAAAACATTGTCTCATATTAGACAACTCATGTAAGACTTTCTACATAAAGAGGTGGCACTGCCACTCATTAAAAACGCCAAACTAGGGGTAATTTTAAAAATTGCAGCACCAACCAAACCAACCATGCTTATTCCAGGCTGATCACTTCAGGCAATGGTCAGTGACTATTTTTACAAATGCAATGGTGTTAATGCAGACATTGGTAAGGGGTTTGAAAAATGGATAAAAATCACATTTGATTGCCTACCAAACCTCTACCCCCCCCCCCACAAAAAAAACACCCTTCTTTCTCTCTTTTTATATATAGGGTTTCAGTTTGGGGGCAAGATTGGAAAAAAAAATACTAAAAACAAAAGTATTCTAAAAATATTAATCGATAATAATAACATAATAAATAGACAATTGTAATTACAAGTATATATTTGATATTATTAAAACAAAGAAACAAAAATAATCAATCACAGTTACTAACAATCAAAGTGAGAAATTAATTTAAATACATAAAATTTAGACATAATTTGATTGCTTAAAATAAATTAAAAAAATAAATCAATCTACAAAAGTTAACTATGGAACCTACTAATTGATTTGTCATACAAACACAACTTTTTCACAATAAATTTTACAATTGTTAAAATAGTGGACTGTGAGTTGTGAAGGAAATTGAAAGGTGGAACTTGTTTTGGTAGCTAAATTTGAGGATAGCTGGGACCTCCAAAGAGAGAGAGAGAGAGAGAGAGAGAGAGAGAGAGAGAGTGTGTGTGTGTGTGTGTGTGTGTGTGTGTGTGTGTGTGTGTGTGTGTGAAGAGAGAAAAACAGAGATATAGAAATGAATAATTTTGTTGATCAATGGCTAACAACCATTTACAATGGTCTTGCCTTTATACAATTCCACTTTGCAACTCATTGCAATGCCACTGCCTCCCAACCAACTAAGTAACTAACTCTAACTAACTAGTAACTACCTCCACTATTAACTAACTAACCCACCAGCAACTAACTCACACAGCCACACAATTAGCTAACACAACACAACTATAACATAGTGAATAGTACATCAATGCATAGTAATAGCATTGCATTAACAATGGTCCTAACAATTACCCCCTCCCCACCCCACCCCACCCCACCCCACCCCACCCCCCCCCTTTTTAAAGCACCTTGCCCACAAGGAGAGGAAACTAAGATTGCAGATCATACAAGACCTCCCAAGTAGCATCATCCTTGCTTTCACCCTCCCACTGAACCAAGACTTGAGTTATAGTCCTGCTTCTCAACTAATGAGATCTTGTAGCTAAAATTTGCACTGGTTCTGGGGTAATGATCAAATTAGCATTGACAGTAGGTAATGTAGGCTTAAGCACCACCTGATTTCCCAATTTGGCTTTGAGATTGGAAACATGAATCATAGGATGGACAAGGGAACTAGCAGGCAAATCCAACTTGTAGGAAATATCCCCAACCTTCTGCACAATCTGAAATGGTCCATAGAAACGAGGGGCAAGCTTACCAAGCTTCTTGTGATGGATAGAAAATTGCTTGTATGGTTGCAGCCTTAGGTATACCCAATCCCCCACCTCAAAGGATATCTCTACCCTTTTTTTTTTTCCAGCATACCACTTCATCCTCTCCCAAGTAGCACACAAGTTCTGTTTGAGTAAAGCAAACAGCTGCTACCTATCCTTAAGCAACAAATCCATAGCCCCAACTCTAGTTGTACCAGCCACATAATCCATAACCCGAGGAGGAGGATAGTCATAAAGAGCTTCAAAGGGAGAAAGCTTAGTTGAAGTGTGGAAATTGGTATTGAATTAGAATTCTACTAAAGGCATCCATTCAACCCAAGTATTTTGCTTATCAGCTGCAAAAGCTCTTAAGTAGTGCTCCAAACTTTTGTTAACTACTTCAGTCTGTCCATTAGATTGGGGGTGATAGGAGGAAGACATAGCTAAAGTGACCCCTTGCAACCTCATCAACTCCTTCCAAAAATTGGAGGTAAATACAGGATCCCTATCACTAACAATGGTGGAAGGCATACCATGCAATTTGAAGACAAACTATAGATAGAGATTGGCAACCTTGGCAGTAGTGTAAGGATGGGAAAGGGGCATAAAATGGACATACTTAGTGAGTCTGTCCACCACCACAAACACAACAGACTTCAAATGAGACTTAGGTGATGTCGCGGAAGCCTGAAGAGAAGCACACACGATGCTCTCTTTGATGGACAGAAACTAAACTGTTAGTTTCTGGTAGTAAACCTCGAATCCACGAGGGGTTTCCCTGAATCCACAAGGAGAATAAACTGGAATCCACCAGAAGAAAATTTTGACAAAAGTCTGTGTTTATTGATAATAGTCTGATTTGCATCTGACGGCTACAAAACATATAAATACTGAGAAAAAACGTTTAAAACCCTAATTCGCACTAATTAAGCAATTAGGTGACAAAATTACCGAATTTTACCAAAAATGGCAAAATTGAGTTAAATGCAGAATCATAAACTACTGACCTTAAGGGTCGTCCCAAAACAGACGGGACCTTATTCTGACTTTTAAACTAAAAGTTATTAAGGAAAAACAAATATTACTATAAATAGCAAAAACACTGTTATCGGGGCCTTAATGAAGGAATTCGCCTAAATTTTGGCGACGTTCATGACATCATGAATCTGGATCAGAACGTCGTTTCCCTTCAACCTGCCAAATTTCATGCAATTCCGACACTATTACCCCGATGGCCCTTACTGGCACCCCCCTTTGATCTTGCGTTGTGACTTCCTGCGCCCCTGCTGCTCAAGGAAGGCATGTGCTGTCTGTTCTACATCATTAGGCAACCCTTCAACAAAGTCCATGCTCACATCCAGCCAAGGTCTTTCTGGAATAGGCAGGGGCTGCAACAATCCAGCAGGAGAGCAAGTTTCATGCTTTAGCTTCTGACACACATCATATTCCCTTACATATTGCTTCAGATCCTGCCTTAGGCCAGACTAGTAGAAATCCTTCTAGAGCCTATGTAAAGACTTTAAATATCCTGAATGACCTCCTAAGGGACTATCATGCACCTGCTGCAACACCACAAACTTCAAATCCCCATTAGAATCACCCAAATACAATCTACCCTTGTAAGACAGTAAGCCATTGCAGAAAGTAAAACCCTGAGGTACATCAAACCTTGATTGAATAGCATGAATAATAGCTTGGATTTTTTAGTCGGTAGCATAACTCAATTTGAGATTAGACAACCAAGTAGGGGTAGGAAAGGATATGATCTATAATGTGCCTTCAGAAGTAGGTGAAACAGCTGATGCAAGAACAACTGGGGTAGGTGACTTAGAAGTAGAACTCGAGGTACCAATTTCCTCACCATGTCTCCTTGAAAGGGCATCAACCACAATATTCTCTCTGCCTTGCTTATATTCCACTATAAAAACATACCCTAGGAGCTTAGTGATCCACCTTTGTTGGGCTGGAGTTCCCACCCTCTGCTCCAACAAATATTTAAAACTTTGGTGATCAGTTTAATGACAAATGGCCTTCCTAACAAATAGAGCCTCCATTTCTTCACTGCTACCACCAAGGCCAACAATTCTTTTTCATAAGTGGAAAGTGAGAGCTTATTACCCTTCAATGCCTGGCTGTGGAAAGCAATAGGCCTATGATCTTGCATCAAAACAGCTCCCAACCCCAGACCAGAAGCATCACACTCCATAGTGAAAGGCTTGGTGAAATCAGGTAGAGCTAACACAAGAGGGCATGAAATAGCATCCTTAAACTGTTGAAAAGCTTGAGTAGCTTCAAGGGTCCAAACAAAGGAATCTTTCTACAATAAGGCAGTTAAGGGTGCTGCAATTTGCCCATATCCCTTCACAAACTTTCTATAGTATCCAGTAAGGCCAAGAAAGCCCCTTAAAGCCTTAACATCTTTAGGAATAGGCCACTGCTGCATACTAGCAGTCTTCCTAAGGCCAGTCTTCACCCCCTCACCAGAGATAAGATGGCCTAGATACTCCACCTCCTCACAAGCAAACATGCACTTAGACTTCTTAGCATACAACTGATGCTTAGCCAAAGTTTCCAAAACCAATCTGAGGTGACCAAGGTGATCAGACAGAGAACTGCTATACACCAATATATCATCGAAGAAGACAAGAACAAATTTCCTTAAGAATGGCTTAAAAATAGCATTCATCAAGGATTGGAAGGTGGAAGAAGCATTGGTTAAGCCAAAGGGCATAACCAAAAACTCATAGTGGCCTTCATGGGTCCTAAAAGCAATTTTAGGAATGTCATCCTCCTTCATGGGTCCTAAAAGCAGTTTTAGGAATATCAACCTCCTTCATTCTAATTTGGTGGTAACCAGACCTTAAATCCAATTTAGAAAACACACAGGCACCACATAATTCATCCAACAACTCATTAATGACAGGAATAGGGTATTTGTCCTTAATTGTCTCTTGGTTCAAAGCCCTATAAACAATACACATCCTCCAAGAACCATCAGCTTTCCTAACCAAGAGAACATGTGAGGCAAATGGACTACAACTATTCCTAATGGAGCCAACAGACAACAACTCCTTAGCTATCTTCTCAATCTCATTTTTTTGATAGTAAGGGTACCTGTAAGGTCTTTGACAAATGGCTTGAGCTCCTTCCTTGATGTTGATTTGATGTTCATGCCTCCTAATAGGAGGTAACCCCATAGGTGGCAAAGACAGCATCAAACTCCAACAACAGCTCAGCCACTTGCACATGAATTTTAGGAGCACAATTTGCAGAATGAGAATTAGTAGGGACTGAAATATGCAGAACCAACCCTCTCTTCACAGATTCCTTTAAGAACTGAGTACCTTCCTGAATATTAGTACTTGCACCCGTCAACCCTTGTAGCAACACAAACTTTTGTTCATAGGAAAAACACATGGTTAGTAACTTGAAATCTCATTGAATGATTCCAAGGGTACTCAACCAATGAGTCCCTAACACCAAGTCACAACCTCCCATAGGCAACACATGTAATTGAACCAAGAATTGATGCCCTTGCAAAAAGATAGGAACTTCCTTACATAGTCCTTGAGCTCTAGTCACATCACCATTAGCCACTTTCACTTCCAAAATTTGAGAAGTATTCTCAGGAATATGCAATTGAGGAAGTAAGGAAGTGTCAATGAAATTGTGTGTGCTACCTAAATCTATAAGAATTACAAGGGACTTATGCTTGATCCTTCCCATTACCCTAATAGTACCAGAAGTAGGGGTATCACTCAAGGCATAAAGTGTAATTTCAGCATCCGCAGTATTATTTTCTTGACTGTGTAAGGTGAGATCAGAAACAGAAACCCCACTACCCTCATCCAATCTAGTAATATGTACCCTTGAATTAACTTTAGGCACAAATTCCACATAATCAAGAAGGAACAACATAGAATTTTTACATTTATGACCAGGACCCCTCTTCTCATCACAATTATAACACAATCCTTTCTTCTTCCTTTCCTCCATTTGAGTAGGTGGTATTCTTTTGATTGGTAATCTGTTATTCCTATTATCTACCAAAGGAGTAACTTTGGGTGGACCTAAGATTGAGGGCTTACCTTGCTCCAATTGGACCTTAGAATTCCTCTTACAGCTCCAGTTGTACTCTTCCTAAATCTTGGATAAACCAAAAGCCTCATTTAGTGACTGAGGATTAAGCATACGAACAGGAAGCCTTATCTCATCCTTCAACCCACTGAGAAATCAACTCAGCTTGTGTGAAGAGGATAATCCCTTAATCCTATTAGATAAGACTTCAAATTGAGCTTTATACACTGCCACAGAAGTTGTCTGCCTCAGCCTTGTCAATGTTTCCATGGGATCATCATATGCAGTTGAGCCAAATCTCACATGCAGAGCCTAAACCAGTGACTCCCAATCACAAAACACCCCCGTTTCTTCACTTTCTTAGAACCAAATTAGGGCTTCACCTTCCATATGAAAGGAAGCTAGCATCAATTTCTCTCCAATTGGAGTATTGTAATACCTGAAATACTGATTTGCCTTATACACCCAACTTGCAGGTTCTTCACCAGAAAATCTTGGGAAATCCAACTTCATGGGGTGAGAAAGAGGCAACAAAACTAGGGTTATGATTTTCCCCAATTCTCGGAGATTGGGAAGAGCCACCTTGATCTGAGGAACTCAACTTTTGCAAAATTGAAGTTAATTGTTGGCTTATCTCATTCAAAGTTCTTGTGTGAATTTCTTGTATGGTTCGCATCTCTTGTAACTCCTTAGTATGATGATCAGACATGCTTCGAAGTAAAGCAATGACTTCATTGGTTGCAGCAGAGGCACGAGTCTCTACCATGAATGCCAAGGAAAGCCATGCTCTGATACAAAATGAAAGGTGGAACTTGTTTTATTAGCTGAATTCGAGGACAGCTGGGACCTCCAAAGAACACACACAAATATATATATATATATATATATATAGAGAGAGAGAGAGAGAGAGAGAGAGAGAGAGAGAGAGAGTGAGGGAAGAGAGAAAAACAAATATAAGGAAATGAATAATTCTGTTGATCAATAGCTAACAATCATTTACAATGGTCTTGCCTTTATACAATTCCCCTCTGCAACTCACTGCAATGCCACTGCCTCCACAACCAACTAACTAACTCCATAACCAACTAACTCACTCTAACTAACTACCTCCACTATTAACTAACTAACCCACCAGCAACTAACTCACATAGACACACAATTAGCTAACACAACCCACCAACAACTAACTCACATAGCCACACAATTAGCTAACACAACACAGCTATAGCATAGTGAATAGTACATCAATGCATAGTAATAGCATTGCATTAACAATGGTCCTAACAGAAATAAAGTGGTGGTCATCGATGTAAGTTGTTCACCCTTCACAGTTAACCATTTTCACAATTGTGAAATTTACTGTGAAAAAAATTATGTTTATAGCATTATAATTATAATAAGAAAAGAAAAGAAAAATTAGAATAGGGAAGAAAAGTACTGTAGATAGTACAATGGATGAGACAAGATCAAAACTACTTGAAATAAATACTATTTAAGAATATTAAAATAGGTGAAAGTGATTGTGTGAGGGAATTAGGAAGCTTTTTTTCCATTCTTTCTTTCCGGTGTCAGGGCCGTTTCATAATATTGAGAGTGTCCACTGATAGAGGGCAAGCTACTTAAATACACATCACATAGCAGGTATCAAGGCATTTTTTAGAGGAGTCGGGGGAGGGAAATTGCCCCCTCTCGCCCCCCTTGGCTCCGCTCCTGGGGTTGGGTTTAAGTTACATCTAGTATAACTCTAAGTAATGTTACACTAACCAATAACTTGTTATAGAATTCATATTTTGAAAATCATACCATTAATTACATGTTCTATATGTTCTTAATATTCGTGCAAATTTTCATGTCAATTGGATGTTATTTACCATTTGATCCTTAAACTCATCTTTTATGTATTATTTTAAACTTCAAAAACTTAAATTTGAATAATTGATCGATGACATGACTATTAATCTTTGATCACCTTTAAATTTTGCAAGCATGGAGAATATATGAAGATAATGTAATCTAACGGTAAATTTGTCAAAATTTGCATCTAATTAAAAAATATTGAGTGGTGTAACATTAATTAAAGTTACACATAATATAACTTGAATCCAACCCATATGTGTGTGTATGTGTGTGTGTGTGTGTGTGTGTGTATCATAAAAAAAGACGACCTACTTATTAAATTCATGTAGCTTGCTTAATAAACATTTGTGTTGGGTTGACACAAACACGATTTATTTCAATTTGTTTAATAAATTGTTATATTTGTTTTGCACATATACAACTCATTTCAATTCATTTAAATAATAAGACATAATATATATATTTTTTATAAGCACATAAATTACAATTATTACAGATAAATTCTACATAAATTCTATTTCATAATAACATTAATAGAAGTACTAGCAACATTCAATCTAAAATGTTTTTTTTTTTGAGAGTTTCAACCTATGGCGTCCGCTCTTGATGATAACTCTTTATAATCAGACCAAGACACCAATCAGTTTTTGGTGTAGGCGGGGATTGAACTCCAGATCTTTTATACAACCATCAGAGACTTTACCAGTTGAGCTAATTGGAACCCACATCTAAAAGGTTTTATTTAACCTAACAAAATTCCACTCAAATTTACCAATACACAATTTAAAGAAAGATAAAATGAAACATGCGTTTATTTAATTTTCTTTGTTTTCGATAAAAAGCTTAGAATTTTAATATTGTCAATGATAAATTTTTCAATATTAACCAATAAATTCTTTTAATTAATTAATTCCATATATAAAAAAATATAATTAAATTTAAAAATGTATTGAATAAAAATGACATTTATTTACATAAATTAGGGAAAATTACACTTTACTCCCCTAAACTATACTCTTTTTTACACTTACCCCCCTAAACTATTATTTAGGTAACACTTTACACCTCATCCCTTGAGTAATGTTTTAGTGAAGTAGTATGTGTGCATTATCATAATTTAGGGGAATAAAGTGTACATTTTTATAGTCTATGAGGGTAAGTGTAAAATGGGTCATATTTTAAAGGGCTAAAGTATAATTTCCGTCCATAAATTAAATAGGTTCATGTCAAAACCAATTAACCCAATAATATTTTGAGTTATTTTAGGTTGTAGGATAATACAAAAAAAAAAAAAAAGTGTTAACCAATTTGCATCGAGTCAACCCACACCGACATAAATTTATTTAGACTAAACATTAAATAGCGAAAAAAAACATGCCATGTTTATATTGGTGGATTATGTTAAATATTGTCACCCCTTACCATGAAATTTGAATATGAAACGATTTTTTTCCCTCTTTTTCAATGGCATTGATCTACCAATCACATCACCATTAAGAACAATGCTAGTACTACAACAAAACTTACAATTTTGCCACAGTTTACTAACATGACAAGTTGTGAATGCTGGAGTTATAAATTCACCACTTTTACTCAACTATTCACAACTTGTTATGTAAACAAGTTGTGATAGAAATTATGGGTTTTGTTATGACACTACATTATTCCACAATTTGACTCTCCAACCTTTTTTTTGGGGGGGGGGGGGGGGGGATGTGATTTCCTATTTTGGGGAACTCATTATGTTGATGTGATATAAATGAGTTTGGTTTATCTCTAGTACTTTTTTAATTGAAATCTTCTTTTGTTTTAGTGAGAGATTGCCACATCACCCACTAACTAAAAGGTGGAGATTAAAAACTCACTATCACTTGTCATTGTATATTTAAAACAAAATGACATGTCCAGTTAAAAAAGTACTGGAGGTAAGCCAAACCTGATATTAAAGATCCCTAACCCATCGAACACCTCTCAGATTTATAAAGCACAAAATTCCAACAATGTTTTAATATTAGAAAAAGGAAAAAAGTAGTAAGGCTGTAAACGAATTCAGCTTTATTGAGTAGTACATGTTGAAGCTTGGCTCGTCAAGAAAAGTCAAAATTTTAAGCTTGGCTTGAGCTCGTGACAAGTCTAAAAATGATGTTTGAGCTTGAGCTCGTGGGAAAGCCAAAAAAATTGAACTTGGCTTGGCTTGATTTGATTAATTAGTCAAGCCAAGCTCAAGCTTAATATCAAGCTGAAACTCGAGCTCAGGTCAAGCTTTTGAGCTTGAGATCTAAAAAAATCACATTATCAAATGCTTAAATCTCTAAAATTAAGAAAAAGAAAATAAGTTACTCATTTTATCATGCGTCTAGTCCTATTTATGATTAGCCATTATTTAAATTAAAATTTTAAATAATTAAATTCATTCATTCATCATTCATTGTCTACAATTTCAACAATTATTCAAAATACAATTTTTACATTCACGTTAGATAGTGAAGAACTAGAAAAATACTTGTTTGTAACTACTATGAATGAAAAAAATACTAACATGTTTCATAACTTTACTTTAGATGATTAATGGGGAAGGATCATATGTGGCACACTTAATTAATTAATTAATTTTTAAATGTAACTATAGTCTAAAGTGGTTCTTGGTTAATTTAGAGGGAAGGAAAAAATTAAGGTAATGAGTAATGGTTCCATATTGGCCATGTCATTATTAAGATATGTGTAATAAGTAAATTTAGCTAACACATATAAACTTATAAATGAGTCAATGCTTGAATTGTTTTGTATCAAGCCTAATAGCTCATGAGCTTGTTCATGAACAAATTTTTTTGCTTGGACTCGACTTGTTTATTAAATGAGAATAAAACTAAGGCTCAAGCTTGACTTATTTATAAACAAACAAATATGAACGAGTTTTTTATTAAACTGAGCGTGAGTTGTTCATGAACGATTTGGTTCATTTACAGCCCTAAAAGGTAGTAATAGGAGTTTGAGTTATGATAGAAAATGAATAACAATTTTTTTAATCATAGGATAGTAAATTGAAATATTATTGTCATTTTTAAAAGTTAACTTTTCGAAGCCATGACAAGCATATGAAACAATTTTTGCTTTATAACAAAAATTATAAGACAATTTCTGTTATTAACTTATTATTATTATTTCTTGGATATATATATATATATATATATATATATTAGAAAACCATTTTAAAATTTGTTTTATAAATAAGTAAAAAAGTAATTAATTATTTTGACAACTTTTTTAAATTTTTATAATTTTTTTTTATAAAATGAATGATTAATATGTTAGGAGCGTACATATATATACTTTTTACTGTAGGACGAATACAAAATTTTTTATTTATTTAAGTTTTTTTTTTTTTTGCTGACGTGGGATGAATACTTAATTATTATGCCCAAGATAGTTCTGACATAATGCAAAGTTAAAACTATAGAAAATTAACTTGTCCTATACTTTAATAAGAAAAGAAGAGAGAAAACAAAACCCGTTGTCCTATTCTCAAAAAAATATTGGTCGATGAAAATGAGTAATTTTTAGGTACTTCTGGAGAATAGAGAATGATACTCTCTCCTTTCATATTCATGGTGGGGTCCGTTCATTAAATTTATGGTGGGATCCATCATGACTGTGAGAGAAGGGAGCACAATTTTTTCGTGCTCCGGAACTACCAAAGAATTTTTCGATGAAAATAATTAGGCTAGCGAAGAAAGAGAGAGGCTAAAGACATACTAACAGAAACATATTAATATATACTCAGAAGAGTACGAATTTAGTAAGAGTTTTATACCATATTCTTACCTAATTTAATTTTATACTAAAATATTATTATAAATTATCAATTATTCAAAATTTCAAACTACTAAAAAATATAAATTCAATCCTTTAATCATAATTCTATCATATACCTGGAAGCCTTTGTTAATTAGCATCCCTATGGTGCAAAGAATAGTTGCAAACAAACTGATCACCATCTGAATCTCCATCACCAATGAATAAGTGATGGCCTGCTTGGCCTTCCTGTAGGTCAATTCCACCAACGGCAACACAAACCCATATAGTGCTGAAGCACCTAGTGTCATGAAGAACCCAGAAAAGTACTCTTTATTAGTTTCACCACTAGGACGATCATTGCTCGTATGTAAAGCCAAAACACCAGCTCTAATGGTGAGCAAAACCACTGCATTGATGGAATAAGAAGTGAACTTTTGCTTCACTAAAAGGAAAGCAAAGGCAGCCGTGAAAGCAAGCTGTGAGGCAATGATTAAAGAAGAAGTTGAGACGGGAAGGCGAGGCACGCCATAGGCGTAGAGATAGTCAACAAAGCCTGTGAGGATTCCTATAACTGCGGAGGCAATGAACAAAGGTGGTTTCATGAAGAAGAGCTTGGTGCTTGTGCCTTGTTTGGCTCGGCGGTTAAAGTGTGTGATTATGAGAGGGAAGAGAATGATAGGCCAGCCACCAGTTTGAAGCCAACTTGAGAACCAAACTCTTTTTCCGCCGTGGATGAAGTAAAGTCGCATTATTAGTGGGCCGCCACAGCCTATAGATAATAAGATACAGCTTAGTATGAGAAGAACTTTGTTCATGGCGGGGTTTCCTTAAGCTTCCAGTTCCATGATTGTAGAACTCTCTTTCTTGTTCAATAATAAAGTAGGGGTGAAAAAGCAGACAAAAGACAGGTCAAGAATCAAGATATTTATTGAGGAGGTATGAATTTTTTAAAGGCCTTTATATTTGAATATTTGAGTATTTATTTTTGGATCCGTTAGTATTTGTTAGCTATAATTTTAAAAAAAAAATTGATACCATTTTTATTAGAAAATATAAAAAGTTATAATAAAAATTAGCTACTTTTTTTTTTCATAAAAAGTTTCTAAAATTATTTATTAAACTAATGTTCTTAGGGAATTTGTTAGCTTTTCCCTTTTTATTTTTGGATAAGATTTAGGTACATTACTTAGGACGTGATATTCCTTAAATTCTCATTGTAAGATTCTATTATGTGATTTTTTCTTATAGGATAGAAATGTATTTTTTTTAATTAAGTAGCCGCATAGTTGAATCTTAAGATGGGAACCTAAGAAACAACATGTTGATTTATATATAGGATTGTTTCAAAGGGTGTGTTACCGATCGACTTTTCTTTGCCACAATTTGAACAAGTTGGTTTGATTGAAAGAGTGACTATATATATATATGTTCAGCTAAAAAAGAGTGACTATATATGAGGCAATAAATGTTGTGATCATACATCCAATTTCACAAAATGTTAAACTGATTTTTTTGTTTGTTGAGAAGAACATGTTAAAGTGATTGATTTGGTAACTCTGTAAACAATTTCTGTTCACTATTTTTTATTTGGACCTATCCCTCTCTCTATTATTCATATTTGACCATTTCGATCTACTATTTTTTATTCTTTTTAAAATTAATATGGATTTGGATATGATATAATGCTTTCACTCCATCTTTAATTTTCACCAAATGTTTGATCACGAAACTCCTAGAATTGTTGTCGAGATTATTGAGATTGAGAGAAAAGAGAGCGCAATTATAGAGCAAAAATAGAATTAATGTAGAATTGGTTTGATAATCTAAGTGCATTCCCATTAAGGATGCTAAAAGTGGTATATGCTAAATTTTACCATCAAGGTTCATCTGTTAGAACTTCAAAACCCAAACGCCAATGAACAATAAATGCTCTTCGCCTTTGGAGTGTTGCCACCGATATGGAGGTAGAGCTTGACAACGGGGTGATTTGATTTTGTGGGTTTGGGTTTGTGGGTCTGGGTTCATGGGTCTCTGACCGGCGTGGGCATCGGCGTTGACGATAGATCAATGTGGGTCATCGGCTAAGAGTTTGGCGTGGGTCTCTGATTGGTGGGTCTCTGATCACATGGGTCTCTCTCAGGGGTTGTTTTTCTTTTTCCTTTTCTGATTGTTGGTGGTGATGAGGTTGTGAGTTTGTGATTTGGTTGTGATTTTGAGGGGTTGTTTTTCTTTTTCTTTTTCCAGTTGTTGGTGGTGAATGGTGATGAGGTTGTGGGTTTGGGTTTGTGATTTGGTTATGATTTTGGTGGTTGGTGGTCATGGTTGTGGGTGGTGGTGATAGTGGCAGTTGTTGTAGCAGTGGTGGCGCCGGTGGGTGGTTTTATTTATTTTTGTTTTCGATGGTGGTGTTTGGCAGCGGCTTGCCATGGGTATGGGTTTGCAAAGTGTAACACCCCATAATTTTGATACCAATTTAATTATTATACGTAAACTTGTCACATACCCGCGCGTTGCGCATGATAATTTTTTTAGGATGGTCTCATTAAATATTTATTAATACTATAATTTTAGTTATTAACCATTGGTCTTTCATTAGTTTTTAAGTTAATAAAAACCTTAAAAATACCTTTTTTTACCTTTACACACACACACATATAGTGAATCTTTACACATACCTTTAAGAAAACTCTATATATTCCGCTTTTTTGGATGCATAAAATTATAGACTACTACTCCATAATGATAGTGGCTAATTAATTATATATATATTTTTTAGTGATCTCATTTGTAATGCTTCTTACCATTATCATATATTTACTAACTGATAAACTGCATAACAATGACGATAAATGAGAGGTAGTATTGTTCATTAGATTTTTGAAAGTAATAGTGTATGAAAATTATATATATATATATATATATATATATATAAGTTATGGAGATCCAACTCCTCTATTAGCTCCAGGACTGGTTGTCCTCCTGATATTGTAAATGAAGAAGATCACACTGTTGAAGATAGTGAACTTCCTGATTTCTGAAAATGGAACATTCCCAAAGTTGATACTAAAACTATTTACAAAACTAGTTGGGCTGAAACCACTTTTCATCTCATTTACAAAGTAAGAACTGTTGAACAAATATTTTCTATTTCAAAAACTCATGAAAAATGTTGCTTGTTTCTAAAAGAAATATTAACGATTTCATTGCTAAAAAACTCAGTTATTTGCATATTGGTATGGTTCAAGTTGCTATTAAACCACTCACTCGAAAGGGTATTAATGCTTCTATTCTCATGTGTTTAAGAGATGCTAGATTTAATTAAGCACTTTAAAGATAGCATTCTTGGTATGATTTTGCTTCTTTGTATGATGGTCCTGTTTATTTCAACTGTTATCCTGATCTTACTCTTGCTTTGGATGATCCTAATATTGTTAAAGCTTTGACTTTGAATATTGCTTCATCTGGTTATATCATGGATGAAGGTAGCAAACCTTTTGCTTTGATTTACCGCATTTATTACAGATTGTTGGGTACTCAGTTAAATCCTGGTGCTATAAATAATAGAGAACCTTCTGGTAAAACTATGTTAATTCAATGTTCAACTCCTGATGCTAAAATTCTTCCCACTGAATGGTTGTTGGAACAAGAATCTCCTGTTGCTAAACCTGTTTTTGATGAGCTAGATCTCACAAATATTCAACAATATCTTGATGGTACTGTTAAAAAAAGTTTTCAAAACATTCAACCCTTGAGGATCAACGAAGGAAGACATTCCTTTGCTGGATCTGAAAATATTTCAAAAAGAGATCAAGATATTAATGAATTTTTGCAAAAGAATCTTGAAAAACCCATTGATTTGAAACTAAAAGGTGTTTCAAGTGATAAATCTCAAATTAGCTTTGTTTACTATTCCACTAACCTGAACCTTCCTCTCCATATGGCAAAACTGCTAATAAAGAAGAAGAAGATATTGGATCTATTTGTCCATCTTATTTTGATTTTCCTCCTATTGAAAATCCTGTTAACCAATTAAGAGTTTTGACTGTTTTAGATGAAAACTTTGAAATTGATATGGTTTTATTATACAATGAATTTATGCTTTCAAAAAATAGAACTAAAAGGAAATATTTTCAAAATAATTTTGCTCAGTCTGAAAAAGACCGTGTTAAAAGAAAATGGAAAGAAAAGATGCATCAATTGAAAAAAACATATTTTGTTTTTTGATTTCCTTGAAAATTATTATGTTTCAAAAGATGAAGTTTCAAAAAATCATTTGAATGTGATAAAGAAATCAAATTTTGTTAAAGATGACAAAACCATTGTTAGGTTTAGTCATCCACCTCTTGAGACAATTTTGATAACTGCTGGCAAAACTGATGTTAAAGCTTCTCCCTTCAAAATTGCTGATGATCAAATTCCTATTGTTAGTTTTATTGAACAAAACAATTTTACTAATGAGTCTTTGCATGTTATTGGTCAACAGCTTGACCATATTGAAGAAAAAATTGTTGAAAAAACTGTTTCTGTTGAAAAATCTGCTTCTGTTCAAAAACCTGTTTCTATCAAGACTAAGGAACCTTTGATCAATTTACCCAGCCATGATAACAAATTTAAATTTAAAACTTCTCAATCTAAAACTCTTGAAATTGTTGAAAAAATGCTTGCTGATTTAAAAGTTAAAACTGAGAGTACTTCTATAAGTACTCATGCTGCTTGCACTATTTCAAAAAATGAAAAAGAAATTGTTTCTGATGAAAACACAGATTCTGACATTGTTTCTTCTGTTTCTGCTAAAAAGGTTTTTGATAATGATTTCCCAGAAATTAAAATATTTGTTGGAAATTCCAAACCCATGTTTCTTACAAAAAATTGGTATTCAAAACCTACTCCTCCTGATATGCAGTTTGAAGAAAAACCTTTTTAAACTCAGTTTTCTGTTTCTGCTGATAAAATTTATGAATGGAATATTGATGGTTTTTCTGAATAAGAAATTATTAATAAAATGGGACATATGTCTATGGTTGGTATTGCTTACCAAAATAATCATGATTTTGACCAACCTGAAATTGTTGATTTAGTTGCTACTGGTTTTTCTAGTACTCTTCGTGGATGGTGGGATTCATATCTCACAGAAGAATCCAGAGATTCTATTAAACATGCTGTTAAAAAGAATGATGAAGGTTTGCCTATTTTTGATGAGCGTATTGGTCGAGGTATTCCTGATGGTGTCAATACCTTGATTTATACTATTGTCAAACATTTTGTTGGTACTCCATCTAATGTTTCATCTCGAATTTTTGATTTGCTAAATAATTTGAGATGTCCTACTATGTCTGATTACAGATGGTACCAAGATGTTTTCCTTTCCAGAGTAATGCATCGAAAAGACTGTTACAAGCCTTATTGGAAAGAAAAGTTTATTGATGGTCTGCCTCCTATTTTTGCTCATAAGGTAAAACAAGAATTAATTGGTAAAAATGATTCTATTGATTATAATAATTTAACTCATGGTGATATTTTAAGCACTATTTAAAAACTTGGAATTAATATGTGCAATGATGAAAAACTGTTAAAACACCAATTAAAGAATAAAAGAAAAGCTAAGTATGAAATGGGTAATTTTTGTGAACAATATGGTTTGCCCCTTATTGCTCCTTCCAGGCAAAAGGGTAAAAAACATGATAAAAGTTACAAAAATTATAGCCATAAAAAACATAAAAAATACAAAACAAATTTTAATGATTTTTATGCTAAGAGGAAAAATGCTTCTAAAAGATATGTTAACCAAAAGTGAAGTAAAGGTAAATGTTTCAACTGTGGAAAACCTGGTCATTTCAGTAAAGATTGTAAACAAAAACCTGGTAAGTTAAAAAATAAGTTTAACATGTTAAATATTTATGATAATGATCAAGAAGAATTATTCAAAATCCTTGAATCAAACAATTCGTTTGATTCTTTGGAAGATGATTTTTCTTCTTCAACTGATTCTTGCTATCATTTTGCTGATGATTCTTCTGATTCTTCTGATTCTCCTAATATTAAAATTGGTTGTAGAGATTCATGTTGCAATGTTATTAAATCTGTTAATACTCTCACTAAAGGTGAAGAAAATGAAAGTTTGTTAGTTAAATCGATAGGTCAAATTGAAAACCCTACGTTACAAAAAGAATATTTGGATCAGTTCAAGAAAAACTTGTTAAAAGATGAAACTAGTAAAAAACCTAAATCAACAATAAGTTTTGAAGAAATTTTGGAAAGATTTAATAAAAAGAAATCCAAAGATTTAACTGTTAATGATCTTCAACATGAAATTAATACTGTTAAACAAGAGATAAATGAATTAAAACATGAATTTAAAAATATTAAAAGTGATATTCATAATCTTAAACAAGAATTGTTAATGTTAAAAATTGATAAAAATATTGATCAAAATAAGTCTGATAATGAACAAGATGAGCTCAAAGATGGAGATGAATCCTGTCAACAAGCTCTTCTTTCTGATAGAGGTAATACTGATGATTCTTAATTTGCTCTTGTTAATAACATACTTCCCCCAAAATGGTTCACAAAGGTTAAAATTGTTGTTTCCCATGATTATCATTTCACTGTTATTGCTATGATTGATTTTGGTGCGGATAAGAATTGTATCCAAGAAGGATTGATTCCTTCAAAATATTTTGAAAAATCAACTGAAAGATTGGTTTATGCTAATGGTTCCCAAATGAAAATTAAATATGAACTGAATAATGCTCATATTTGCCATGATAATGTCTGTTTTAAGATTCCTTTTGTTCTTGTCAAAAACATGACTGACAAAGTGATTCTTGGTCTGCCATTTATAAATGCTTTGTACCCCTTTCTTGTTGAACATAATGGAATTACTACTGATCCTTTTGGATAGAAAGTAAAATTCAAATTTGCTTCAAAGCTTGAAATTGATATTAATGATACTTTAGATCTGTCTTATGATTTTCCAACTAATATATCTGTTCATGAACCACGGATGAGTTTGTGTCAATATTTCACAGACAATTTTAAAGGTAATGCTGTTTCAGAAAATGAGGCTCTTAGGATTCGTCTTGAAGCCTACATTAGTTAACTCTTTGGCAAAGAGAATATCCATTCAAAGGATAGAATGACTATAATGGGCACTGATTATGCTAGATTGAGTCTTAAGACCCAATCTATGTTAAGAAGTGCTTTTGCCAACTTGCCATCATATATACAATCCCGTATTCTGAGAAGCAAGGCTATGTTTAGGTCTTTCGACCTATGGTTCAAATGTTTCAAGAAACTTGTTACAGCCACTATTCCTGATCCTAATGAACTAGATGAAGGTGATAATGTGTTTATCCAGTTGGACTGGGAAGAACACTTTAGGAGTACTCTCAGAGTGTATGAAAAGAAACACCCATTTCCTGGTCTCTTAATTAATTATGATGATGGTTCATTTGTTGCTGATGATTCAGAAGATGATGATGATAAGGATCCTAACTGGCTTTCCCAAATGTTTGAATGTGGCTTTATTAGGTTCTTAAAGTCAACAAGCCATCACCAAGCTAGCCAGCTTCCACAAATTATTCAGGATGCTATTAAAAGATTTACAAGTCCTTTTGTTTCCATCAGATGCTGGAGCACTTTGCCAAAATAGGAAAGAGATAATTGGATGAATGTCCAGCCTTTAAAGCATCTCATTCTCATCAATGGTCATACTCACCAAGGACAATGGTTTGAAGAAAATTCTCACTTGTCCTTTAAGAATCCTTATGCTCTTGCTGAATGTTGGAGAAATTATTTTAATAATCAAATTATTGAGGTTGCTTAGAATCTATGGAAGGATTATCATTTCATAGGAAGCACTGATAGAATTTCTATCTTTGGTCCCAGGCCATATGCTGATGCCATTGCTCACTTACGAATAACTGATCATTGTAATCCAAGAAGCCTTTTCATCCCAGAGAGAAGACCAGTGTTTGAGCCTATTTTATATTGTAGATTCTGTAATCAATATGCTATTTACCATGACCATCCATGTGATTCTCCACAAAGTCCTTTTGATGGTTATCCATCCGATACTCCTTCCACTGATTAATAGTTAGTGTCCTCGGGTTACTACTGCTACTACACTACTGTTCTAAGATTCTTGTCAGTTTGATAAAGTTATTCTCCCATGCTAGATACTCTTAATTTTGCAGTTGACTGAAGATTAAATGTTACAATATTCAAGTGTGCCTGTTGTGAAGTCCCTGTGTAATCCCATGCGTCTGACAAGCCCATGCGCCTAATACGTTCATAAAAAATAGGCAAACCTTAGATGGAGTACCAACAAAATGTTTGATAATAGTATGAATCAAGGTATTGACACCATTAGGAATACCTCGACCAATACGTTCATCAAAAATAGACAAACCTTCATCATTCTTTTTAACAGCATGCTTAATAGAATCTCTGGATTCTTCTGTGAGATATGAATCCCACCATCCATGATGAGTACCAAAAAAACCAGTAGCAAGTAAATCAACAATTTTAGGTCGGTCAAAATCATGATTATTTTGGTAAGTAATACCAACCATAGACATATGTCCCGTTTTATTAATAATTTCTTGTTTAGAAAAACCATCAATATTCCATTCATAAATTTTATCAGCAGAAACAGAAAACTGAGTTTGAAAAGGTCTTTCTTCAAACTGCATATCAGGAGGAGTAGGTTTTGAATACCAATTTTTTGTAAGAAACATGGGTTTGGAATTTCCAACAAATCTTTTAATTTCTGGGAAATCATTATCAAAGACCTTTTTAGCAGAAACAGAAGAAACAGTGTCAGAATTTGTGTTTTCATCAGAAACAATTTCTTTTTCATTTCTTGAAATAGTGCAAGCAGCATGAGTACTTATAGAAGTACCCTCAGTTTTAACTTTTAAATCAGCAAGCATTTTTTCAACAATTTCAAGAGTTTTAGATTGAGAAGTTTTAAATTTAAATTTGTTATCATGACTGGGTAAATTGATCAAAGGTTCCTCAATCTTGATAGAAACAGGTTTTTGAACAGAAGCAGATTTTTCAACAGAAACAGTTTTTTCAACAATTTTTTCTTCAATACGGTCAAGCTGTTGACCAATAACATGCAAAGACTCATTAGTAAAATTGTTTTGTTCAATAAGACTAACAATAGGAGTTTGATCATCAGCAATTTTGAAAGGAGAAGCTTTAACATTAGTTTTGTCAGCAGTTATCAAAATTGTCTCAAGAGGTGGATGACTAGACCTAACTATGGTTTTGTCATCTTTAACAAAATTTGATTTATTTATCACATTCAAATGATTTTTCGAAACTTCATCTTTTGAAACATAATAATTTTCAAGGAAAAAAAAAAAAAAAAAAAAAGAAGTTTTTTCAATTGATGCATCTTTTCTTTCCATTTTCTTTTAACACGGTCTTTTTCAGACTGAGCAAAATTATTTTGGAAATATTTCCTTTTAGTTCTATTTTTTGAAAGCATAAATTCATTGTATAATGAAACCATATCAATTTCAAAGTTTTCATCTAAAACAGTCAAAACTCTTAATTGGTTAACAGGATTTTCAATAGGAGGAAAATCAAAATAAGATGGACAAATTGATCCAGTATCTTCTTCTTCTTCATTAGCAGTTTTGCCATATGGAGAGGAAGGTTCAGGTTTAGTGGAATAGTAAATAGAGCTAATTTGAGATTTATCACTTGAAACACCTTTTAGTTTCAAATCAATGGGTTTTTTAAGATTCTTTTGCAAAAATTCATTAAGATCTTGATCTCTTTTTGAAATACTTTCAGATCCAGCAAAGGAATGTCTTCCTTCGTTGATCCTCAAGGGTTGAATGTTTTGAAAACTTATTTTAACAGTACCATCAAGATATTGTTGAATATTTGTGAGATCTAGCTCATCAAAAATAGGTTTAGCAATAGGAGATTCTTGTTCCAACAACCATTCAGTGGGAAGTTTGACATCTTGCCATTGAATCATTTTTGAAACTTGAACTTTAGCATCAGGAGTTGAACATTGAATTAACATAGTTTTACCAGAAGGTTCTCTATTATTTATAGCACTAGGATTTAATTGAGTACCCAACAATCTGTAATAAATGCAGTAAATCAAAGCAAAATGTTTGCTACCTTCATCCATGATATAATCAGATGAAGCAATATTCAAAGTCAAAGCTTTAACAATATTAGGATCATCCAAAGTAAGAGTAAGATCAGGATCATCCAAATAAACAGGACCATCATACAAAGAAGCAGTAATCATACCAAGAATGCTATCTTTAAAGTGCTTAAATCTAGCATCTCTTAAACACATGAGAATAGAAGCATTAATACCCTTTCGGATGAGTGGTTTAATAGCAACTTGAACCATACCAATATGCAAATATCTGAGTTTTTTAGCAATGAAATCATTAATATTTCTTTTAGAAAGCAAGCAACATTTTTCATGAGTTTTTGAAAGAGAAAATATTTGTTCAACAGTTCTCACTTTGTAAATGGGATGAAAAGTGGTTTCAGCTCAACTAGTTTTGTTAATAGTTTTAGTATCAACTTTGGGAATGTTCCATTTTTGGAAATCAGGAAGTTCACTATCTTTAACAGGGTGATCTTCTTCATTTACAATATCAGGAGGACAACCAATCTTGGAGCTGATAGAGGAGTTGGATCTCCACAACTTATCCATACTATCCTAGGTTCAACACTCAGTTATCATGTTTTTCTCACAACCGTTGCATTTCGTAACACATACCCTAAGCAACCCTATACCACACACATGCCCTACACGCCTTCTCTTGGCTCAAACGGGCCTTATAGTTAGGTTATGGGAATTCACTTTACATCTAGGGTGGCGCCAACAACGGTAAGAAGTAGACACAACAACAGAGCACCAAAAGTTTGGGTAAGCACAGACAAGATACAAAGACACAACAACACTATCACTAGCCAGAAAAGAATGGCTCTGATACCATAAAGGGGGAAGGGGACGCACAGCTGAAGAGAAGAGAGATGGAAGTACAGTATAACAATATAATGATAGTAAAAGTAATGAAAGTAATGATAATGTAAGGAAATAATTTACAACAATAATAAGGTGGTAGAACCAGCCAAGCAGTATATAATAATACAATTCAAAGTAAATGAAAGCAATTTAAAACCGTCCGGTATGACGGTAATCCGTCCAAGGTGGCGGTAGCAACAAGTAGTATAATGAACATAAAACTGAAAATACTTCTTATTGAAAGTAGAGCAAAACACTTACAGTAGTAGTAGTAAATACAAGATCTCAGAACAGGTTAACAGTTACAAAGCTTGAACTAGTCCTAGTTACAAGGTTTGTAGAGATAGTAGGAACAAGGTAGTAGTAGTAGAAACAAGGAACTCTCTCTGAAAGAAGGCTCTCTGAAAGAAGGGAGTTCTAAGGAGGAAATTCTAAATAAAATTTTGAATGAAACTTATGGGACAACCCTCCTTAAATAGGCAAAATTTCGGAGTGAACAGTAAAAAGTAAACAGTGACTGTGAATAGTAATTGGTGAATAGTAAACAGTACAATGAATAGTGAAATTTTCATTATTGGCTTCCAAACTTCCGTAGCATGAAGCTTGTCTTTTGCTTGTCCAAATCACGCAGAAAATAGCCTTGGATTTCAATATTGAGTAAAATAGAAGAGAAGAAAAAAAAAAAAAATTAAAAGATATAACAATAAACACTAAATTATCCAAATTATGCTATGTAATGGAATACTATTTTATTTTTATCTACCATATTTAATTTTTTATTATGTAATTGGATAAAATTTAACAATCAAAGAGCAAAATAATAATAATAATAATAACTTAAAACACAAAAATAAATCGTATCAACCTAAATTAGAGTTGTTAAAAACACAAAAATTTATCAACCTAAAGCGGAGATGCAATAAAAAATAAAAATCCACCAAAATATTGAGAGAGAGAGAGAGAGAGAGGAAGAGACAAATAAAGGAAGATGAAGGAAAAGATGAATAACAATATTAAAGTAGAGGGTAGTGGGCAGATGAAAAGGTAAGGGAAGAAGAAAGATTGAAGTAAGTGTAAATATTTAAAAAATAAGTGAATATAAAAAAAATTATAGGAAAATTGGAAATAAAGAAGAAATATATATATATATATATATATATATATATATATATATAGATGTTAAAGTCGACAAAGATAAATATGTAAAGTCAATAATCTATTTTTATATATTTTTTTGTAAAAAAAAAAATAATAAATAATAATTATGTGGCGAATGACGTGGCGACGAGGTGGTGCAATAGGAGCTCAGTAGCAATAAAAGCTATGGTTTAGCTTTTAGTTATATATAGATTATAAAGAAGGCATACAATTAAATGGATTAAATTGATTTGGGTCTAAGATATTAAAAATAAGATAAATACTATGGAATACGAAACCCAAGTGAGGTGGCATAAGTAAATATATGGGCCTTAATGACCCTAACATTTTACCTTTTAAGTTACACGTGTATGTACATAAGAAAACTCCTTTTTGTTTTAGCCACAACACACGATTAAGGTTTTCTTTTCTTCTATGCGGTTGTGCGTAGAAACCTACAGGTATGATTTTCATACTCTAAATTTAAAAAGTTTGAATAGTCAATAGCTAGCAATTGTCATGAACCTAGACTATCATTATATTAATAGAAAAATGGCTCCTATAATTGTTATTATATTAGATTAGGAATGATCAATATGGCTGTACGCCAGGAAAGGTACTCCACAGGCTTTGAAATTGTACCTAATAGAGTAATAGGCTTGGACTTCATCAATTTAAGTTTGTCACCATGTGAAATGGAAAAGGTTGCTTTGTGGTTTTATTAATATATATATATATATTCGTATATGGCCTAACTAAATATCACCACCCATCTGTCATGTATCTCTACACCTTGTCCTTGTTCAATACGTGTCCAGCATTTTCTTTATGTTTTGGCGGCATCAAGTGAATTATGGGCCATTGGGTTGATAAACTAAGATATGAATTAGGTTGATCACATATCCATCTTTCTGCCATATTAAATTTTCATGCATATCTAGGATTATATTAAAGGAAGAAGGCTGCATTATGGTTAGCAAAAAAAAGAAGGCTGCATTATGTTATTAGATACCTACCTCTGCATCGTTCTAGTGACACTTATTTTCATCTCTAAGCCACTGCAGTATGCAGCAACTGTTTAAGCCCAAAAATCTGATTATGCAGCAATACTTTTAAGCCAATATCTGATTAGGTAAAGCCAAAAAGAAATGATTATGCAGCGGTAGTTTTAAGCCCAAAATCTGACATGGCTGAAGAGTATTTCAAAGAAACTAAACACCTTCGTAGGCTTTAATGTTGATAGATTAAACTATTTAATTGTGAAAACAGATTGTTAAGTGTGAAAATTTTGTATTGATGGACCTATTTTTGGAGTTGCTAGGTCCAAATTCTACTGATTTATTGTGACCGAAGGGTGGTTGATTTCCTTTATTTTTGAGGGTTTTCCCAAAACAGAGTTGATTATTAAACTATTTATATCAAAGAAATATGTTGATATTCTATATATAAATTGATATTTTAGAAATGTTTGATGTGCATATTGACTATTCGTTTTATGATAAACTTGTGGGACAACCTGAATTTATTTAAACTTGTATGCGTGAATATATTTTTATATTTTTGAGAATTATGAATGGATTATTTTTGTCAACATATTAAATGTGTTTTGAAAACCTATGGCAAGTCGTAATTAAAATCTCAGTATTGTATTTAGTCCTTAGTAAGGGACAATCATACTACAGCTAGTTTTTAGCAAGGGACGATCCCAGAAAAGGGGACAATGCACATTTGATAGCTCCTTAGCAAGGGAGTATACTATTGAGGATCCAAAAAGGAAGCTCCTTAGCAAGGGTGTGCACCTTTAGGTTCCAAAGGAGCCATCCTTAAGAAAAGGGATCAAAAAAAGGTTCTAGTTCTAAAAGGGGACAGCACAACCCTGTCAATAGGGCGTAAACGTTGACCACAAGAAAAGTCTAGAAAATTATTTATATAATGATATTGATATATATATGTATTATGATGGCTTACAATATAAAGATATATATATATATATATTTTATTTTTTATTTTTTTATATATATATATGAAATATTTGATGATAAAATATTGATGAGTTACAAGTTATGAATTTGTTGTAAGAATTATTTATTTGAAAGGTTTGTTCTCACACCCCAATGTTAGTGAATTCCACTTATTGAGTTATCTCACCCTCCTTTATTTCCCCTTACAGATACATTAGAGGAATTATTGGAGTCGAGACTCTTGGAAGACAACAGTTATGAATTATTTTATGGTACTGATGATTTTATTATGATTTTTATGGGATTAAACATTGTATTGGAGAATTATTTTGAGGATGTTTTGTCTTTGGTGGATTAGAGTTTTGACATTTGTAATGAGATTTTAGGTTGCTGGTTTCTTTTGTTTAATATTTTTTTATGGATTATTCAGATTAAATAGACTTTTATTGCTTATGATTTTGGGGTGTTACAATTGTGGTATCAAAGCTTAGGATATGATTCTGTGGATACTTGAAACTAGGTTATGATTCTGTAGACACTTGAAACTAGGCTATGATCTTGATTTTTGTCAGAGCATTTGGTATTTAGGTTATGTTTGATGAGATATTTTAAATAATTTTGGCAATGTAACTTCTTATGTTCAGTAGTAATAATTTTTGCACCATCTATATTTCTTGATTTCTTTGTTAAGCAGGTATCATGACACCCAAAAAGAAGAGAGTAGCTAATTCCAATAGCGATGAACCTATTGTTAATTTGCGAAGGTCAACCAAAGCAAGGGTTGATATTGAGGCTGAAGTCACTCAAAACATGAGAGATAAGGAACGTCCTAGGGTGACACGCACTGATCCTTTGGATGAAGCTGCTGCCCGACTGTTGGACAGGTTGACCCATGCTACTAGTAGAGGTGTAGGTAGAGTAGAGGCAAGGGCTGATTGCTCTTTTGAGACTTTTATGAAGCAGAATCCCCCTTCTTTTAATGGGAAACCAAATCCCACAGAAGTTGAGAACTAGTTCTTGCAGATGGAGAAGTTGTTAGAAGCTTTAGATTGCATCGACTCTCAGAAGGTGCGGTTTGCAACTTTCAAGTTGATTGGAGAAGCTAAGCGTTGGTGGAGATCCACTAAAGCCATTTTGGAGGGAATGGACACTGAGAGAAACCCCATCACTTGGGAGAAATTTAAAGGGGTTTTCTATGATAACTATTTCCTTGAGGTGATTCCTTAACGAAAAGAGAGGGAATTTGCTGATTTGGTGCAAGGAAGTATGACTGTTGAGTAGTATGCAGCTAAATTCAGCGAGTTATCTCACTTTGGACCCCACTTAATCCTTACTGAGGTGAAGAAAGCAAGCAGATTTCAAAAGGGGTTGAATGAGAGACTTCGACACCATCTGATTACATCAGGGGTAGATAATTATGGAGAGTCAATTAAGAGAGCTATGAGACTGGAGGAAGATTTCAAGAACAATGTTAGGAATGAGAATCCACCTAGAAACACTAGATAAAGTGGCTTTCGACAAGGCAATGCTCAAGGTCATTGGAACAAGAAAGGATCTTTTGGGAGGTCTGGGAGTAATTCATCATCAAATAAGCCAGAAAATAAGAATCCACCCCAGAATGCTCAAGGTAGAAGTTCGAATGCTTGCTCTACATGTGGAAGGTTTCATGGAGATAAGTAGTGTTTCTTTGAAGGAAACGCTTGTTATAATTGTGGGAAGACAGGACACTTAGCTAGAAGTTGTACATCTCGTCAACAAAACTTAATGGCATAACCTGGAAAGAATGATTAGAGGAGGAAGGCACAAGGGAGAGTGTTTGCATTCACACCACAAGACGTTCAAGCTTCAAATACTGTGGTTACATGTATCCTCCCATTACTCTCAAACTTTGCTAAAACTCTATTTGATTCTAGATTTACACACTCTTTTATCTCCTCTCGATATCTTAAGTTATGTGATAAGAAACCGGGACTTATGGATTATGACTTGTCTGTGGCCACACCTATGGGTGATTCTTTGGTGTGTAATTCTATGCTTAAGTCTTGTGTCATCCAAATTGAGGATAGGGAAATGTTAGCAGACTTGATTTTGATGGACATGTATGACTATGATCTAATTTTGGGGATGGACTGGTTGGCAGCTTATCATGATAGTGTAGATTGTTTTAGAAAAGTGGTGGTGTTTCGGCCTCTAGAAGAACCCGAATTTCGGTTTAAGGGCTCTAGGATGCATGCTTTTTCTAGGGTGATATCAACCCTTCGAGCTAAGCGTCTATTACAGAAAGGATACCAAGGGTACCTAGCTCATGTGGTGGACACTAGGAAAGAGGTATTGAAGTTGGATGATATCCCTGTTGTGAGGGAGTTTCTTGATGTCTTTCTTGAAGACTTACCAGGGATACCTATAGATAGAGAGATTGAATTCTCCATTGATTTGCTCCCTGGAACTTCTCCTATATCGAAAGCACCATATCGGATGGCACCCACTGAACTTAAGGAACTCAAGGAACAGTTACAAGAACTCCTTGACAAGGGGTTCATTAGACCAAGTGCATCTCCTTGGGGTGCACCAGTTTTATTTGTGAAAAAGAAGGATGGGACTATGAGGTTGTGTATTGACTACTGTGAGTTAAACCGGGTTATTGTGAGAAACAAATACCCTCTCCCTCGTATTGATGACCTATTTGATCAATTGCAAGGGGCACAAGTCTTCTCTAAGATTGACCTTCATTCTGGGTATCACCAGTTGAAAATCAAGAGTGAAGACATACCCAAGACAGCTTTTCGGACTAGGTATGGGCATTATGAATTCTTGGTAATGCCTTTTGGTTTGACCAATGCTCCTGTTGCATTTATGGACTTGATGAATAGGGTGTTTCATGAGTACTTAGACCGCTTTGTTATTGTCTTTATTGATGTCATTCTAATCTTCTCCAAAAGCATGGAAGAACATGAAAAGCACTTGAGAATTGTTTTTCAAATTTTGAGGGAGAAGAAGCTATATGCAAAGTTTAAGAAGTGTGAATTTTGGCTTGATCAAGTGGTGTTCCTAGGGCATGTGATATTTGAGGTAGTGATTTCTGTAGGCCCTAGTAAGGTTGACGCTGTGGTTGATTGGGCAAGACCGACGAATGTGAGTGAGGTTAGAAGCTTTTTGGGCCTTTCTGGCTATTATAGGAGGTTTGTGGAGGGATTTTCTCGTATTGCAGCCCCATTGACTCAACTAACTCATAAGAATGCCAAGTTTGTGTGGACAGAAGAATGTGAAAAGAGTTTTCAAGAACTTAAGCAGAGGTTGGTCTCTGCACCAATACTAACCATCCCTAGCAACTTGGGAGGCTTTGTCATTTATAGTGATGCTTCAATTCTTGGTTGTGTGTTGATGCAACATGGTAAAGTCATAGCTTATGCTTCCAGCCAATTAAAGAGTTATGAACAAAATTATCCCACTCATGATTTGGAGTTGGCTGCAGTGGTGTTTGCATTGAAGATTTGGAGACATTATTTGTATGGTGAAAGGTGTGAGATTTGTACAGATCATAAGAGCTTGAAGTACTTCTTTATTCAGAAAGAATTGAATATGAGACAACGAAGGTGGCTTGAGTTGATTAAAGATTATGATTACTCAATCAATCAATTACCATCCAGGCAAGGCTAATGTGGTGGCTGATGCACTTAGTCGGAAGTCTTCTGGTTTCTCAGCTGCCTTGTTAACTACTCAAAAGGAGATTATTAATGACTTGGAGAGGATGGGAATTGAAATTGTTATGGGTGATTCCCAAGTCTTTATGGCTAGTTTGACAATACAACCCACTTTGATTGAGAAGATTAAGAGTTCACAGGTTGATGATGCACAAATTGTAAAGATCATAGGAGAAGTACAAGAAGGGAAGAGACTAGAATTTAATGTGTCTAATGATGGTGTTTTGAGGTTTGGAAATAGAATTTGTGTGCCAAATGATTTTGCATTAAAGAAAGAGATTATGGAAGAAGCCCATCGTACCCCATACTCAGTGCACGCTAGTAGCACTAAAATGTATCGTGACATTCGAGAAACTTATTGGTGGAATAACATGAAGAGAGAGATAGCTTAGTTTGTGGAGCAATGCTTGACTTGTCAACAAATTAAGGCACTACACCAGAAACCTTCAGGATTGTTGCAACCACTTCCCATTCCCGAATGGAAGTGGGAGCATATATGTATGGATTTTGTGACTGGTTTGCCAAGATCTCCTAAGGGACATGAGGCCATTTGGGTAATTGTGGATAGAATGACAAAAACAACACATTTTATTTTGATTAAGATGAATTACTCACTTGATCAGCTAGCACAGATATATATATATATATATATATATATATATATTGATGAGATTGTGAGTCTTCATGGAGTTCCAACATCAATTGTGTCTAATAGAGACCCAAGATTCCCCTCAAAGTTTTGGGAAAGCCTACATAAAGCTTTGGGGTACTAATCTTAACTTTAGTACAGGCTTCCACCCGCAAACAGATGGACTATTAGAAAGGACTATTCATACTTTGGAGGATATGTTAAGGGCTTGTGTATTGGATTTCAAAGGAATTTGGAAAAAATACTTGTCTTTAGTGGAATTTTCCTATAATAATAGCTACCATTCTAGTATTGAGATGGCTCCTTATGAGGCTTTGTATGGTAGAAAATGCAGGTCCCTATTGTGTTGGGAAGAGGTTGGTGAGAGAAAATTGTTGGGACCAGAGATCATTCAAATGACATCTGAGAAGATTAATATAATTCGTAAAAGATTGCAAACAGCACAAAGTCAACAGAAGAGTTATTATGACAACTCGAAAAGGGGAGTAGAATTTGAAGTTGGAGATATGGTATTTCTGAAAGTCGCACCAATGAAGGGTGTGATGAGATTTGGGAAGAAGGGGAAGTTGAGTCCTAGATTTGTTGGTCCATTTGAGATCCTAAAACGCATTGGTAAAGTTGCCTACGAGTTGGCCTTACCGCCTACACTTGCAGGAGTGCATAATGTGTTTCATGTTTCCATGTTGAGAAAGTACATCCTAGATCCTTCACATGTTTTGAACTATGAGCCACTCAAGATCAAAGACAACTTCACTTATGAGGAAGTTCCAATCCAAATTCTTGATTGCAAGGATCAAGTGCTACGCACCAAGACCATATCATTGGTTAAGGTCCTTTGGAAGAATCACACAGTGGAGGAGGCATCTTGGGAGCGGGAAGATGAGATGAAATCAAATTATCCAGAGTTGTTTGTTAACGAAGGTATGTACAATTTCAAGGACGAAATTTTTTTTAAGGGGGGAAGGATGTAACACCCCATAATTTTGATACCAATTTAATTATTATACGTAAATTATAAAGGAGGCTTACAATTAAATGAATTAAATTGATTTGGGCCTAAGATATTAAAAATAAGATAAATACTATGGAATACGAAACCCAAGTGAGGTGACATAAGTAAATATATGGGTCTTGATAACCCTAGCCTTTTACCTTTTAAGTTACACATGTATGGACATAAGAAAGTTCCTTTTTGTTTCAGCTGCAACACACGATTAAGGTTTTCTTTTCTTCTATGCGGCTGTGCGTGGAAACCTACAGGTGTGATTTTCTCATGCTCTAAATTTAAGAAGTTTGAATAGTCAATAGCTAGCAATTGTCATGAACCTAGACTATCATTATATTAATAGAAAAAAGCTCCTATAATTGTTATTATATTAGATTAGGAATGGTCAATATGGCTGTATGCCAGGAAAAGGTCCTCCACAGGCTTTGAAATTGTACCTAATAGAGTAATAGGCTTGGACTTCATCAATTTAAGTTTGTCACCATGGAAAAGGTTGCTTTGTGGTTTTATTAATATATATATATATATATATATATATATATATATTCGTATATGGCCTCACTAAATATCACCACCCATCTGTCAGGTATCTTTACACCTTGTCCTTGTTCAATACGTGTCCAGCATTTTCTTTATGTTTTGGCGGCATCAAGTGAATTATGGGCCATTGGGTTGATAAACTAAGATATAAATTAGGTTGATCACATATCCATCTTTCTGCCATATTAAATTTTCATGCATATCTAGGATTATATTAAAGGAAGAAGGCTGCATTATGTTATTAGATACCTACCTCTGCATCGTTCTAGTGACACTTATTATCATCTCTAAGCCACTGCAGTATGCAGCAACTGTTTAAGCCCAAAAATCTGATTAAGCAGCAATATTTTTAAGCCAAAATCTGATTAGGTAGAGCCAAAAAGATATGATTATGCAGTGGTAATTGTAAGCCCAAAATCTGACATGGCTGAAGAGTATTTCAAAGAAACTAAACACCTCCGTAGGCTTTAATGTTGATAGATTAAACTACTTAAGTGTGAAAACAAATTGTTAAGTGTGAAAATTTTGTATTGATGGACCTATTTTTGGCGTTGCTAGGTCCTAATTCTACTGATTTGTTGTGACTGAAGGGTGGTTGATTTCCTTTATTTTTACAACTAAGAGGTAAGTGGTGTTTACTAATTTTGGGGGTTTTTCCAAAACTGAGTTGATTATTAAACTATTTATATCAAAGAAATATGTTGACATTTTATATATAAATTGATATTTTATAAATGTTTGATGTGTACATTGACTATTCGTTTTATGAAAAACTTGTGGGACAACCTGAATTTATTTAAACTTGTATGCGTAAATATATCTTTATATTTTTGAGAATTATGAATGGATTATTTTTGTGAGCATATTGAATATATTTTGAAAACCTATGGCAAGTCGTGATTAAAAACTTAGTATTGTATTTAGTTCTTAGCAAGGGACAATCATACTGCAGCTAGTCCTTAGCAAGGGATGATCCCAGAAAAGGGGACATTGTACATTTGATAGCTCCTTAACAAGGGAGTATACTATTGAAGATTCAAAAGGGAAGCTTCTTAGCAAGGGAGTGCACCTTTAATTTTCAAAGGAGCCATCCTTAAGAAAAGGGATGAAAATGAGGTTCTAGTCCTAAAAGGGGACAACATAATTAACCCTGTCAATGGGGCGTAAACGTTGACCACGAGAAAAGCCTAGAAAATTGTTTATATGATGATATTGATATATATATATATATATATATATATATATGTATTATGATGGCTCACAATATAAAGATATATATATATATATATATATATATATATTATTTATTTATTTATATATATGAAATATTTGATGATAAAATATTGATGAGTTACAAGTTATGAATTTGTTGTAAGAATTATTTATTTGAAAGGTTTGTTCCCACACCCCAATGTTAGTGAATTCCACTTATTGAGTTATCTCACCCCCCTTTATTTCCCCTTACAAATACATTAGATGAATTATTGGAGTAGAGACTCTTGGAAGACAGCAATTACGAATTATTTTATAGAATTGAGGATTTTATTATGATTTTTATGGCATTAAACATTGTATTAGAGGATTATTTTGAGAATGTTTTGTCTTTGGTGGATTAGAGCTCTGACATTTGGGATGAGATTTTAGGTTGCTGGTTTCTTTTGTTTAATATTTTTTTATGGATTATTCAGATTAAATAGACTTTTATTGCTTACGATTTTGGGGCGTTACACAAAGAAAGTGGTGGGTTTTTAGAGAAAGGGAGAGACTGAGACAGAGAGAAAGAAACAGAGAATAAAAAAAACAATACTTAAATGAAGTGGTAAAAAAAAAAAAAAATAGAATCTTTGATGTATGATGTATTATAAAGTGAGATGTTAAAAGTTAAAAAGTAGTGTTTTGAGATGATATATGCTAAAAATTTTACTGCCTTTGGTGGGAATTAATGCTCTAAGTCCACCACACACAAAAATTGAGTGTATATTTTTATAATGTTTTTTTTTTGGTAAAATATATTTCTTATAATGTTGAACTATATATGACAATGGAACCTAATATTATAATAAGATGGGTACATCATCATTATCACGGATCTTCTTATTCTTTTCCGTTTTAAAAAAAAAAAAAAAATTACTTTAGTGACTTTTTCTTCTTTTCTTCTCTTTTGTCTTCCTAGTTACACCATTATTCATCTCAATTGTCAACTTCCTTCGTATGGTTCGTCAGATTTTTTTGTTCCTTGATTTATTTTCTAGTTTTCTGCATAATTATATATGTTCAAATCATGTTGGTGTTAGATCAAGAGGGGTGGATGATTATCACTATCCTGTTGGGGTTGGAATCACCAATACTGACAAAGAGAAAATAAATCTAATGTTGACAATGTGTAAGGACTAAGGACTGTCGGTAACAATTATGTCTCCTCTTAAAAATGCATTTTATCTAAGAAACATATATTGTCAATATAAACTATAAACGTTATAAACCAAGACACACTTCTGACCAGGCTTAGTAGGGGGTTGGGAGGTCAAGTCTCCTTAATGACTGATTTTCCACTATACTCTATTTAATACCTCTATTGAGTAAAATATATGTAAATATGGGACGACCAAGTTTTAAAGTGATCACCAAGACCCTTATGGCTTAGTTGATTTCATGCACAAAGTACTCAAGGGTTTAAGAGGGACGAAAGAGTTTGAGTTACGGGGTTAGCAATATATTGTAACTATCTAAAAGAAAAAGTTCTAAAGTGACCAAACAAACTTAGAACGCCACATGCCCCTTATGTCATGAAAAGAAGGAATCCATATCTCATCTCTTCCTATATTGTCCATTTGCAAGAGCAGTTTGGCATGGATCAAACCTCTCAATCCATACCTCGGAGTTAAATCAAATAACAACCAACCAATAGCTATCTGCTTGCATTTTGAGAAGAGATCTAGTGGACCCTGAGAAGAACATATATCTTCAATCTCGTTTCACTACCGCCCTATGGACTTGTGGAACCATAGAAACCAGGTGGTTCATGAAGAGATAACACCAAAGACTATGAATGTTGTATTCATCTCTCAATCTTTTATTTGCAAGTATCTGGAGCCTTTCGACAAAGAACAACCTTCTTTCCAAGAACATTCACAATTTTAGTTCCAACAGGGAATGTCAACCTATCATCAAAGTAGCAGGTTCCAGGAAAAGGAAACCCAACAGAGGATGATATGACTATGAAGCAAAAAAAAATTACTGGGCAATATTAACTTCAATGGAGGGGCTAGTAGTGCTGCACCAACTTACCCAGCAATTGTCCAGGAAGCAGTAGTGGAGGCCTCAATAAAAGCTAGAGACCTTGGTTTTAAAAGAAATTGATCCTTACTAATTGCAAAAGAATAGAACAAGTTTGCAAAAAGAAAAGTCAACCAAAGTGGTAGAAACAATCCATGATGACAGACCTGCAACATCTAGCACAACTTGGTTTAACCATCCACACTATTTTAGACTTAGCTTCTTTAGCTATTAGAATGCCGATCCAGTATTACTGGGGTATCTCTAGTAGTTCTGTAATGATAATTTAACCTCTTCTTGTTAATGTTTTTCATGGTATCAAGGAAAAAAAAAAAAAAAAAAAAGATTGAGTTGAACTTGGAGTATTGGAAAATTTCGTAAGGGTGATATTTGAATAGGAAAAGTAGACACAATGCATAAAACTTTTACTATTTCTACTATGAATGAGTAGAGTAGTAGTATATAAGATAATATATCTTATTTATTTTTTGAGAGAAACCATGATAATCCTACATTCCTACCAAAGTTCATGGGCTCACACTTGAAAAAAAAAAATGAAGAACAAGAATTTTGTTTCATCAAAATTGAGTAAACCAACATATTACATTTACAAACAAACAGCTTCACTCAAAACAAAGCCAACATGTAAAACAGTGCAAGCATTCATAGTGTATCTTAAATTAAAAACAGGGTATAACAATTTCCAAATACAGCACAAAGCTTTGAGATGCATTGTACATATTCTTCATCTTGATCCTATTAGATAAGAAAAGTAGGAAATCCCAAGTATCACCTTCGAAATTTTCCACATGCAAGCCAAATTTAGAGCTTTTTTCCCCGTGATATTATCGAATTCGAGTGAAGCGAAGCCATGCTTATATACCTTCAAACTTCAAACATATCCTACTATATGTGAAAAATCAAGAAATACAACTAGTTTTCTTATCATGGATTGGGAATATCTTGAGGTACTTGTGTCTCTCTCAGAATCTGCTTCTTTTTCTTGTCATCTTTTATCTCACCATAAAAATATGAAACAAATCCCCACAGAGAAAGTGCAAGAGCAACTCCTTTTTCTGCTTGAAATTTTTCTCGGTAGAAAATAACTGCTAGGACCTCTGTCACTGGGAGTAGAACCGCAATTACAATTCCAGATAGCAAAGACGAAGCACAAAAGATGATTCCCACTGCTCCCATGAAGAAACACTGCCAAATAATTGCACTCCACACCATCACCACGTAGTACTTTGTTTCCCCGAGCTCAAATGCCCTCGCTTCTCTTGGAATTGCCTACGGAATAATAGAATTTACACTGCATAAAATATTCGTAGCTACAATATTATGGAATTAACTTCTTAAAATTTCACTTGGGTTGGATTTAAACTACATGTTGTGATATACTATCTCTGCTTCTTTACATAACACACAACCCACAGCTCTAGAAAATGTTTATTTAGAGAATTTATTATGTTTCCAGCATCCAAATTTTCAAGAATGTGATGTTTGAGAATGTAATTATGTTCACGTTTAGCTTAGTTAGGAAATTGATCCAGTTGAGCAGCTGTCACTAGCTACTTCCGTACTCAACCATAGATCCATTTTTCATACATGATGCAACTTCGCAGCCCTTCACATTGAACCGTTTTACTCTAATAAACACTGATCATAAGTGGCAAAAGCCACGGGAAGCTCGGTATCTTTTATTTAATTATCAGAAATTTTATTTGTTGAGTTACTTAAAACTCATAAATTATTTATTCTTTTAAGAATATTTTTATGCTAATAAACTCTTCTTTTTTTGTGTGTGCGTGTGAATGTTTATAGACACTCATGGAAAAAAGTTTTAAGTGGTAGACATATAATATAATGGTGCTTTTTAATTAAAAATCAACATAAAAACCCACCAAAGTGAATCCCTTTTTAGAATCTTATAGTATTGATGACATAGTGATTTTTCAATATTAGTACTGTAGTAGTGCCATCCATTAACCCGTGATAATCAAACCATATTGGACCGACCTTATCCACATATTTAAGTAGAGAAAAAGATTAATAATTTAGACTGTTCATGTAAGACTTCAACATAAAGAGGTCGCAGTTCCAGTCATTAAAGATAAAAAACATTGTGTCACATTAGACTACCCATGTAAGACTTTCTACATAAAGAGGTGGCAGTGCCACTCATTAAAAACGCCAAACTCGGGGTAATTTTAAAAACTGCACCACCAACCAAAAAAGCATGCTAAGATCATTCACACCTGGACTTGCAAATGCCATATGTTGGCATATTTAACATCAAAATTTCAAAAAACCTCCATTACCTGGACTTGAAAACCTAAAATTTTTTACAATTGTGCTACAGTATCATCCCAAATATATGATGGTACTGTAGTACAATCTCAAATCTCAAATATTATTTTTTATTCCAAATCTCTACTCTTTCTCTCTCTTTGGTGTCTCTTTTCAGTCTTATGCTCTCCCTCTCTCCACAACAATCCAAACTCCTCTCTCTCATCACATCTCTCTTTAGCTCACAGTGGTAGGTATTTTTTTGGCATGGGTCAGGTGACGGTGTGGGTTGTGGGTATGGCAGTGTGAGTTGGGTCGTGGGCATGGCAGCGTGAACTGGGTCGTGGGTCTAGTGGCATGGACGTGGGTCGTGGCGAGGTGGGTTGTGGTGAGGTCGTGCGTGGCAAGGTGAGTCGTGGCGAGCTGGGTCATGGACTCATGGCGTGGTGAGATCGGGTGGATCGTGGTAGAGGTGAGTGGGTTTTGATTTTGGGTGGGTTCCAATGGGGTTTGGGGTGGATTTTGACTCTGATGGTGTTTGGATTTTGATTTTTTGCTATGGATTTTTGTTTTTTGGATTTGGATGGTTGGATTTTTTGCTATGTATTTTTGTTTTTTGGACTTTGGATTCCGATGGGGTTTGGGGTTGGTTTGGCGTGGTGGTGGTGGTGTGGTGGTGGCATGGTGGTCGATATAAAATGATTCTTGGTGGTGGGTGGTGTGAATATTGCTCAGCGAAGGTGGGTGGTGACTGGGAAGCTGGATGGTGGTGGTGGTGGTGGGTGGTTGAGAGAGAGTAAGAGAAACAAAGATTAGAGAGAGAAGTGAGAAATATTTTTATATTATTTTAATGTGTGGTATGGTAAACTAAAAGTTGGGATGTTAGGTGTGTTGTAAAATGATATATTATAAATGATAAAATAGTTTTTAAGATAGTAAAATAGAATTGTTTGTAGATACTGGATGTGAATGCTCTAATACTAAGTTGTCGGTGACTATTTTTACAAATGCAATGGTGTTGATGCAGATATTGGTAGGTTTTTTTAAAAAAAAAAAAAAAATCACATTTGATTGCCTAACCCCCCCCCCCCCCCCTCTCAAACCACCTACTTAATAAAAAGTTGTGTTGGGTTGGCACAAACTTGATTCATTTTAATTTGTTTAATAAATTGTTGTATTTTGTTTACACATATACAACTCATTTCAATCTATTTAAGTAATAAGACCTAAAATAATTAACTTATTTTTATATTTTGTAAGCACATAAATTACAATTATTAACAAATAAATTCTACATAAATTATGTTTCGTAGTAAAATTAATAGAAGTACTAGCAACATTCAATCTAAAAGGTTTTATTTAAAGCTAACGAAATTCCACTCAAATTTACAAATATACACAATTTAAAAAAGATAAAATGAAATAAGCATTTATTTATTTTTCTTTGTTTTCAATAAAAGGTAATTTTTATACTTTCAATGATGATTTTTTCAATATTACTAATAAATTCTTTTAATTACTTAATTCCATATATAAAATTTAAAATGTTATTGAATAAAAGTGACATTTGTTTACATAAATTGGGGAAAATTACACTTTAACCCCCAAGCTATACTCTTTTTTACACTTGCACATCTAAACTATGAAAATGCACTTTTTATTCCCTTAAACTATTTCCCAGTTAATACTTGTCCCCCTAAACTATGAGCATTTTCATAGTATAAGAGGGGTAAGTGAAGAAGGATGTATAGTTTAGGGGGGTAGAATGTGCATTCTCATCATTTATGAGGATAAGTGTAAAATGGGTCATAAATTAGGGGGTTAAAGTGTAACTTTTCCAATAATTTAAATAGATTCATATCAAAACTAGTCAACCCAATAATGGTCCGAGTTATTTTAGGTTGTAGGAAATACAAAATTAACCCATTTTTTTAATCAATTTGCATCAGGCCAAACCACTATGACATAAATTTATTAGACTAAACATTAAATAGCAAAAAATAAAAAATCATGTCATGTTTTTATTGGTGGATTAAGTTAAATAATATTGTCTCCCTAAGAAATTTGAATTTAAAATGATTTTTCCCCCTTTTTTCAATGGCAACAATCAATTGATCACACATATAAAAAACAACACTATCACAATAAAACTCACAATTTTGCAACAATTTGTCCAAGTGGCAAGTTGTAAATGATGGAGTTGTAAACCAATCACTTTTATTCAACTACTTACAACTCTTCACATACATAAGTTGTAACAAAAACTATGGGTTTTATGGGCAAAATTTAGGTACAATACTTAGATAGTATTTTTTAGGTTTCCCTCTTAAGATTCAACTATATATGTGGTTGTACTTAACTAAAAGTACACTTCCATCTCATGAGAAGAAAAAAAACTACATAACTGAATTTTAAGAATAGAGTTTAAAGATCAACACCTAAATTTTGCTTGGGTTATATTTTGGCATTTTGTTTGTGCTTTATTTTGGCACAAGCATTATTCCACTTTAGACTTTCCAACCTTTGGGGGCGCAGAGGTGATTTCCATTTTTGAGGAACTCATTGAATTGATGTGATATAAACATCCTTGACCCATCTACCGCCTCTAAAGACTTGTAAAGCATAGAATTTCAACAATTTTTTAATGTTGGAAAATGTCAACAAGTAGTTGTAGGAGTTTGTGTAGGAAAAAAAAAAAAATTTTAATGATTTTACTCAGGGTATATATTAGTAAAATTAATTTTTAATCATAGGATAGTAAATTGAAATATTATTGTCATTTAACAAAAAATTAACTCTTTGAAGCCATGACAAGCGTATAAAGCAATTTTTGTTAAAAAAAAAAGGTATTAGACAATTTCTGTTATTATTATTTAATTTATTTCTTCGATGGATATATATATATATATATATATATATTTTTTTTTTTGCTGAAATGCGATTAATACTTAATTATTATGCCAAAGAAAGTTCTGACATAATCCAACGTTAAAAATATAGAAAATAACTTCTCCTATAATTTAAGAAAAGAAGAAAAAAAAAACAAAACCCCTTGTCCTATTCTCAAAACTATATTGGTCAACGAAAATAATTAGGCCAGCGAAGAAAGTGAGAGGCCAAAGATGGACTGGCAGAGACATTATCATATACCAGAAGAATTTGAATTTCACAAGGCCTAAAACTCACGGTATATACTATTTAATAAGAGTTTTTTACTCAAATTGAGTTCTAAATAGTAAAATTGATCTGGTATGATTGTACTTATACTTTAATATATAATATGATGACATGGAAGGTTGGGATTTGAAGGTATAAAACTTGAGTTAATCCTGTTATAAATTATCAGTTATTCTAAAACTTTAAACTAAATTTTAAACCATTAAAAAAGTTAATCCTGTTATAAATTATCAGTTATTCTAAAACTTTAAACTAAATTTTAAACCATTAAAAAATGTAAATTCCATTATTTAACTATAATTATATCACATACCTGGAAGTCTTTGTTAATCAGCATCCCTATGGTGCAAAAAAGAGTTGCAAACAAACTCATCACCATCTGAATCTCCATCACCAATGAATAAGTGATGGCCTGCTTGGCCTTCTTGTAGGTCAATTCCACCAAGGGCAACACAAATCCATATAGTGCCGAAGCACCTAGTGTCATGAAGAACCCAGCAAAGTACTCCTTATTAGATTCACCATTAGGACGATCATTGCTGGTATGTAAAGCCAAAACACCAGCTCCAATGGTGAGCAAAACCACTGCGTTGATGGAATAGGAAGTGAACTTTTGCTTCACTAAAAGGAAAGCAAAGGCAGCAGTGAAAGCAAGCTGTGAGGCAATGATTAAAGAAGAAGTTGAGACGGGGAGGCGAGCCACGCCATAGGCGTAGAGATAGTCATCAAAGCCTGTGAGGATTCCTATAACTGCGGAGGCAATGAACAAAGGTGGTCTCATGAAGAAGCGCTTTGTGCTTGAGCCTTGTTTGGCTCGGCGGTTAAAGTATGTGATTATGAGAGGGACGAGAATGATAGGCCAGCCACCAGTTTCAAGCCAACTTGAGAACCAAACTCTTTTTCCGCCATGGATGAAGTAAAGTCGCATTATTAGAGGGCCGCCACAATTGCCTATAGATAATAGGATGCAGCTTAGTATGAGAAGAACTTTGTTCATGGCGGGGTTTCCTTGAGCTTCCAGTTCCATGATTGTAGAACTCTATTTCTCGTTCTCTGTGTTTGTGTTTCTCACTCTCTTATCTCTATGTATGATAATAAATAATAAAGTAGGGATGAAAAAGAAGACAAAAGACAGGTCAAGAATCAAGATATATATTGAGGAGGTATGAATTTAAAGGGCCTTTATATTGGAGTATTTATTTTTTGATCCGTTAGCATATGTTAACTATTATTTTTTAAAAATTTTGATACAATTTTTATGAAAAATATAAGAAGTCATAACAAAGTTTCCATAAAAAGTTTCTAAAATTATTTATTAAACTAATGTCCCTAGGAAATTTGTTAATTTTTCTCCTTTTTATTTTATTTTATTTTAGGGTAAGATTTATATATAATACTTAAGTATTGTTCTCTAGGTTTCTCTTTTAAGATTCTACCGTGTAGATTTTTTCTCATAGGATAGAAGACTGTAAGTGTATTTTTTAATTAAGTAATCGCATGACTGAATCTTAATTAAAAGGGGAATCTAAGGAACAACACCTAAAATACTGTAACTAAGTTTTATCATTTATTATTTATATATAGGGTTGTTTCAAAGCGTGTGTTACCGACTTTAATTCGACCACAATTTGAACAAGTTGGTTTGATTGAAAGTGACTATACATATGTTCAACTAGAAAAGAGTGACTATATATGAGGCAATAAATCAAGTGATACATCCAATTTCACAACATGTTAAAGTGATTTTTTTTTGTTTCTTGAGTGAGAAGAACATGTTAAAGTGATTGATTGGTAACTCGTCAACAAGTTTTGTTCACTAGTTTTTATTTGGACCTATCCCTCTTTCTCTATTATTCATATTTGACCATTTCAATATACTAACTTTCATATATATGATGTTAAGAACATATAGAACATATAATCTAATTATGAGTTTTTTGAAATATGAATTCAATAACAAATTATTGGGTTGTATAATATTGCTTAGAGTTACACAATTTGTAACTTGTAACTTGAATCTATATATATATATATATACACACACATATATAGTGAACTTAGGCATGTGCGGAGTAGTTTTGATATATCTAACATGATGGTGATTTGTAGCCTTATCCAAGACATAGGTACAAAAAGAAATGGCTATGATGTGTGGCTAACAACAATTCAAGATTCCCTTGGGGCTTCTTTCTGTTAGGTGATTGCTTGTCGTCCTACTAAAGCAATATTGTGGTCGATTCTTGGGATATTATTGGTTGTTTGTGCTAGCTAGAAAAGCTTTCGGAGAGTTAAAATAATAATCATAATGCTAGGACCCTGTCATTATTTACTATTTAGGAACTTTTTTCCATTTCTGATTGGTTTTTTTAATATATCCGTAACATTACCTTCCTACTATATATATATATATATATATATATTACCTTTTATTCTTTTTAAAATTGATATGGATTTGGATATGATAGAATCATAGAATGCTTTTACTCCATCTTTAATTTCCATCAAATGTTTGATCATGAAACTCCTAGAATTGTTGCTAAGATTATTGAGATTAAGAAAAGAGAGAGCAATTATAGAGCATAAATAGAATTAGTGTAGAATCGGCTTGATGACCTAAGTCCACAACACACAAAAATTGAGTGTATATTTTTATAATGTTTTTTTTTTTTTGGTAAAATATATTTTTATAAGGTTTTTTTTTTTTTTTTGATTGGTATATTTTTATAAGGTTGAACTATATATGACAATGGAACCTACTATTTATAATGAGATGGGTACATCATCATTATCACGGATCTTCTTGTTCTTTTCCGTTTAAAAAAAACAAATTACTTTAGTGAATTGTTCTTCTTTTCTTCTCTTTTTTCTTCCTAGTTACACCATTATTCATCTCAATTGTCAACTTCCTTCGTATGGTCCGTCAGATTTTCTGTTCCTTGTTTTAATTTCTAGTTCTCTGCTATTACATATGTTCAAATCATGTTGGAGTTGGGTCAAGAAGTGTGGATAATTATCATTATTCTGTCGGGGTGGGAATCACCAATAATGACAAAGAGAAAATAAATCTAATGTTGACAGTGTGTAAGGAAGGACTAAGGAGTCCAAGTATTTATAGACTCCTAATGACTGTCAGTAACAATTATGTTTTTTTTCTTAAAAATGCATCTTATCTAAGAAACATAACCTGTCAATATATAGTGAAAGTGCACTGTGTTCTAGTGTGATCACCCATCAATATTATTATTATACAGTAACATCTTTCACGTGATCGCACCATAACTAATGGTGTTAACTGTGATAAACATACATTATGATATCACCGTGGTCTAGTATTGCCCAATGTTGATTCATATTTATGCTCTTTATAGATCGGTGTCAGTGTCGGACTCTGACAAAACTGTGTACACATCTTGTCATGCACAACTAACCTACTAGTCTTGCCTTTTGATTGGAAGATAAATTTTCTTTTGTCACTCTCAAACGTAAATACTACTAACTAGTAACTACCAAGATTAATACCCACGCAAATGACTCCTGACCCATTTCTATGTCTCATTGTTTCACAATACCAGTTTTTGAAACAGATCGTTCCAAAGCAAATTGTAGAAAATTGGATACAAAATTTTTGAATGATGTAGACAAAAGCACTTGTCATTGTAACGTGGCTTTATTAGATTACTCTTATAAGCTGGTTCCGTGCATGGCAACAAGATTCTAAGCCTTTGATTTAGCACCTTTGGCCGACCTATCTTGTCAAATTTGATTGGAGTTAAAACGACCACTAGCTGACTTTGAAAAATATATATCAATTTGTGTCTTTGTCTAATGGTGTTTTGTGCTGCAAATTATAGTAGAGTAATAAAAAAATTTCGTTCTTTTTTATTTGTTACAGAGAGTTTCTTTTTTTCTTTTTCCTTTTTTTTTTGGGTTTGGATTTTGTGAGAATTATTTTAGTATCATCTATATTTTATTAGTGAAATTTACTTCTCATTATCACTTGCAAATTTTTAGTATCCTCTCGTGTGTTTTAGTGTTTATTTTTCTCTTAGATTTTCTTTGTTCCTATCATTTGTTTATGAGAATATTTCTCAACCCCATGATAGTTTTTTCCAATTGATTTCGTAGTTTTTCCCAATCGGTTTTGTATGGGAGTGCTTCTAGAATCCCTTTCACATGTATAACAGTTGTAATTAACAAAATGGTCCTCTCAAGGCATTGAATAGGCTATCCCATGAAGTTTTTATTGTCTTTCTTTTGAATGCTAAATCCAGCACAGAGTTCATGTTTGCCTTATTTATATGTACAAGTGTACAACAAATCATTAATATCGATAACAATGTAACAAAATGTTATTGTCTTTCTCCATATATTGCATTTGTACTATCCTAGGCATGCACAGCTGTTCAGCTTCTTCCATAGAAACTAGTGGCACAGCGCCATCTACGATTTTGATATGAGTGATACAATAAAAGTTCACAATATCAAAAAGTTCACAATATGATGTTACTGTTTTAAGTACACTTGGAGACGCGGGTTGTAACCTTCTATAAACATATCTTAATAGTTTAGCCGTAACCTGTAAGACTGTTTTTCAAAAGTCATTTAAAAAACACAAAATATTTCACAAATTTAATTTAACTTGTAATTATGTTTTTTGCTTCACCATAAGTTACTTTTAGTTTTTGTTTTTTTTTTGTTTAAAAAAGAAATAGTTGAAAAAGCCCCATGAATTGTGACCTCATTTAATTCGTTTTTACTAAGGGTTTATTTGGGATCTACTTATTTTGCTGAAACTAAAAACTTTTTGCTGAAAGTACTGTGGATAAAGATAAAAGTTAGTTAAAATAGTATCGTACGGTCCATGAAAAGTGCGGTGAGACCTATGAATAGTAGCAAAAATAAGCTGAATAATAAAATAAGTTGACAAAATTTAATCATGCCAAACGAAGACTAAATATATATTTTATGAGTGATATATCTCAAGAGACTTTTAATTCAATAGCATTTTTCAGTTATTTCATAGAAGACAATTAATTTGATTCAAATCCCTCTATCCTAATTTTTTGTATTAAAAAAAAAAAAAAAAAAAAAAGGAGAAAGAAGAAGCTATATATCCAAAATAAAATCTTAAACAATGTCAATGGGGAAAAAAATTAGGTTATTCAAATTTATATGTAAAATACGCAGGAGTGTTGTTAGATAAGAACGTATATGTAAGTTTAGTTTTCCCATCAGTTTGCTCAAAATTTCTGCAAAGATTATCTTAAATCAGTTGAACCTTTCTAGAAGAAATGAGATGTAATTTCATTTTGCAAAACAAATGGACCTAACTCGGATTTCATCAGATTGGTGCAATTGTGACGACGGTGGAATCATGTGGCACGTTTTGCGGGCTAACGTGCTGGTCTAAGCCCATAATTATATCATAAGTCTAATAAGTTATTGGGCCTTAATTGTAATTTTAGACTTTCTGGTGTTTACGATGCCGTGCCGTGGCCTCTCTCTTGGTAATTTTCATTTACACGTGCAAGTCACGTGAGTGACGAACGGCACTTTAAAGTTTAAGCAGTTTGTCTACCAGATGGCTTGATTCCGGAATTATGTAGAGTTTAAGAAATAAATTGTTTAAAATAAAAGTTATTCATAAAGTGTATTGATCATTTAAGGGGTGTCTTGGTATTTTTCCTTATAAATTTCTTATCAACAATTTCTTGAGATAGGTTGAGTAGTTTCATGAGTTAGTCACAATTAATATGATTTTGACAGTGCGACATTGATAGTAACTATGAAAAATAGAGAAGAAAGATAAATAAAAATAATAAACTAAAAAATAAAAAACAATAAAGAGTTGCATTAAAATCTGTAATTTATTTATTATTATTTTTAGTATGTGTTAGGTGGTAGATAAATTAGTTTGTTATTGTGAAATTGTTGCAAACTTAGCTTAAATATATATATATATATATATATATATATTAATAATATAATACCCTCACTTGTATTAATTAGTTGAGTGGATGTGCAGAGAAAGATTGATTGAATTTAATATGTTGTTTAATGGAAACGTTGAAATTTTTTTTTTTTTTAGAATACTAAGTATTTTTAACACACACGGAGAGATGGGAGAAAAGTTTTTAATGAAACTTACAGTGGTGTATATTTAAAAGGGTCTAACTCTTGGATACACAGTATATGCTTTAAATCTCTTTTACTCATACTCATTTTTCAATGTGGGATTAACCCACTAATTTTTTTTTTTAGAATACTAAGTATTTTTAATATACACACACAAGAAGAAGAAAGAAGGTTTTTTAAAGAAACTTACAGTGGTATAAGTTGAATCTAAGTTACATATGTTTCATAAAAATATAGAATCTAATATGTTACAATATAAAATACAAAGGAGTTAATGAGCAATGTTGGGTTTGCTCTGGTCTTAGACACGAGATGGCAAAACAATTGCGTGGCTTATCAATTGGCTCGCTATGCAATGAAGTGGTTGGGCCCATATGACGAAAATTGGCACGGCAATTATTTTTATGAAATTTGATATAGTTGTTAATATCATACAATATGCGATACATATTATATAATACATATCTAACAAATGCTTTAAAATACATTCTTAAAAAAATAAAAAATAAAAGCTTTAAAATGAGTTTTTTTTTTTTTAAAAAAATTGAATCAAACAAGTTATTAGACTTGTTTTCAACACAAACACAAACACACAAAAAAAAAAAAAAAAAGATTACTTAATTTAGCATAATAAATAATATATCCAGAATTATTTTTTCTCTTTTTTGATTTCCTACTAAATTTGGACTACACATTACACTTCACGTTTATATTTACAAATTTCTTTTTCTATACTATGAATAAGGTATTAACCGACAATATAATTGTTTTTTTTTTTTGTTAAATTTTTGTCATTATTTTTATAAGTCAAAGAAACTAGAATACCAATCATAAATATTTTTTTTAAAATTATTAAGGTAAAAGAAAAAGAAGAGATAGTAAATGTTGATGATAACGAAGAAGTTTTCAATTAAGATATAAGTTTGTAAAATGATGAACATGATGATATAGTATTGATTTAGATGGAGTTAATAAGGCAATATGATGAAAAGAAATTATTATTTTGGGTTATTTGTAATATATTATCATTTTTGAGTTTAATCAATATGAATGTGTATGTTATAGACACATGCTAGTTTGATTTATTTAGTTAGCTTGTTAATAATTATTACATAAGTGATAAATAAATTAGTCATTAATTAGTTGAATCTATTCAAAATTTATATGAATATACCGTTTATATATGTATATCTGTAATTTTTAATAAATTTTATTAAGTGTTTGTGTATATTACAATATACGATACAATACATAATACGAAAAAATAAAAAAATAATTCATAATACGATTTACATTTTGACAACTATGAAACTCGATATCTTAGAAATCAAGTGCCATGTAAAATGTAACTCAATATCTAAGAAGTCGTGTACCATGTAATATTAACCGCCATTGTATTCTCTCATTCTCACTATATTATATCACTTTCATCGTCTCTCTAAGTCTTAGGTCTCTCTCTCTCTCTCTCTCTCTCTCTCTCTCTCTTCTGACTTTCTCCCTCACTGAACCATCCAATGCTCCTCATTCACTGGGAAATTTGTGAGGTCTCCAAATTTTACATGGCAAACTCTCATGAAATCAACAAAAAGTAAGAGGCTTCTACATATAGTTATAGATATAGATATAGATGGTGCCTAAAAAAATATACTATAAATACTATAACATGACCCACTTGAATAATAACAAATACATTTTAGAATTATGTGTTCAAAGCAATTACCTAAAATCATGTTTATTTCTTCCAAACACTCTCTTTAAACTTGAGTTTTAGTGGTCCAAACCAAGTCCAAATCTTCTATTTCACTTTTTCTGCTCCACTCTATCCACTCTATACTTTACAAATAAAAACTTTACACATGTCCACTTTTTAAATTAAATTCTTTTTTTTTTGCCTTTCTTATTTTAGATACCTAAAATTATTATTAAAAAAAAAAAAAAACACATGTTGCTGGTGATCTTTTCTAATGGTGACTAGTGGTGGTGGTGGTAGTGGGAATGTGTAAAAGCAAAAATTTAGAATTTAATTAAATAGGTGGACATGTGTTAAATTTTTATTCGTGGAGTATAAAGTAAAGTAATAAAAGTGAGACAGAGGATTTGGGCTAGTCCGAACCATATTGAATCCAACACTTACTATTAAACAGTTGAATCGTATATAATTTTAGGTCGAATGAAGATAAATACCAGATTTGCAATAATAACAATAATTAAAGAGCTAAAAAATCAAATTTTTTATAGAAAAAATTGAACCGCACTGTTTTATTCGAACCATTTGGTTTTTAATGTAAGTTATTTAACCCAAATAATCATATTTTACTTCTATTTTACACTTTTATTTATGGCCTTTTAAGTGTTTTGCATATAAACTAGAAAAGGTAGGCAAAATATTTGTAAGGTTAATAGTTTATAGTATTAGCAAACCATGTCAAATTGTACTATTTTTAGTAATCTTGAGTCTCTAAGTTGTGAAGAATATGTTGAGGATTGTATACAAGACTATTTTTTTTTTTTTTTTTAATTTTTTTTAAAAGGTTGTTTCTATCCTGGAGATAGCCACCATGATAATCTCTCAACCGATTGAGATTAAGCTACCAATAGCCAGCTTGATCTACTCTCAATTGATCGAGATGCATAAGGCCAAAATTATGCCAAGGCCTACAAGTCGACAATTGTTTAGGAATTTGTGCCCTACTACTTATCTATTAGCTATATAAAAAGCGGCAATGCCCTTATAGTACACATTTGGTTTATTAGGTCCTTTTTTTTTTTTTTTTTTTTTGGTGGGAACAGTTGCTACAGTGCCACTTTGGTTTGTTCAAGTGGCACTGTAGCTACAATAGCTATAGTTTTTTTTTTTTTTTTTTTAGTCTTCCGTTTGTACTTTAAAAAAAAAAAAAAATTATAAGAACCCATGTATATATTGTTATACTGATACAACAAATTTCACAATATTTTTACAATTATTGAGGTGTAAATTTTTTATAAGTCAAAATAAAATAATAAAATATGAAACTGTGACCAACCACAACTGAAAATAAATGTTTTGTGAAAATACTATGACACCTGTTGGGTGAATGAGTAAAAGCTACCGTACTTGTGGTTTGTTCAATATGTATGGTTCATCTTTTTTTTTTTTTTTGGGTTGTTTTTTTAGTCATCGATTTGTGCTCTTTTTTCTATATATAAAAAGAGCAAATAGGCTCTTGAATAATGTTATAAATAGTATTTTTGGTTTAGTGACTTGCCTTCCCCCCCCCCCCCCCCCCCCCTTTTTTCTTTAAGTTCACCAACTTGATTTGAGACTTTTTTTTTTTTTAAAGATCTTTATATGTTTGCTTTGTACTTGTAATGTAAGCTTACATTGTATGCATACAAAAAGTAGCAAATATTATATACATTTAATAAGCTCATGAACAGTGTTATGAACAGTATTTTTAGTTTAGTGAGTTGCCTCTTTCCCTTTTTTTTTCTTTTTTTTTTCCTTCAAGTTCACCAACTTGGTTTGAGCATTTTTTTTTCTTTCTTTTAAAGGATCTTTATATGTTTACTTTCTACATGCAATGTAAGCTTATATTGTATACACACAAAAAGTAGCAAATATTATATACATTTGCAAAAAAAAAAAAGTTGTACAAATTTTACAACATTTGCCAATATAAATTTACATTGTAAGTGCAATGTATATTTCTATATATAAAAAGAGTGAATGGGAAAAACTACAATAATTTCGCTACAATAGTTTGATTTGTTCAACTTTCATTGTTTTGCTAGTTGCTTTTTTTTTTTTTTGGTTGTTGTGAATGCATAAAGTTGTGGTATATTTGCTATATTATTTTTGGTTTGTCCAATTCATGCTGTTTCACATTATAATAAAATATTAACATCACAAATTGGCACAATATTTTCACAATTGTTGAGGTGTTAATTCATTATAGGTCAAAATAAAATAATAAAATATCATACTAGAATTAGTTACAACTAAAAATAAAAGTATTGTGAAAAAGAAGTGTTATATCCACAATAATTTTCACAACACTTTTACAACAAATCAAATATGATAAATTGTTATTGGTTCTAATATAAACTTACCAATAAAACTACTTTTTTGCCCACCAATAACAACTTATAGTAACCTACTACTTATGATTTGTTGTGAAAATGTCATGGGCATAACATTTATTTGTGTGAAAATTTCAAAATTGCTAAGTTGTCAATTCTTTACAAGTTAAAATTAAATATAACAATATTATAAAGGTATTATGAAAATGTTGCATTATTCTGTTGTGTTTTTAGAAATTTTTTGTTGGTTTAATCAACTTTGTTGAGCCAAAATTCACTATTCCACATACAATTTTCTTGGGTTAACTTTTCGTATATTTTTTTCTTTACACACTATTTTAAGTAAAAACACATAGTTTTACACACAAAAACAAAAACAAAAACAAAAACAAAAAAAACTTAGAAAAAAACATTTTTATCCTTTACGTTTGGGGTAGTTTACAATTCTTCCTTAAACTTTAAAATCAAGCAATTTTTTCCTTAATATTTTGGAAAAGAGCAAATATGTCATATTGTTATTCTCTCAGTTAAATCCTAATAAAAACTTAATGATTCTTAAAATATTTTATTGTGTAATGTCTAAATTACTCCTACTAAATTTTAACATCCTAAAAATTTTCTTTACGTATTTTGAGTTTTAAATGATAGAAATTCTTAGAAAGTTAGAATGATGATATTAGGTGTTTTAGTTGTTATCTAAATAACGTTGATTTTCTAGGTTTAAATTTTCAAAACTTATAATTTATCTAATGAAAAATTCGATGACACATGTCTTTTGTTATCCTTTTATTATTATTATTATTATTATTATTTTATATAATTTCTTAGCAAAACTTAGTTGTTTATTGTTGGAAGATGATATTCGTTATTGTGGGGCCAGCAAGTCAGACAGCCCCGGCCCACTTCGTCCCAGGCCCGAAGGCCCGCGCCGAGGCACTTCGTACCAGGCCCGAAGGCCCGCGCCAAGGAGGTGTCCAAAGTCCGAGGATGAAAGTAAGAAGCCCAGTTGCCCAAGAAACAATGCCGAGGACGATTCCTTCCTCGGCCGTCCGAGACCTTAAAGTGGACAAGCAACACACTATCAAGGGGAGTCTTCCTGAATATCCAAAGAGCAAAGAGTAAGTACCACGCGCCAGCAATGGAAGCATGGTGGAGGAGCAAGTCCCGGATGAACTGTCACCTCCACATTAAATGCCCTCAACTAACGTCCTGGCCGCATTGATGAGGATAGGACTCCTGAACAGTGCTGTCTTGGTTGTTGCAACCCACAGGAAGAATGGGAATGCGGCTGATGGGACAGGCTCTCAAGTGGTGGCCTGGCTGATCAACAAATGTAGGGCTAGGATCAATTGAGGGAGGAGTATATAATGTAAAGGAGTCCCTCTTGGAGAAAAAACCGGAAATCTGGACTGAAAGGTACTGTAGTAATTGGTATTCTCCCAAAAACTCTTGTAATCATTCTCCAAAGAAAGTAATAAGAAAGGAAGCTCCCTAAAGAAAGGCCGAGGATCACCATTGTCCATCTTAACTAACGTTCATACTATTTAAACCCGCATGCAATTGTGTCTGGCCGTTACATCCCTTACTAGGGCCTAGTTCTTGAACCCGCTCTCTACAAATTCATTGCAGGGCTAGCTGGGCTTGCGTCCACTCTCTAAACACCCAGAAGTGCCCAAACCCGGTCCCTACAATTGGCGCCGTCTGTGGGAAGAACTCGTGCGTTAGTAAGGACAACAGCCAAGCATGGTAGGATCAGGCCCTCACCAAGGGAGTCCCCATCGACTTGAACCGGCTAAGTCTCAGCATCAGGGTAACTATGGCGACCCCGGGCGCGGTCAAAACGAGGAGAACGGACGATTCCGAGAGGGAAGCCCGCATACCTCGCAAACTAGCGAAAGCCACACCTTTAGGGGCGGCCACGTGCCTCAAAGACGCGATAATGGCTAGGCCACGCATTCGGAAGAGGCTAAGAGCCACGCATCCCAGAAACAGGATGATAAGGTGGCCATGCAACGCGAAATAGATGATTTGAAGAGAAAACTGCGCCATGCACGGCGAAAACGGTCCGAACCCAGCCCTGACTTGCCCTCTGACGACGAAAGTGATGACGACTACAGGTAAAGGTCAAGGACACCCCTGAGCGAGACTTTCTCTCACGAGGAGGAGCGCTACCAGAGGCGTAAGCGTGACAGCCCAACTCCTAGGGGCTTAGGGAGTGACGTCATGAGCAAGGCATTGGATCGGCTCTCCAAGTCGCCCTTCACACGTCGTATAGAAGAGGCGATGCTCCCTCGGCGGTTCCAACAACCAACCTTCACCGTTTACAACGGCAAAACGGACCCCGTGGAGCATGTGAGCCAGTTCAACCAGAGGATGGCTATTCACTCTAAGAACGAGGCCCTGATGTGCAAAGTCTTCCCATCCAGCTTGGGGCCTGTGGCAATGAGGTGGTTTAACGGCTTGAGGACGAATTCCATAGACTCGTACAGACAGCTGACCCAGGCCTTTGGTTTCCACTTTGTTACAAATAGCAGGCCTCCTCGGCCCATGAGCGCGTTACTATCCCTGTCTATGCGTGATGGGGAGACCCTCAAGGCTTACTCGGACAAGTATTGGGAGATTTACAATGAGCTGGACGGCAAGTATGACGATGTCGCCATCAATACGTTCAAGAACGGACTGCCAATGGGGCACGACCTGAGGAAGTCCTTAACTGGTAAGCCCACCACCAGCGTGCGGCAGTTGATGGATCGGATCGATAAATACAAGCGGGTAGAGGAAGACCTATTACAGGGTAAGGGGAAGGAGAAGGTTATCCCTCAGGAGAGGAGGGATTTCGAGTCGGACCGATATAGCAATGCCCGCCCGAGTAGGGATTTCGCGGGACAATCTGGAGCGACCAATGCTCAGACTGTCAGCGCCGTGTTCTGAGAACCAGTACATAGGGTGTTGGAAAAGATCAGGAACGAACCATACTTCAGGTGGCCGAATAAGATGGCTGGGGATCCTGAGAGGCGCAATCAGAACCGCTACTGCCAATACCACCAGGACCACGGACATGCCACGGAGGACTGCAGGAACCTCTGGAACTACCTGGACTAGCTAGTCCGGGAGGGAAAGCTGAAGCACCTTCTGCACCATTCCAGCAGTCAGCAAGGCCAGACCTACCAGGAGCCACGGAGGGACACCGCCATGGGGCAGCCCGCTGGCACGATTAATGTAATCTTGGCGGCACCAGGAAGGACGGGCACGCGCCCTTTACGAGTGTTGTCTGTAGCCCAACATCCTGCCGAGGAGTCCCAGACAGAGTCGAAGAGGGCTAGGAGGAGTTTTCCCCCAGCCTTGAGTTTCTCGGAGGAGGACAAGATTGGGACCACCCAGCCCCATGATGACGCTCTGGTCATTACCCTCAGAATTGGGGGCTACAACGTGAAAAGAGTGATGGTGGATGGTGGTAGTGTAGCCGAGGTCATGTACCCAGACCTCTATAAGGGGCTGGGGCTAAAGTTGGAGGACTTGACGCCTTATAGCTCCCCCCTGATGAGTTTCGATGGGAAGCTCGTCGTCCCAAAGGGCATGATCAGGCTACCCGTCCAGACCGGCCCAGAAGTGGTGGAGGTGAACTTCATCGTGGTGGACACCTACTCCCCGTACACGGCCATCGTGGGCAGGCCCTGGCTCCACACCTTAGGGGGCGTTGCCTCCTCCTTGCACCAGAATGAGAAATTCCCATCAGAGGATCAGGTTCTAGAGATCTGCGGTTGCCAGCCCACAGCGAGACAATGCACGGTGGCTACCATATCCTATCGGCTCGATGCACAGCCCTCGGCCACTGCTGAGGAAGGCTTATAGCAATCAAAGACCCCGGTAGCGCCTCCTGGTACAGCTGCCAAGGAAGCCGAATGTGAGGACTTGGAGAAAGTGATAATTGATGACGATCCAGAGAAGTTCTTTTGGGTCGGGGCTCGGCTGCCTCCCACCGAGCAGGAGAAGCTGGTTGAGTTTCTCAGAAGAAATATCGACGTGTTTGCATGGGATGCCTGCGATGCCCCAGGGATTGACCCGTCCTTCATCTGTCACCATCTCAACGTCAATCCATCCATAGTGCCCAAGAAACAGCCGCCCTGACGCCCTTCGAGGGAGCACGCTAATGCCATCAGGGAAGAGGTGAATAAACATAAGCGCCCCGGGGCTATCAAAGAGGTTTTTTACCCTGAATGGCTGGCCAACACTGTGGTGGTCAAGAAGAAAAGCAAAAAGTGGAGGGTCTGCGTGGACTTCACCAACCTAAATAAGGCGTGTCCAAAAGACCCGTTCCCCATGCCTCGGATCGACCAGCTGGTTGATGCAACAACGGGCCATCCTTGGATGAGCTTCCTAGACGCCTTTCAAGGCTATCATCAGATACCACTGGCCCTGGAAGATCAGGAGAAGACAGCCTTTGTGATGCCCGTCGGGAACTACCACTACAAAATAATGCCGTTCGGTCTGAAGAACGCGGGGTCCACCTATCAAAGGATGATGACGAGAATGTTCGAGCCAATGCTGGGCAAGAGCATCGAGGTCTATGTCGACGATATGGTGGTGAAAAGTAAAGTGGTGTCTGAACACTTGGGGGACCTCGGCCGCACATTTGACGTCCTGAGAAAGCACAAGCTGTGCCTAAATGCCTCAAAATGCTCGTTTGGCGTAGGCTCTGGCAAGTTTCTGGGATACATGATCACCCACCGTGGAATCGAAGTCGACCCTGACCAAATCAAGGCCATCCATAATTTGAAGCCTCCGCAGAACCCCAAAGAGGTCCAAAAGCTTACTGGGATGATCGCGGCGTTGAACCGATTCATTTCCAGGTCGGCTGACAGGTGCAGGCCCTTCTACCTCCTGATCAACAAGTGGAAGGGATTTGAGTGGTCCGAGGATTGTGCCATGGCCTTCCAGCAGCTCAAGGAGTATCTATCCCGGCCGCCTATCATGTCCAATCCTGAGGCGGACGAGGTCCTATACGCATACCTTGCTGTAGCACTCCACACTGTGAGCCTGGTACTAATACCGGACGACAATGGCATCCAAAAGCCAGTTTATTACGTTAGCAAGTCGCTGCATGAGGCGGAGGTAAAGTACCTACCCTTAGAGAAAGCCATACTGGCTGTGGTCCACGCCACGCGAAAGCTCCCCCATTACTTCCAAGCTCACACAGTGGTTGTCCTAACCCGATTGCCCTTGAAGTCTGTACTCCGGACCGCTGACTACACAGGAAGAATCGCGAAGTGGAACACAATTCTGGGGGCCTTTGACGTCAAATACATGCCTCGGACCTCCATAAAGGGCCAGGTTCTGGCAGATTTGACGGCCGAGTTCGCTAAACCAACTATAGAAGTGGCAGCCGAGGAGAGTAGCTTTGACGAGAAATCAGTTGGGGCAGTCTTTATCCCGGGGTCACCATGTTGGAAGGTATATGTTGATGGCGCGGCATACCAAAGGGGATCCGGAGTGGGGCTAGTCTTAGTATCCCCCGAAGGTCATGTCATAGAGAAGTCCTTGAGGCTCGGATTCTCGGCCACAAACAATGAGGCCGAGTATGAGGCATTACTGCAAGGGATGGTCATGGTACAGAAAATGGGAGGAAAGTCGGTGGAGATGTTCTCAGACTCAAGACTGGTGGTAGGACAGGTAAAGGGAGAGATGGAGGCCAGAGATTCGAGAATGCAAGAGTACCTGAGCCAGGTTAAGCGCTTGGAAGCGGAGTTCGACCCCTTTAGTTTGTCTCATATTCCCAGGAGTGGGAACAGCCATGCCGATTCATTAGCCACACTCGCAACTTCCTCGGCAGGCGGCCTACCTCGGATCATACTTGTGAAGCATCTGGTGGGAGCGAGTGTGGTGGCAAAGGAAACGATCCCCATCCTTCAGGTCGGGGTGGGCCCCAGCTGGATGGACCCCATTGTGAGATTCCTCAAAGATGATATCCTGCCCAAAGATAAGTCAGAAGCTGAGAAAGTATGAAGAAAAGCTCCTCGGTTCTGGTTGTCTGAGGATCACAAACTATACAGGCGCTCCTACTCTGGGCCATACCTGTTGTGCGTCCACCCCGAAGCAGCAGAATTACTGCTCGAAGAGCTGCATAAGGGAATCTGTGGGAGCCACACAGGGGGGAGATCCCTGTCTCACCGAGCCGTCACACAAGGATACTGGTGGCCGGGGATGCAGCAGGAGGCCCTGGAGTATGTCAAGAAGTGTTACCAATGCCAAAGGTTCGCCCTAAATATTCACCAGCCAGGAGGGGTCCTCAATCCTTTGTCCAGTCCATGGCCGTTCGCCCAATGGGGCTTGGACATTGTAGGACCTTTCCCCAGAGCACCAGGGAATAAGAGGTATCTGTTGGTGGCCACGGACTACTTCACCAAGTGGGTCGAGGCCAAGCCACTAGCCAACATCAGGGACGTGGACGCAAAGAAATTCCTTTGGAGGAACATTGTCACACGATTCGGGGTCCCTCATACCCTCATCTCGGATAATGGGCTCCAGTTCGATAGCAAGGCCTTCAGGAGGTACTGTTGTGAACTTGGGATCACAAACAGGTACTTAACGCCCGCCTACCCTCAGGGAAACAGACAGGCCGAGGCTGTCAACAAGGTCATCGTCAATGGGCCTAAGAAGAGACTGGATGACGCCAAGGGGAGATGGGTAGAGGAGTTGCCCCACGTCCTCTGGACGTACTGGACTACGCCCCGGCGATCAACGGGGGAAACACCTTTTGCCATGACTTATGGCGCCGAGGCGGTGATCCCCCTGGAAGCAAACTTCCCGACGCTAAGGACGAGCTCTTTCAATCCAGGCAGCAACGATGAACTGCTGGGGAGGAGCCTGGACCTGGTAGACGAACGAAGGGAATGAGCGATAATCCAGCTGGCCTATTACCAACAAAAGCTCAAACAGGGATATGACACCAATGTGAAGCTCAGACCACTAGCACCGGGGGATTTGGTGCTGAGGAAAGTCGTAGGGGCTGCCAAGAACCCTTCTTGGGGAAAGCTGGGACCCAACTGGGAGGGGCCCTACCGAATTACCTCAGTAGCGGGGATAGGTGCATACTATTTAGAAGACCTAGATGAAAAACCTGTACTTCGTCCATGGAATGTAAATAACCTGAAAAGGTATTATTATTAATGAAGAAGTCTCTTTTGGTTCAGATTTTTAGCCTATCATGATTATGTGTCTCGCGTTCTGACGGCCAGACTAAGTGTTAGACAGAACCAAGGCATTGCATGGTCCTCGGACTCAATCCTATGGGGAAACTAACTACTTCAAAAAGAGTCTAAGTGTTAGACAGAACCAAGGCATTGCATGGTCCTCAGACTCAATCCTATGGGGAAACTAACTACTTCAAAAGATTCTAAGTGTTAGACAGAACCAAGGCATTGCATGGTCCTCGGACTCAAGCCTATGGGGAAACTAACTACTTCAAAAAGACTAAGTGTTAGACAGAACCAAGGCATTGCATGGTCCTCGGACTCAATCCTATGGGGAAACTAACTACTTCAAAAGATTCTAAGTGTTAGACAGAACCAAGGCATTGCATGGTCCTCGGACTCAATCCTATGGGGAAACTAACTACTTCAAAAAGAGTCTAAGTGTTAGACAGAACCAAGGCATTGCATGGTCCTCGGACTCAATCCTATGGGGAAACTAACTACTTCAAAAAGAGTCTAAGTGTTAGACAGAACCAAGGCATTGCATGGTCCTCGGACTCAATCTTATGGGGAAGCTAACTACTTCAAAAAGAGTCTAAGTGTTAGACAGAACCAAGGCATTGCATGGTCCTCGGACTCAATCCTATGGGGAAACTAACTACTTCAAAAAGAGTCTAAGTGTTAGACAGAACCAAGGCATTGCATGGTCCTCGGACTCAATCCTATGGGGAAACTAACTACTTCAAAAAGACTAAGTGTTAGACAGAACCAAGGCCTTGCATGGTCCTCGGACTCAAGCCTATGGGGAAACTAACTACTTCCAAAAGATTCCAAGTGTTAGACAGGACCATGACTCAAGCCTATGAGGAAACTAACTACTTCCAAAAGATTCCAAGTGTTAGACAGAACCAAGACCTTGCATGGTCCTCGGACTCAAGCCTATGGGGAAACTAACTACTTCCAAAAGAGTCTAAGTGTTAGACAGGACCAAGGCCTTGCATGGTCCTCGGACTCAAGCATATGGGGAAACTAACTACTTCAAAAGATTCCAAGTGTTAGACAGAACCAAGGCCTTGCATGGTCCTCGGACTCAAGCCTATGGGGAAACTAACTACTTCCAAAAGATTCCAAGTGTTAGACAGAACCAAGGCCTTGCATGGTCCTCGGACTCAAGCCTATGGGGAAACTAACTACTTCCAAAAGATTCCAAGTGTTAGACAGAACCAAGGCCTTGCATGGTCCTCGGACTCAAGCCTATGGGGAAACTAACTACTTCAAAAAGACTAAGTGTTAGACAGAACCAAGGCATTGCATGGTCCTCGGACTCAATCCTATGGGGAAACTAACTACTTCAAAAGATTCTAAGTGTTAGACAGAACCAAGGCATTGCATGGTCCTCGGACTCAATCCTATGGGGAAACTAACTACTTCAAAAAGACTAAGTGTTAGACAGAACCAAGGACTCAATCCTATGGGGAAACTAACTACTTCAAAAAGAGCCTAAGTGTTAGACAGAACCAAGGCATTGCATGGTCCTCGGACTCAATCCTATGGGGAAACTAACTACTTCAAAAAGAGTCTAAGTGTTAGACAGAACCAAGGCATTGCATGGTCCTCGGACTCAATCTTATGGGGAAGCTAACTACTTCAAAAAGAGTCTAAGTGTTAGACAGAACCAAGGCATTGCATGGCCCTCGGACTCAATCCTATGGGGAAACTAACTACTTCAAAAAGAGTCTAAGTGTTAGACAGAACCAAGGCATTGCATGGTCCTCGGACTCAATCCTATGGGGAAACTAACTACTTCAAAAAGAGTCTAAGTGTTAGACAGAACCAAGGCATTGCATGGTCCTCGGACTCAATCCTATGGGGAAACTAACTACTTCAAAAAGACTAAGTGTTAGACAGAACCAAGGCCTTGCATGGTCCTCGGACTCAAGCCTATGGGGAAACTAACTACTTCCAAAAGATTCCAAGTGTTAGACAGAACCAAGGCCTTGCATGGTCCTCGGACTCAAGCCTATGGGGAAACTAACTACTTCCAAAAGATTCCAAGTGTTAGACAGAACCAAGACCTTGCATGGTCCTCGGACTCAAGCCTATGGGGAAACTAACTACTTCCAAAAGAGTCTAAGTGTTAGACAGGACCAAGGCCTTGCATGGTCCTCGGACTCAAGCCTATGGGGAAACTAACTACTTCAAAAGATTCCAAGTGTTAGACAGAACCAAGGCCTTGCATGGTCCTCGGACTCAAGCCTATGGGGAAACTAACTACTTCCAAAAGATTCCAAGTGTTAGACAGAACCAAGGCCTTGCATGGTCCTCGGACTCAAGCCTATGGGGAAACTAACTACTTCAAAAAGACTAAGTGTTAGACAGAACCAAGGCATTGCATGGTCCTCGGACTCAATCCTATGGGGAAACTAACTACTTCAAAAGATTCTAAGTGTTAGACAGAACCAAGGCATTGCATGGTCCTCGGACTCAATCCTATGGGGAAACTAACTACTTCAAAAAGAGTCTAAGTGTTAGACAGAACCAAGGCCTTGCATGGTCCTCGGACTCAAGCCTATGGGGAAACTGACTACTTCAAAGGGGACCTATGTTAGGAAGAACCAGAGCCCTACCTAGTCCTTGGAACGTAAAAGGTCTGCCTATGCGTACATGCCCTCACGATTATTATAATTATAGCCGCGGTTAGCCGAGATACAATTAAAGATAAGATTATACAAGTAAAAAGAGAGAATTGATAACGCACCGATGAATAAATAACCAAAGCGAATAAGAAGAAATAAAACTCGCGCTATATTGAGTCCAAAGAAGTTACATGGCAAGAGTCACATTACAATGTTCAAAGCAAAAAAAAAGAGACAAGAACAAAATAAATAGCAAAACAAAAGCAAGGACAAGGCAAACATGTCCTTGTAGTGTCCAAAATGAGGTGAAGCAGAGGCACCAAGGAGCCTACTCCTTCCACTTAATTGCCCCCCCAAGTGGGTGGCTGGTCCATGGCAGCCTCAGGATCCTCTGGGCTCTGACTAAGTGGGATGGCCTGCAGAGGCACGGCAGGAATGGCTACCTCCTCGGAGGAAGAGACCTGGGCATCGGAGGAGGGCTTCGTAACCTCTTGGGGCGCTTCCTCGTTGGGGCCTTTACCTGATTCAACCACCCCGGGAGGATCACCCCCTTGAACAGGCTCACCAGTAGGTCCAACGACCGAGGCTCCCTCACCCGGAGTTGCAGCAGTTTCCTCAGCAGCCACCTCGGCCTCAGAGCCGTCTGAAGCAGCCTCGCGGATGGCAGGGGGGTAGTACACACTCTCCTCATTCCACAGATCAGACGAGGCCTCGACCCCGGCTTGTTTGAGAGCCTCCTTCCAAACCTGGGAGCAGTAGCGCCTGCATACCCTAGGGACTTGAGCCTTGAAGGCAACTTCCGTCTCGGCCACCCCCGCAGCATAAGCTGCCTCCTCAGCTTCCTCCTTAGAGGCCTGAGCCTCCTCCCTACCATAGTCTGCCTCAGCCTTGGCCCTCACAGCTTCATCTTTGTCCCATTCAGCCACTTTTTTGGCCTCCTCGGCAGCAGCCACCTTCTTCGTCAGATCAGCAATCAGCTCCTTTACGATCTTCAGCTGCTCCTCTGCCTCACCCAGACGCCTCGTCTGATCTTTGGCCTGCTTCTGGAAACCAGCGAGGCCTGACACTGCGTTGTCCCGAGCCCTGGTCATCGCCTTTAGCTCCTCTCGGGCCGTGGCAAGGTCAGCCTCGGAGTTCTTGAGGGTCTGAGTGGCCTCTAAGCGTCTCTCGCACTCTGCATCCAGGGCCTTTCCTTGGTCGTTGGCCGTCCCCTCCAACCTAAAGGTGGCTTGGACAGCCTGCCGATCAAAACAGATGCATAATAAGCCGAGCTCAGAAAAAAGGAAGAAAAACTGAAGCCAGAAAAAGTCACAAGTGTTGAGGGTCTTACCATTCCCAGATATCGCTTGAGGCTGAGTAAGACCTCCCTACTCCTCATAGTCTCCAGCTCCGCCATGTCCGCAGGAAGTAACAGGCACCTCTCCAGCGCGTCGGCCACATACGCACCTTCGCCCTCTCTAAAATCCCTGAGGGAGGAGTCATCCCTCAGAGGTTCCCCATGGAGCATTGGGGCGGGAAGCCAGCCCTGAACCTCGGGCTAGGCATCGACCTGTTTATCTTGGCCTTGGGAGCCTATCTTCAACTGTTTCGAGGGCCGCCGAGTGTCGTTCCCCTCCTGCGTGGACCTAGACTTGTCCTCAATAGGCCTTTTGCCCTTATCCTTTTTCTGCTTAGGATCAGTGGGCTCGTGCCTGGACGGCAGACTCGTCTGAGGTGGAGGAGGAGGAAGCCTAGATTGGGTAGAGGCCGACCTGGTCTGGGCAGGATGAGTCTTAGGAGGAGGAGGAGGAGGAAGCTTTGGCTTAGACTTCCCCGGTTGGCCTTCGATTAGGTCGTACAGACTGGATTGGGATTTCTTCTTGTAACCCATCTCAAGCCGAGGAGAGGATTTTGACGTTAGGAAGTCTGCTTCGGTAAGGCGTGGGTCACCCAAGTCCCTAGGAGGGTCCTCGGATTGGTGGACTTGTTCAAACACGTCAAACTCGTCCTCGGCAGGGCCAAAATCAACAACTTCCTTTTCCCTCTCTCGGTTTTCTTTTGCGGCCTCTGCGAATCTGTGGGAGGAAGAGGGGCCTGCTGATGTAACACCTTCTGGGGTGGAGAGCTCCTCGGGGAACTGGAACCTGTCCTCGGTCACAGTTATTTTCCGCAGCCGAGGGTCTCTTGCTCTGATCACGTGCTTCGGAGCCGCGAACGATTTTTGGACCGGGGTGTACCCCAAGATTTTGTGAGCGGCTCTAACTTGATGGTCAGCTTTGTTCTCGAAAACCACCGCCCTTAGCACTTTCTGCAAATCCTCCCTGTTGACCAGGCTGAAGTGACGTGCGAAAGCGTGCGGGTCTGCAGAAAGAAGACACATTCATGTTAGTAACCAAACGGAGCAAATCGCACCAACAGTAAAAAAAAAAAGAAAAAAAAAGAAAAAGAAAAGAGGACTCGAACCCCCTCCTACTCCCACTGCCCCACCTGGTGTCCCCTCCGTCGTTGGGCAGTGAAGGCCATCGTGCCATTCTCCGGACACGATGAGAAAATCCTTGTTCAGCCCCTTGCTGGACTCAGGAAGGCACTGGATAAGCCGGACCCTGTCATCCCTCGTCTTCATGTAGTACGACTTGCCCTTCAGGCACTAGAGGTTGTAACACCAGTTTACGTCGTGATGGGTCAACCTTAGCCCCATCTTCTCGTTCAAGGCGTCCACACAACCCAGAATTCTGAAGACGTTGGTGGCGCACTGGGTGGGGGCTAGCCGGAAGTACGTCAGGTAGCCCCTCATCACCGGCCCCATGGGGATTCTCATGCCACCTTCGAGGAAGGCAACGATGGGAATCACCACCTTGCCCTCCTGCCTCCGAAGGAGCCACTCCCCTTCCTCACAATACCTCAAGCCCACGTTGCTAGGTATCTTATAGTCGGCGACGAATTTCTCCATCGCCTCCTTAGTGTAGACATACTTCTTAAACCTACCCATCCCAAGTGATGCCTAAGAGAGCTAAGGAGGAGCAAATGAAAAAGAAGGAGGAGTAGAGAGGAAGAAAGCTCAGAGAGGGATAGAGCAACTTACATAAATGAGGAAAAGCTTCTCGGACAGGCTTTTTGTGCTGGAGATGTAGGCGAAAATTTGGCTGGACTCAGGATGTATGCGCAAGAGCTCTTGATTATGAGTAAAAAAAGGGAAAAGCAGTTCGAGTGGGTATTTATACCCCAAATCGAGGAACCGTGCGGGTTTTCCCGCCTATAAATGCTAGGCGAATCCCCACCGTTAGATTGTCATCCTCCCGTTGAACGTGGGGAGCACAGAGCCGTCTGAATTTAATGAAGGACACGTTACGCGCACCGAAGCGTCAGTAACGCGCCTTGGGCAGATGAAAAGACCTCAACACTGACGGGGGACAAGACTCGACTGGACACGGAATAGGCCCGAGGACGTCAAAATCCTCCTCTCCGCCCGAGGATGCGGACATCAAGATTTTGAGGGGCTATTGTGGGGCCAGCAAGTCAAACAGCCCCGGCCCACTTCATCCCAGGCCCGAAGGCCCGCGCCGAGGAGGTGTCCAAAGTCCGAGGATGAAAGTAAGAAGCCCAGTTGCCTAAGAAACAATGCCGATGACGATTCCTTCCTCGGCCGTCCGAGACCTTAAAGTGGACAAGCAACACACCATCAAGGGGAGTCTTCCTGAATATCCAAAGAGCAAAGAGCAAGTACCACGCGCCAGCAATGGAAGTATGGTGGAGGAGCAAGTCCCGGATGAACTATCACCTCCACATTAAATGCCCTCAACTAACGTCCTGGCCGCATTAATGAGGATAGGACTCCTGAACAGTGCTGTCTTGGTTGTTGCAACCCACAGGAAGAATGGGAATGCGGCTGATGGGACAGGCTCTCAAGTGGTGGCCTGGCTGATCAACAAATGTAGGGCTAGGATCAATTGAGGGAGGAGTATATAATGTAAAGGAGTCCCTCTTGGAGAAAAAACCGGAAATCTGGACTGAAAGGTACTGTAGCAATTGGTATTCTCCCAAAAACTCTTGTAATCATTCTCCAAAGAAAGTAATAAGAAAGGAAGCTCCCTAAAGAAAGGCCGAGGAGCACCATTGTCCATCTTAACTAACGTTCATACTATTTAAACCCGCATGCAACTGTGTCTGGCCGTTGCATCCCTTACTAGGGCCTAGTTCGTGAACCCGCTCTCTACAAATTCATTGCAGGGCTAGCTGGGCTTGGGTCCACTCTCTAAACACCCAGAAGTGCTCAAACCCGGTCCCTACAGTTATCGTTCTTAGAAGTTTTTAGAGAGTAGATATATTATCTTTGGTAAGTAGGTACTAAAAAAACTATTATAGTTAAATAAATATTTATATGTTAAATACTTAAATATCTACCCTAACTTTGTGGTTGATCAAAATTCTTATGTGAATGAGATTAACTTTCTACGACATAATTATCAAAATTCTTAAAATTAATGTCTCTTTTGATTAATGTAAATCTCTATATACTTTAAAAATCAAATGATTCATATCTTTATTTTATGATACAAATAAAATCTAGAATTGACCTTAATTACTACTTTTTTTTTTTTGCCATGGCAAGCACGTGCCTTGCATGTGCTGCCCTAACTAGTTGTATATAAGAAACCATTAAAGTCAGATCAAAAATAGTTTTTAGAGAACTGTATTTGTCCACCTAGGATTTTGTAACCAAGTTATCATTCACATCAAAATTAGAGAAAATGTAAAGATTTAGATTAGTGATTAAGTTGAAGCTATTTCAATTGAGAGAAATGTTAACAAATGCCCTAAGGGTATTGGTAAATGAACAATTTTTAGAAATATTTTTTTATTGATAATGATAAAAAAATTAATGTTGTTAGACAATTTTTTATATTTCTCATAAAAGTTATGTTAAAACTTTCTTAATATAGTTTGTTAACAATTATCGTAAAGATACCCGTTAACATGACCCTTTAATTGATATATATTTTTCTTCTTAAAAAAAAGCTAAAACTATTTCAATCAATATAGATGTGTTGCTATGAGAAGCTTCTAGGCAGTCATTAAGGTCACGAATTGTTTGTTCACGTGAATGTAGTCCGAAATAGAAGATTCCACAACTGGATTGGAGCTATGTTTGGTTACGTTAGTAAGTCTATACTTGAGGTGGCATTAGAATTAGGACTAATTCTAAGAGCATTCCCATTGGCAATTGTAAATGGGAAATGTAGGGGAAATTTAGCATCAAGTTACAAAAAGAGCCCAGCAGCCGAACTTGTAAAATCTGAGAATTGCAATTTTTTTTGCAATTGTGCTACAGTGCCGTCCTACATTTAGGATGGCACTATAGCACAATTGTAAAAATTATAATATATTTTAATCCCTTTTATTCTTTCTCTCTCCTCTGTGTCAGACTCTTTTTTTCTCAACTCTCTCTTTACTCATCTCAGATTCTCAGTATTTCATCTCCCTCTCTCTTTGTGACTTCTCTCGTCTCTCACTCTCACTCTCTCTCTTGGTGCTGGTGGTTGGGCCTCCACATCTGTAAGAAGCAGAGGCAGTCCAACAAAGAGGCAAAGTAGTGGTATCTTTCTTTCCATTACGAATGACATGCTTCACTTGCTCCCTCCCCGTGTCCACTAGCGCTCCAGTCCAAAGTGAAGAGAAGGCGAAAAAGTGCCGCCGAAGTGGGTTAGGATTCTGGTCGTGAGTAAGATCTGGTGGCGATTGCAGCTTGGGCCGTGAGTCGAATTTGGTGGGTTAGGTGATAGGACCTTGGGTGTTGGTTATTTGATGGTGGTTTGGATTTCTGGGTTTTGTGTTTTTTTTTTTTTTCCTATTGTGACCGATGCCTAAAGGAAGAGGTGGGTATGGCTGAATTAGGTATGAGTTTGATATGGATGGTGGTTGAATTTTATCTTTGCTCTTTCTTTCTTTGTGAGTATGGTTGAATTGGCATTGAAGAGGGAAAAAAAAAATCAAGGCTTTTTTCAAGTTGCTGGCGTGTATTGGTCGGTGGTTGTTCTGGGTTTGGGTTGGTGGTGGGTGGATGAGAAAGAGGGAAAAACAGAGAGACGGAGAACAGAGATGAAGAGAGAAGAGAGAGAGATTTTTTATATTATTTTATTGTGTAATTTATACCAGTATTATTTTAATATGTTATATGAAAAAATAAAAATTGGGATGTTGGGTGTGTTATAAAATTGTATGGTATAATTGATAAAGTAATTTTTTGGGATGATAAAATAGAGTAGGATGACATTTTCCATTGTGAATGCTCAGCGTTGATAGTAAACTCTCATAGTACTTTTTTCTAATAGGATTTTCACTTCATAAACATATTGCGTGTATCCTTTTATTTTCCACATTGTTCTTTAGCATATTGTTTACGTGGCTTGATTAATTGAATCTAAACGTTATATGCATAATTTGTTAGTAAATTGATTTGGCTTGAAATTGATAATTGGGGTCTAAATTTCCCAAAATCAATTCAAGTGCCTTAATTTAGTCATTGTTTTTAAAATCATCAAATTCAATATTTGAATAAATTTTTTGAACAGTAATACTTTATCAATTTCAATCTTTGGTACACTTAGAACCATACAGTACCTTGGCTAATCATTTTAGGGTAGAAGGAAAAACTCGACACATGTCACATGATTTCATCATGTATCCCTAGAGGTAGATCATTGTCTTGTACGTTTGTATAGGTGGTCCAAGGGGTCTTTAATCCCATTGAAGGTTGTTGAGGACCATTTTTTCAGCCCACGTGGCATTATTTCATTGGCAACCCATGCCACATCAACATATTATTGATTTTTTGGGTAAATCTCTTTAAAGTCCAAAATAAGCTCATATCTCATTCAATTACATGGATTGGGCTCACATGGCCCACAAGATCCTTACTTCAGGAGGCGGATTCATGGTCCACATTTCCTCTTCATCAATTAGGATCATAACCCCATGACATCATCAACATCAACATATGGATCGGGGTTAAGCAATGAATCAAAGTTCATGGCCCATATTACCTCTCTTATACTCATGGCAAGCGGCTTCTTCAACAAGAGCCTATATTTACACAAAATGACAACAAAACCCGAGGTACGCCATCTCACCTTCGACTTATGACCCAAGCTTATAAGTCACTTTAGGGAAACTTTGGGAGTCGTGGTTTGGAGGGCCAAGGGGTATGTTCAGTAAAGCTCCAGCGGTTGAAAGTTGATAAAAGAAACATGTTGCTTGGCGTGTCTTCTTCAACTCCCTAAACTCTGACGAGTCTGTGTGTAGCGAGTAATATATGGTAAGCATCTCTTATCACGTAGCACTTTAGATGATAAAATTCCCCATTGTTTTTTTCCTAAAACTTGATATTCATTATGTGACAAATGCTCAATATCCCCAGCCATCTAATTGCTGGGAAGATAGCTGTTCATTCAATTCCTAGCTGTTACTATACAAGTTTAGAAACTTCATTATATTATTCTACATAAACTACATTACTTCTTTCAGCTAAAATCCAACTCAAACACATGACCTAATCTGATTGGCTATCTTCTATTCCAACTATATGCAAAATATTTATGATTTCTCTTATACCCAGCTGCTGTTTGCCACAATCAAACCATATATTTCTTTGCCAGCTGTCAGAGCAAAGCATTAAACACTTTTCTTGCTCACCAAGATTATGTCACAACACAATGAGACCTTGACTAAATCTCTAAAGCTTCATTATCTTTCAACCAATCCTTCTATTATTTACTAGAAATGTGTTGTAATGGAACCTTACACCAAAAACACAAACACCCGAAATGAGAAGCATTTTCAGCCGAACCCCAACAGTGTATTCAGCACTTGACACCTGGCTGGAAGTGATATCATCAGCCATTTAATGCTGAAATCTCAGCAGCCAGCTGCTATACCCAAAATAGCAAGACACCATTCAAAGAGATCTTACCATTTTTTAGCCAAATCCATAAAGTAAATGCTGAATGACCTCTCCAGCATTGTCAAGGGGAAAGCTCATTTAAGTGCATGATAAGAAGGGTAAGCTTAACCAGCCCCTACACACAGCTGGACATACTTTCTCTCCCTCCAATTGCACCCATTTTCCCCCTTAATCTTGAAGTTATTATGGAAAATTGTCTCTCTATCGCTGGGGTCACTTTGTTGGGACATTATCAGCTCACAGAAGCTGTACAGCTGGGGTTACAAACCATACAAAGATAAGTGACTTTGCTTCCTTATTTTTAAATTTACATCATTGAGTATATGTTTGCTTCACATTTAAATACATATTACTTTATTTCAACTACTATTACAACTATTAACCAAGGCTTAAACTCATTTAAATGCATGATAAGAAGGGCAAGCTTAACTAGCCTCTACTGCTGGCATTCTGCTAGAATCCTATCAGTTCAGTGATGCTATACAGCTGGAGTTATAAACCATGCAAAGATAAGTGACTTTGCTTCCATATTTTTAAATCTACATCATTGACTCCATGCTTACTTCACCTTTAAATACAAATTACTTTATTTCAATTACTATTACAACTACTAATCAAAGCTATCATATCAAACACATATTACATATTTACTCAACCATTATCGTAATTCTTAGATTTTGGCCTTAATGATTTTGTAGGCTTAAAAATACGCTGGTAGCCATTGGACCATGTGGCCCAATGTTAAGTTCTGGACGCAACTCCCCAAAAAGAACCTGGGCCTAGTAAGGTCATCCCTCCAACGGATCACACATGGCTGGGCAACTGAAAAAGGCCCTCGAACATTTGGCGACTCCACTAGGGAGTTGCATGTATTGTCGTATCATGCCCCCAAAGTCTAAAATCACATGTCATGAAGGAGAACTTGACTCCCAATACTCAAAATCACTTGATCCAGCAGCTCACGACGCTGAGTCACAACAATATTATCTCATTATTATTCACGAAAATGCTATTCCACTTGTCTCTCTATCATTCGAGAAGCTCCACGGCTGCAACATTCTTATTATGAGCTTATTAACTCCATAAAAGAAGCTCTTTCATCATTCCAGCCATAGAGGGCTTCAATGGTAGAGATCCGTCTTACTGCTGGAGATATTCACTATTATCCATCATCCCAGCCACAGAGGGCCTCAGCAGCAGAAAACCCTCTTACTGCTAGGGATATTCAGTCTTATCCATCATTCCAGCCATAGAGGGCCTCAACGGTAGAAACCCCCCTTACTATTGAAGATATTCACTATTATCCATCATCACAGCCATAGAGGACCTCAGCAGCAGAAAACCCTTTTACCGCTGAGGATATTCAGTTTTATCCATCATTCCAGCCACAGAGGGCCTCAGCAGGAGAAACCCCTCTTCCCGCTGGAGATCCTTACTTTTATCTATCATATTAGCCACAGAGGGCCTCAGCAGCAGAAAACCCCTCTTCTCGCTGGAGATATTCGCTATTATCAGTCATTCTAGCCATAGAGGGTCTCAGCAGCAAAAACCTCTCTTATTGCTGGGGGTCTCCATTATTATCTATCATTCCAGTGACAGATGGACTCAACAGTAGAAACTCCTCTTACTGCTGGAGAACTTCACTACTATCAGTCATTCCAGCCATAGAAGGCCCCAACAGCAAAAACCTCTCTTACCGTTGGGGGTCTCTGTTATTATCTATCATTCTAGTGACAGGTGGACTTAGCAGTAGAAACTCCGCTTACCGCTGGGCATATTCGTCTCTTCAGCAAGAGAGATACAGTTGGGCAAATCTATTATTATCTAGCAGTCCAATAAGAAAGGGTCTAATCGACAACAACCCTTTTTACCGCTGGACATGTTCACCTCTCCAGCAGCAAAGGGCCTTAGCAATAGATTACCCTTCTTTGGCTGCACTATTACCCAGCAGTTCAACATCAGAGGGCCTTATCAATAAACCTTCATACAGCTAGGCAGATCTATTATTATCCAACAGCCCAGCAACAAAGGGTTCAATCAACAGTAAGCTCTCACACATTGTTATCCATCACTTCTACAGCAGTAGGCCTCATCAAGCAAAAAGCCCTCATTTTGCTAAACAATCTATTTTCTGCCCCAGCAATTCAATTAGAAAAACCACTAGCAGAAAACACTTCTTCAGCTGGATGAATTATTACATCTCAAATCCCTATTTACCCACTCACCAAATACAAAATACTCAAAATAACCCCCACAAATACTTCCCACATATTACCCAAATACTCTCTATACGCAAGCCATAAATTGCCTTGGGCCCTCTCACAAATATTACCCATTATACTCCATATATTATCCAACTTGGGTTTTCACAAAAATACTCACCATACCACTACCACAATTGAGCCACAAAATTACATTATCTCCACGAAGAGCCCAAAATCATTTTACTTGTGGGCAAAGGCCAAGAAGGCCCAACAATACCATTTACAAAGCCCGTTGCTACACGGCACCTTAAAGCCCGTTGCTACATGGCACCTCTAAAACCCGTTGCTACACAGCACTCTTACAAAGCTCGTTGCTATACAGCACCTTTACAAAGCCCGTTGCTATACGGCATCTTTACAAAACCTGTTGCTACACGGCACCTCTAAAGCCCGTTGCTACACAACATTCTTACAAAACCCGTTGCTACACGACACTCTTACAAACTCGTTGCTACACGACACCTCTAAAGCTCATTGCTACACGGCACTCTTACAAAGCCCGTTGCACCTCTAAAGCCCGTTACTACACGGCACCTTAAAGCCCGTTGCTACACGGCACTTCTAAAGCCCGTTGCTACACGACAATCTTACTAAGTCCGTTGCTACACGGCAATATTTTTACAAAATCTCAAACTATTTCTAAAAGCCCAAATGCTATTTTGGCACCTATTTTACAAAGCCCAAAAACTATTTTGGCACCTATCTTACAAGCCTAAAAACTATTTTGCCTCCTATTTTACAAAGCCCAAAAACTATTTTGGCAACTATTTACAAAATCCTAAATACTATTTTGGCAACTATTTCTAAAAGCCCAAATACTATTTTGGCACCTATTTTACAAAGTCCAAATCCTAATTTGGCACCTATTTTACAAAACCCAAATACTATTTTGGCACCTACTTTTACAAAGCTCAAAAACTATTTTGGCAACTATTTACAAAAGTCCAAATACTATTTTGGCAACTACTTCTAAAAGCTCAAATATTATTTTGGCAACTATTTCTAAAAGTCCAAATGCTATTTTGGCACCTATTTTACAAAGCCCAAATCCTAATTTGGCACTTATTTTACAAAACTCAAATACTATTTTGGCATCCACTTTTACAAAGCCCAAATATTATTTTGGCACTTATTTTATAAAGCCCAAATATTATTTTTGGCAACTACTCATAAAGCCCAAAATACTTTGGCACCTATTTACAAAAGCTCAAATATTATCTTGGCAAAAACTATTACATTATACTCAAAAGCCCAAATACTAATTTGGCACCTATTTTACAAAGTCCAAATGCTAATTTGACACCTATTTTATAAAGCCCAAATATTAATTAGGCACATACTTTACAAAGCCCAAATCTATTTTGACAACTACTTCTAAAAGCCCAAATACTATTTTGGCAACTATTTCTAAAAGCCCAAATGCTATTTTGGCACTTATTTTACAAAGCCCAAATACTATTTTGGCACCCATTTTTACAAAGCCCAAATATTATTTTGGCACTTATTTTATAAAGCCCAAATATTAATTTGGTACCTACTTTACAAAGCCCAAATCTATTTTGGCAACTACTTTTGAAAGCCTAAATACTATTTTGGTAACTATTTCTAAAAGCCCAAATACTAATTTGGCAAAATTTTACAAATAAGCCCAAGTACTATCTTTGGCAATGTTTTATCAAAAGCCCAAATACTAGTTTGACAAAATTTTACAAATACTCAAAAGCCCAAGTACTATCCTTGGCAATATTTTATCAAAAGCCCAAATACTAATTTGGCAAATATTTTATAAAGCCCAAATATTAATTTGGCATCTATTTTACAAAGCCCGAATACTAATTTGGCACCTATTTTACAAAGCCCAAATATTAATTTGGCACCTATTTTATAAAACCCAAGTACTATGTTGGCACTACTTTACAAAGCCCAAATCTATTTTGGCAACTATTTCTAAAAGCCCAAATACTATTTCGGCAACTATTTCTAAAAGCCCAAATACTATTCGGGGGCCTTTTTCGGTTGCCTAGCCACGTGTGATCCGTTGGAGGGATGACCTTACTAGGCTCGGGTTCTTTTTGGGGAGTTGCGTCCGGAACTCAACATTAGGCCACGTGGTCCAACGGCTATCGGCGTATTTTTAAGCCTACAAAATCATTAAGGCCAAGATCTAAGAATCACGATAATGGTTGAGTAAATATGTAATATGTGTTTGATATGATAGCTTTGATTAGTAGTTGTAACAGTAGTTAAAATAAAGTAATTTGTATTTAAAGGAGAAGTAAGCATGGAGTTAGTGATGTAGATTCAAAGATATGGAAGCAAAGTCATTTATCTTTGTATGGTTTGTAGCCCCAGCTGTACAGCTTCTGTGAGCTGATAATGTCCCGGCAGAGTGACCCCAGCGGTAGAGAGACAGTTTGTCATAATAACTTCAAGATTAAGGGGAAAAATGAGTACAACTGGAGGGAGAGAGAGTATGTCCAGCTGTGTGTAGGGGCTGGTTAAACTTGTCCTTCTTATCATGCACTTAAATGAGTTTTCTCCTTGACAATGCTCTTTTAGTTTTTGTGAAGTTATGAATAGTATTGCCTTCCATGAGAAGAGCTTTTGTATGGAGTATATGTGCCTTTTAAGGGAAGGGCTTTATGTAAGAAGTAGTTGTGCCTTCTAAGAGAAGGACTTTTGTAAGAAGTAGTTGTGCATTCTAAGAGAAGGGCTTTGATATGAGATCTTAGTGCCTTCTAGGAGAAGGACTTTAGTAATAGAAATTCATGCCTTCCATGAGAAGGGCTTTTAGTATGAGTGTTTGACATTTCTTGAGAAGTGTGGAGATGGTAAAGATATATATGTTTTGTGGGATGTAGTATTTGTAATATGTATGATATATGGAAGTATGAGAGACATGGAGGTTAAAGATAGTAAAAATATGATATTATAACTACTGGAGAAGTTGTAGAGATTGCTTTCTAAGAGAAAAGATTTTGTAAGAGAAGAGCATGGAGATGTGCTTAGGTATTTGGGGATAGAAGAGTAAGATAGATGTAGAAGAGTATTAAGATGTGTTTTTGGGCAGCAAAATAACAGAATTTCAGAGTGAGAGAGTATGAGAGTGGAGCTTAGAAGAGTTGTGATGTGTTATATGTAATGGTGTAGTAAGTGTGTATGAGATTGTATAGGAGAAGTGAAGAAAGAGATGTTTAGAGATATGGGCAGCAAGATATATGTATTTTCAGAATATGGAGAGTGAGATAATGAGTATATGAGAGTAATAGCATTGTAGTGTGTTTAGCAAAGCTGTTGGGATTTTCTGCTGGGATTATATGAAGGCATATGAAGGGCATTTATGAATTAAGGGCTGAAGAGTTTAGTTTCTAATTTAGAAACTAAAAACCTAGAAGCTCAGTACTTCATTAAGAGCTTGAGAAGTTCATTCAAAGGAGAAAGAATAGGGAAGCTTATGAGAGAGTTCTCCCTCCATTGGTGTCCCCCCTTTGAGGTGTTGACGAAGGGTCCCCTTTAGAGATGAGTTTAAGGGGGTATATTAGTAAAGAATATCAGCCAAAATTTGTCCTAAATAGCAATGAATTTTCAGAGAATCCATCTTAAGATTTGGCCAAAAATGGTATGTTTAGCTTTAAGGTATTCTTGCTATTTCAGGTAAGAGTTGCTGGGGAAAAAGCAACAGAAAAGGAAGGTATTTTGGCAAGAGAAAGGTAGTTTCTTTAGTTGGTTTTGGTTTTAGTCAAAAGTGGAAAAATCAATAATGCTCAGGCTGCTGGGTTAGTTGTCACAACTGTTCTGAAAGGCTGTCCTAGCTGTCAGGAAAAACTATGACAGCTATCATGAAAAAGTTGTCCCAGCTGTCAGGAAAAGCTGTGACAGTTATCATGAAAAAGCTGTTTGCTTTGGGCAGAAGCCAATGAGGTCAGATGGGTCATTTCAGACTGCTGGAGAGGTCATTCAGCATTTACTTTATGGATTTGGCTGAAAAATGGTAAGATCTCTGTTAAGGATCGTTTTTTCGGCCCACATGGCATTACTTCATTAGCAACCCATGCCACATCAACATATTATTGATTTTTTTGGGTAAATCTATTTAAAACTCAAAGTAAGCTCATATCTCATTTAACTACATGGATTGGGCTCATATGACCCGCAAGATCCTTACTTCAAGAGGCGGATTCATGGTCCATATTTCCTCTTCATCAATTGGGATCATAACCCCACAACATCATCAACATCAACATATGGATCGGGCTTAAGCAATGAATCAAAACTCATGGCTCATATTACCTCTCTTACACTCGTGGCAAGCAGCTTCTTCAACAAGAGTCCATATGTACACAAAATGACAACAAAATCTGAAGTACGTCATCTCACCTTTGGCTTATGATCCAAGCTCATAAGTCACTTTGGGAAAACTTTGGAAGTCGTGGTTTGGAGGGCCAAGAGGTATGTTCAGTAAAGCTGTAGCAGTTTAAAATTGATAAAAGAGACATGTTGCTTGGCGTGTCTTCTCCAACTTCCTGAACTCTGATGAGTCCGTGTGTAGCAGGTAACATATGGTAAGCATCTCTTATCACGTAGCACTTTAGATGATAAAATTCTCCATTGCTCTTTTCCTAAAACTTAACTTTCATCATGTGACAAAAACTCAATATCTCCAGCCATCTAACTGCTGGGAAGATAATTGTTCATTCAATCCCCAGCTGTTGCTATACAAATTTAGAAACTTCATTATATTATTCTATATAAATCTTATTACTACTTTCAGCTAAAATCCAACTCAAATCTGATTGGTTATTTTTATCTCTTTCTATACAAAATATTTATGATATCTCTAATACTCAGATGCTATCTGCCACAATCAGACCATATATTTCTTTGCCAGCTGTCAGAGCAGAGCATTAAATACTCTTCTTGCTCACCAAGGTTATGTCATAACATAATAAGACCTTGACTAAATCTCTAGAGCTTCATTGACTTTCAACCAATCCTTCTATTACTTGTTAGAAATATGTTGTAATGGAACCTTGCACCAAAAACACAAACACCCAAAAAGGAAACATTTTTAGCAGAATCCTAGCAGTGTATTCAGCACTTGACACCTGGTTAGGAGTGATATCATCAGCAATTTAATGCTAAAATCCCAGCAACCAGCTATTATACCCAAAAAAGCAAGATACCCTTCAAAGAGATCTTACCATTTTTCAGTCAAATCCATGAAATGACCTCTCAAGCAGTCTGTAATGACCCATCTGACCTCATTGGCTTCTACCCAAAGCAAACAGTTGTCTCATGATAGCTGTCGTAGCTTTTCCTGACAGTTGGGACAGCTTTTTCATGATAGCTGTCACAGCTTTTCCTGACAGCTGGGACAACCTTTTCAGAATAGCTGTGATAGCTGACCCAGCAGCCTGAGCATTACTGATTTTTCCACTTTTGGCTAAAACCAAAACCAACTATTGAAACTACTTTTCTCTTACTAAAATACTTTCATTTTTTGGTACTTTTTCCCTAACAACTCTTACCCAAAACAGTAAGAATACCTTAAAGCTAAACATACCATTTTTGGCCAAATCTTAAGATGGATTCTCTGAAAATTCATTGCTATTTGGGACAGATTTTAGCTGATACTCTTTGCTAAAAATACCCCCTTAAACTCAACTCTAAATGGGACCCTTCATCGACACCTCAAGTGGGACACCAATGGAGAATAGCTCTCTCATAAGTTTCCCTATTTTTTCTCTCTTGAATGATCTTCTGAAGCCCTTAATGAAGTACTGGGCTTCTGGGTTTTTAGTTTCTAAATTATGAACTAAACTCTTCAGCCTTTAGTTCATAAATGCCATTCATAAGTTTTCATACAATCCCAGCAAAAAATCCTAACAGCTTTGCTAAACACACTACAATACTATTACTCTCTTATACTCATTCTCTCACTCTCCATATTATGAAAATACATATATCTTGCTACCCATATCGCTAAATATCTCTTTCTTCACTTCTCCTACATAATCTCATATACACTTACTACACCTATTTTACTGCTCCTATCTCCAAATACCTAAACACATCTCCATACTCTTCCATTACAAAATCTTTCCTCTAGGAAAGAAATCTCTACAACTTCTCTAGCGGTTATAATCTCATATTTTTACTATCTTTAACCTCAATATCTCTCATACTTCTATATATCATACATATTACAAATACTACACCCTACAACACATCTATATCTTTTACCATCTCCACACCTTTCAAGAGATGTCAAACACTCATGCTAAAAGCCCTTCTCATGGAAGACATGAACTTCTATTACTAAAACCCTTCTCCTAGAAGGCACCAAGATCTCATATCAAAGCCCCTCTCTTAGAAGGCACAACTACTACTTACAAAAGCCATTTTCTTAGAAAGCACAACTACTTCTTACATAAAGCCCTTCTCTTAGAAGGCACAAATACTCCATACAAAAGTCCTTCTTATGGAAGGCAACACTATTCATAACTTCACAATAATTAAAAGAGCATTGTCAAGGGGAAAACTCATTTAAGTGCATGATAAGAAGGGTAAGCTTAACCAGCCCCTACACATAGTTGGACATACTCTCTCTCCCTCCAGTTGCATCCATTTTTCCCTCTCAATCTTGAAGTTATCATGACAAACTGCCTCTCTACCGCTGGGGTCACTTTGCTGGGAAATTATTAACTCACAGAAGTTATATAGCTGGGCTACAAACCATACAAAGATAAGTGACTTTGCTTCCTTATCTTTAAATTTACATCTTTGAGTATATGATTACTTCACATTTAAATACACATTACTTTATTCCAACTACTATTGCAACTATTAACCAAAGTTTAAACTCATTTAAATGCATGATAAGAGGGGCAAGCTTAACTAGCCTCTACCGCTGGCATTCTGCTGGAATCCTATCAGCTCACTGATGCTACACAGCTGGAGCTATAAACTTAACAAAGATAAGTGACTTTACTTCCATATCTTTAAATTTACATCATTAAGTACATGATTACTTTATCTCTAAATAAATATTACTTTATTTCAACTGTTATTACAACTACTAATCAAAGCTATCATATCAAATGCATATTACATATTTATTCAATCATCATCTTTATTCAACCATTATCGTAATTCTTAGACTTTGGCTTTAATGACTTTGTAGGCTTAGAAGTACATCGGTAACCGTTGGACCACGTGGCCCAATGTTGAGTTCTGGAAGCAACTCCCCAAATAGAACCCGAGCCTAGCAAAGTCATCCCTCCAACGAACCACACGTGGCTGGGCAACTGAAAAAGGCTCTCGAACAATCTCTTTGAAGGGTATCTTGCTATTTTGGGTATAGTAGCTAGCTGCTGGGATTTCAGCATTAAATGGCTGATGATATCACTTCTAGCCAGGTGTCAAGTGCTGAATACATTGTTGAGGTTCAGCTGGAAATACTTCTTTTTTCGGGTGTTTGTGTTTTTGGTGCAAGGTTCCATTACAACACATTTCTAGTAAATAATAAAAGGATTGGTTGAAAAATAATGAAGCTTTAGAGATTTAGTCAAGGTCTCATTGTGTTGTAACATAATCTTGGTGAGCAAGAAGAGTGTTTAATGCTTTGCTCTGGCAGCTGGCAAAGAAATATATGGTCTGATTGTAGCAGATAGCAGCTGGGTATAAGAGAAATTATGAATATTTTGTATATTGTTGGAGATAGAAGATAGCCAATCAGATTAGACCATGTGTTTGAGTTGGATTTTAGCTGAAAGAAGTAATGTAGTTTATGTAGAATAATATAATGAAGTTTCTAAATTTGTATAGCAACAGCTGGGGATTGAATGAACAGTTATCTTCCCAGCAGTTAGATGGCTGGGGATATTGAGTATTTGTCATATAATGAACATCAAGCTTTAGGAAAAGAGTAATGAGGAATTTTATCATCTAAAGTGCTACGTGATAAGAGATGCTTACCATATGTTACCCGCTACACACGGACTCGTCAGAGTTTAGAGAGTTGAAGAAGACATGCCAAACAACATGTTTCTTTTATCAACTTTAAACTACTGGAGCTTTACTGAACATACCTCTTGGCCCTCCAAACCATGACTCCTAAAGTTTCCCCAAAGTAACTTATGAGCTTGGGTCATAAGCCAAAGGTGAGATGACGTACCTCGGGTTTTGTTGTCATTTTGTGTAAATATAGGCTCTTGTTGAAGAAGCCGCTACCATGAGTGTAAGAGAGGTAACATGGGCCATGAGCTTTAATTCATTGCTTAAGCTCGATCCATATGTTGATGTTGATGATGTTGTAGGGTTATGATCAGTGGCGGCTCTAGAAATTTTGTTTAGGGGGGTCATTAAAAAATCTAAATTAAAAAAAAATTAATAAAAAGAGAACTTGAATATATCAAGTTATAGACTAAAATTTTTTTTTTTTACAATTTCCTTCTACAAATTTTCAAATTTTGAATTGTTTACACAATAGTTCATTACAAGAATTTATTGCCAATATAGGTAGCTATGACCATTTTATTTTGTTAAGTTTGTCTAAATTTTTATTTTTATGTAGTTAATATTATATATTTGTCATTGTTTTTATAAAAATATTTTAAACTAAATGACTAAACTCAACTCATTGGCTCTATATTAATTATTGACGCACATAACCACACTCATTCATACATAAAATACTTCACTACGTGTTTATTTAATCAATCAAATGCTTGAATAATCACTAACTTTGCAATTTTTTTCTTCAATTTTTCTAACTTTATGACAAAAAGCTATTATAACATGATAACTATACACATTCATGTAACAAATCCTCTCAATTCCCGTCTACACCAAAAATTGATTGGTATCTTGATCTGATGATAAAGAGCTATCATCAGGAGCAGACGCCATAGGTTGAAACTCTCTAAAAAAAATCTTCTCTATTTTCTAATTATTAAATTATATAAAGTTATATTATACTTATATTGTACACAAACATCCACGTACACATCATTATTCACACAAATGACATTATTAAAAAAATAATACACACAATTAATATTAGACACAATCATATACATATAATAAAAAATTTATAATAAAAAGTAATACTTACAATTCACAAACACTTACTCTTACTTTAAAGTCAAAAATACTTGTAATAAGGGTGCATAAAATTTAAGTCAAGGTGTGCAAAAATATTTTTTAAAAAAAATTAATGTATTATACTAACAAAAAAATCTATTAAATATATATAATTCTTCTTTTTTTTGAATTCAGGGGGTTCATTTGAACCCCCTGACCAAAGAGTACCGTCGCCACTGGTTATGATCCCAATTGATGAAGAGGAAATGTGGACCATGAATCTGCCTCTTGAAGTAAGGATCTTGTGGGCCATGTGAGCCCAATCCATGTAATTGAATGAGATATGAGCTTATTTTGGGCTTTAAAGAGATTTACCCAAAAAATCAATAATATGTTGATGTGGCATGGGTTGCCAATGAAATAATGCCACGTGGGCCGAAAAAACGGTCCTCAACAAAGGTCTTGAGCTGTGGAGTGAGCACAAATAAAATTCTAATTAAAGAAGCAAGTGATTTGGAGTAGAAAGAAACTTTCAGATGGTTTTAATTAAATGTTATGTTAACGGATGTTTTGAGTACAATAGTTAATAAATCATATTGAGAAAGTTTTGATATTACTTTTATGGGAAATATAAAAAGTTGTCAACAAAAATTAATTGTTTTATCATTTTTCCATAAAATGTTTCTAAAAATAGCTTATAAATCAATGTACTTATGACATCTATCAACATTTTTCTTTAATTAAATGTGGTTTGTGCTTAGGGAGCACATTGAATATTTTAAAAATGTTTTGGTAGCACCTGGACTTTGGTATTAAGCACCTTAGGGACGTTTTCACAAAATGTGACTATATTGAAACGGTGAAATAAATTTGGTAATTAGTTTTTATCTGATCTCACAGTAAATTGATTTATCTAATGCACTTAATGAAAACAGCTCTCATTGAGTCATTGTCTTCTATAAGTTACGTCCATAAATTTTACTTATGTTGGAGTTGATGCAATAGTGCCATATAAATCATGATACATGCACAAGAACAAGCACCACTACCACCATCGATCCTTGATACTATATGAATATGGGTGCCTCGGGTGGTCCTCATAACAATATAGGCAGCAGTTTCATGGTATCACTTATTTTATTGCTCATTTTTGTCCCTTCATCACAGCGTAGCTTCTCTGATAAATTGAAGGGAGTCTGGAAGCTGGAACAGTTTTGCTCATCCTTATCCATTCACTAGTACACTTAAACTTGCGTCTCATATTCCAGGTTCTCTTCGTATAGGTTGTGTGTTGGATGAAGGAATTTGGAAAAATGGCCACCATTAAAACAGGCCAGTCGTTTAGCTTTGAATTTACAAAAAGATCCCTTGAAAGAAACAACATGATGTGTTTCTTATGGCAGTGCCATAAACAAATTGGTTGGTTTTACCCATTATATTATGGCACTGGTCCCTGTGAGGACGTTACACCTAATTTTTGGTCCAAGAATAGAAATCTTTGTAAGAGGGAAATTTATCCAAATTATGCTGTGGGTGCTCTCGAAACAAATCATAAATTTGAATATTTTTCGTATGCACCAATTGGGGATAAATGGTGGTTCATCGTCTATCCGGGTGGAAAGCCATCATAAATTCATAATTTTTTTGTTTCATATTAACATAATTTTTTATGTTCAATAAAAATTTAAGATTATTATATATTATGAATAAATTGGCTTGTAACATGTGCTTAGGCACAAAAATATTGAACAACTAGTTGCTAACTCGTACGATGCACAGGATTATATAATTCTCTTTGTACATGCTCTATGAGGATCCAAACGGCTGGAATGAGATTTTTTCATTGCCATTGGCATTAAAGCACTTAAAGATATGTTCACACCTACCTTTTGGATTTAATAAAATTCTTAATTTACTTAATAGAGGCTCACTGAAATAGGAAGTGATACACAATATAGGAAGTGATACACAATTTTTGAATCAGAGCCGTTTACAAAGTTGCAACAATTTCATATAAAAATGTGCAATATATAAATGCACTACCATAAGTGCAAAGGAAACTAAAAATGCAATATATATACACACTACCATAAGTGCAAAGCAAACTAACTATGCGGGATCATTTTTTGAGCATGCTTTTAGGAGGCATAGATCCTGGCCATCCAAATGATCCCTGCCATGACAATGACCTTGGTTGACAGCTAAGGCTATTTAATTTGTTCCGTATTCTTCAAATTCTCCTATATAAAGTTGGGGAAAGGTAATATTTGAGTTCAAAATCCCAATTCTAACAAAATCACATATAAAACAACAATGAACTCAATTCAAAATAGAACAAAAGAAACAAAAACAAACAAAATAGTCTATTTCTCTTCTTTGCATTACTCTTACTCAGTAGCCAAAGAGTGAAACAAATATAATAAAAACTCAACTTTAAGGCTTTGTTCTATTTAAACCAATTTCAATTTGAATTTCAATCCATATCAATCAAAGAAAATTGAAACTTGAAAAAAGACCATATAAATAAATGTAGAAGATGCAATGACTTGCCATATAATGTATTTCAAATCAACTTTCTTGCAGCTTCATGTAGATTTGAAACAAAAAGAGAATTGAAATAGCCTTAATTTTCATGGGTCAAATAATTTGGTTAAGAATTAGAACCCAATCACTTATTTAACAAATAAGAACAAAAGATCACATCACCGTGAATAAAGTATTATTCTTCTAAAATTGTAAATTAATTAATTGGTGACATGTTATGATATAGGTAAATATTTCCCATGATTCAAAATTCCTAAACAAATCTAACTATGTTCAAAATTCATTGTTGTTCTATATGTCAAATCGTGCAAAGCATAATGTAGGCATGGGCGGCGCTTTTGAACCCCCTGACTTGGCCAATGTGAATATATATATATATATATATATATAATATCAATTATTTATTTTTGACCCTCTTATAAAATAAAAATTTGAACACTCTGATCCTGTATTTGTTTTCCTGAGTACAACTAAAATAACCTTAAATATAATCCTCTTACCAATATCTTGGCATTTAAAAAAAAAAAAAAAAAAAAAGCCCAACAACAAGCCAATTTAATCTTAAACCTTGAAAATAACAATTAGTTGTTGAATGTGAAGTGCTTTTAATTTGTTATTTGTTGAGTGAGGATCGGGCACGTGAGATGGGTCAAGAGTGATTGAGTGAAGACAAAAGTAAATGTTAACACAACAAAAATTTTCTTTGTATCTATTTGAGAATAATTTGTCTAACTTTTTGCTAGAAGTATAAAATAAGACTCTTATTTCCTTTAAACATAATTTATTATTAGATGAGAATTATGAGAAGAAGAAGAAGAGGAAGACAAATAATTTGATTCAAATCCTCCTATTCTAATTTTTTGTATTAAAAAAAAAAAAAGGAGGAAGAAGAAGCTATATATCCAAAATAATATCTTAAACCATGTCAATGGGGAAAAATTAGGTTATTCAAATTTATATCTAAAATACGCAAGAGTGTTGTTAGATAAGAACGTAAATGTAAGTTTAGTTTTCCCATCAGTTTGCTCAAAAGTTCTGCAAAGATTATCTTAATCATTTGAACTTTCTAGAAGAAATGAGAAGTAATTTCATTTTGCAAAACAAATGGGCCTAACTCGAATTTGATCAGATTGGTGCAATAATGACGGTAGAGTCATGTGGCACGCTTTGCGGGCTAGCGTGCTGGTCTAAGCCCATGATTACATCATTAAGTCTAATAAGTTATTGGGCCTTTACTGTAATTTTGGGCTTTCTGTTGTCCAGCCCACTCGACTAACTACATCGGGTTATTGGTAGTCATATTCTAGATAAAGAAGTTTTTGTGTTCTGGTTTATACTCCATTGATCATTTTTTGTGTTCTACTTGGAACAGAATTGCAATTGATTGAACCAATATGATGAAATGAATTTTGGAGTTTAAGTAATGGCTTAGTCGAAATGCATCCTTTGTGGAATTAAATGTTTGTGGTTTAAATCCCATCTCACACTCTCCCATAACCTATCAATAAAAAAATATTTAAAATTAAAATTAAAACTAAAATTCAGAATTTAATTTGTTAATTAGAATGGATTGAATTGGCTTTTCAATTCAATTCAATTCATTTGTTTAAAAGACACAAATTGAAATAGAATTTTTGAATGTATAATTTTTTTTTGGACAATTCGATAGTTAGGGGGGGGGGGGGGGGGGGGGGGGGATTTGAAATTTTGAAGTATGTTTCTACTGATAACAGCAGGATTAATTGAGTTACAAGACTCTTAGCCAGGGACGGACCCAGGTGGGGGTCTAAGGGGGCCCGGGCCCAAAAAAAAAAAAATTAGCAGCTTAAATTCTTAAATATATATATAAGCTTGGGCCCCCCTTAGATTTTAGCTCAGGCCCCCCTTAGTTTTTATCTTAGGCCCCCCTCATGAATTCCAAGCCCAGCCGGCCAGCCTAGGAGGCAAGAGCCCATGACCCATGTAAATAAAAAAAAAAAGAAAAAAAAGAAAAGAAAAGAAAACTCAGCAGTAAACCTAACGGAGAAAGTGAAAGAGGAACTGAGGAAGGAAAAAATGTTAGAAATTTAGACCCCTTAAAACACAATTGGATTAACCTAGTTAATTAGTCAAGTGATTAACTTAGTCAAATTATGCAATTCTAGGTTATCACAAACATACAATCATATCAAAAGTATAAAGCAGCAGAATAATAAATAACACAAGATATGATCACCCAGGAAACCACACGGTAAAAACCTGGGGAGGATTTGACCTAGCTATCCTCAAGGTAAACCTGAATCCACTATGCGAAAGAATCGAAGTTCATACAAAAGGACTACAAGCTCCCCGCTTGACTTCCTAATGCTACCCACCAGTAGAACTTACTGACACGACCACGTGCAAGCTCCGAATCCACGGACTCCTTCTTTCTTGGATTCTCCAATCAGCTACAAGCACCCACGCTTGATATTCTTTAAGCTTCAATGGTAGCAACCGAGTTGATCATCAAGATGTTGAAGTAATCTCTACCTTGAAAACCCTAAGTTTATGTGAAGGAAAGCTCCTCAAGGATCTCACAAGAGATTCACATAAACAGCAAATATGAGCAACAAAGACTTAGAGAGGTTTGGGTACAAAACCCTAAAAATAAAAGGAGGCACAAGAGGCACTCTAATCTCTCTCTTCAAAAGTCTCAAAAACGTTCTAGGGTTTTCCTTATATATAGGAGTGTTTTACTTGATCCCCAAGACGTTTAAATAGAGTTTGGGCTGAACTGGAACTCTGCAGAAAAATAAATCTGTACGTGGTTCGATCGATCGAGTCTAATTTTCGATCGATCGAGCCTTACAGATTTAGTCCAATAAATCTGCAATCACTCGATTCCAGTTTTACAAATAAACATACTTTGAGCAAGCCTAAACAAGACTAAACAACCTGTTTTGATCATGGTTTGCCAACAATACAAATTAGAGTTCTAAATACATAAGTTCCTAACTCTTTAGAACCTAACAAAAAAAAAAAAAAAAGGAAACAGAGAGATAGTGAGGCCCGAGACAGAGAGATAGAGAGGCGAGACAGAGAGATAGTGAGCCACTGAGCCCAGACGCTGACGCGACGCCATCATCATCATCAGTCATCACGCCGACGCGATGCGAGACTCTTGCCCAGTACGGTAGTACCCACGCCAACGCCAGCGCGCCATCATCACGCGAGCCCTTAGCTGTCGTCGTCGCCGGTTACTCGAGCGTTCACACTGTTTGTGAATCAACTGTTTTAACAGGTATTTAATCTATGATCCTTTCCTTCAAGAATCAAAACCTAATAAAATGTTTGTGAATCAACTGTTTTAACAATCTGTGCTTGTGGAGTGTTTGTGTTTTTACTGATGACTGATGAGTGATGAACTGATTACTGATGTTGGTGATTGTGAATTGAATCTATGCTGCGGCTTGTGGGTTTTTTTTTTTTTTTTTGGTGGCTTTTTGGCTTTGTGACTCTCTGTCACTCTGTCTTTGTGACTCTCTCTCTTGTATTATATGGATAAGAGAGAGAGAGAGAGAGAGAGAGAGAGAGAGAGAGAGAGAGAGAGAGTAGAGTTTGTAGAGATTACTCAGATAAGGATTAGAGAATATTTGTTTGACTGTTTGATTGTGATTTGTTGACTGGTAGTTGGACATAATAGGGACTAGGGACAGACAAAAAAAAGTAAAAGTTAAGAAAAGTTTTTGTTAGTAGTGCTGTGCAGAATAAATTTAGAGTGTCGGTAGTGCCGTAGTGGGATTGGGTTAGATGATTGTATTAAAAAACAATAGTGTAGATGATTTTGAAGATTTGAAAGAGCGTCGAGTTTCCTTTTCATAGATGATTGTATTAAGAAACAATAGTGTTTCGTGTCTTTTGTTTTTGTTGGTAGATGATTGTATTTTAATATATTAAGAAACAATGATTTTTGGGTATTTGTCTTGGTTGATAGTTTATTAATACTATATGGATGCGTATTTGAAAATTTTTTTTTCACTTATCTCCGGCCCCCCCAGCTTGAAATCCTAGGTCCGTCCCTGCTCTTAGCAGTAGATGTGTGAATAAAATATGATATTTTTAGGACTTTGGTAAAAAGTGTAAATAAGGCTTATTGGCTTAATGTAGAGGAAAGTTACAACTGCAAAAAAATATAGTGGAAACAGATTTTCCTATATGGATTCTGCATTCTGTTCTCTTGACCTTAAAGAACTTTCAAATTGCTGAGGCATATTTATTTTTCCTGAGTCTTAAGATCTGAATTGTCCTAAATATTGCAATTAGAATTTTTTTTCCTTAATATTATGTGGTTAAATAACAATTTATTTGACAAGCTATGGTGCAATTTTGCTTGTTTTAGAAGCATGGTAAATTTTGTATTATTATCATCTGCTTTTCATTGTATCAAACCTTAATTTGCATTTAGTTCACTTCTTGACTTTGATTGTTCATTGCCAATACCCAGGCAATTAAAAGTTATAGAGGCAAGATAAAGAGAGTGCTAATTGCTTTAATCTTTCAATGTCTTTAACTAAAGTGGAATGAATATATTTCTTAAGTACGGCTCAGATAACCAAATCTTGGTGTGTTTGGATGACATGATTTGGCCATTTAGATTTGAATTTGGGTGATTAAAATTCAAATAACTTGTTTGGGGAAGTTTAAAAAATGTCAAGAATTTGGATTTGACAAATCCACCAAGAATGTTAAACCTTTAAAATGTTTGGATTTGAAATAACTCCTAAAATCAAGTGATTTCAAATCTATTAATTTCAAATTCAAATCCAAGTTCCCAAACGCAACCTTAAGACCTGTAAAAAATGGAGCAAAGCACTAATGATGCATTATAAGAAAATCGAGCTATTGCGGCGGGTTTTTTGCAATGGTTGCGAAAACTGCCGCTATATGTCACATATTGCGGCGCTTTTTTGGCCCGCCGTTGTAGATGAGATATATTGCGGCGTTTCATTGGACCGCCGCAATAGATGTAGCCTTTTGCGGCGTACTACAGCAGCGCTATATAAACCACTGCAATATACGTGTTTTAACGGTGTTAGACTTAGTTATAGCGGCGCTTCATAAACCCGCCACAATAAATATACCCTTTTGCAGCATACTACAGCGGCGATATATAAAACCGCTGCAATATATAAGTTTTAATGGCATTTCTATTACTTATAGTGGCAGGTTGGATGACTACCGCAATAGATACTTTTTTGTGGTGGTTTGGACCGCCGTAATAGACCTTTTAATTGCCCGCTTCTAGTCCAATGTATCCCTCTATTGTTTTGGCCTAAGTGCCATTTTGGCTTTTCATTTTCCAATGTATCCCACACACTCTCTCTGTTGTTAGCTCTAAGAAAAAACCCACACTCTCTCTCTCTCTCTCTAATGTCCTTTGCTGGCACCTCTAGAAAGATTTCACCGACCGTCATCAGCTGCCATCACCACCACTGGCAATAACCAAAAATAAATATTTAAAAAAAAAAAAAAAAACCCAATAGACCCCACTAGCCATCACCTCGTGGGTACCAAGGCTGATTCATCTTCAAAATTGATTGCAACGGTGTAGCATTGATGGATTCATGAAACCACAAGGTGTATTTTTTTTTCATTAATGTTATGGTTTCTGTATATTCGTTATCAGATTTGTTTTTGGATTTTATATGCCTTTATATTCTGTTTGGTCGATGAGAAAATGTGGAAAAGAAAGAAAATTTAGTTCTATTGGAAAATGTGGTAAAATTTCGTCTTTTTTTGGGTGGTTGGGGGTGGGGGATATTGTTTGACTTAGTTGAGGAAACCAGAATACAATAGAATATGATATTAAAAGAATTTAAAATATCAATTTTTGTCTAGTTTTCTTGGCATCCAAACTGAGCCTAATTAATTTCAGGTGGGTTTTGTTTTTTCTGGTTTTGGATTATGTTTGTTTGTTGTATCAGTTGTTTGTCTTTGACACAACATCTCTTTCACTCTCAAAATCTCCAAACCTCAGCTCGCTGGAGACCTACTGCTACCCACCCAACTCGCCGAAGATCGAACTCGACGAAGACCCACTACTACTCACGCCGCCACCAATCTCCAATAAGCATCTAAGTTTTATTTGGCTTTATTTGTCCCTACATGTGCCTCTATTTTCAAGAATCGATGAAGAAACCCATATGCGTTTTGTAGAAAATTTGGAGAAACATTAATCAAGCAAGTGGAGTTACTCAAGAAAGATTGTATTGGAGCCACCATTGATGCTTATACAGAGGTACATTGTGGAATTTGATTGGATTAATGAATAGTTTGAGGCATGGGAGAGTGACCACGCCATGGTGGTAGTGTTTTGTTATTAGTACGATTTTTATTATAATTTTGTGAAAATTGTTGGGTTATGAATAAATTGGAATGAATCATGGACTTGGGTATAAAGTGGGTAATGATTAGACTAATGAATAGTTTTTTTGTGTGTTTTATGTGATTCAAATAGTAATTTGGCTAATGATTAGATGTTATAGTTTATGATTGGCCATAGTATTGTGGAGTTTGATTAGAGTAATGAATAGTTAAGGTGTGGGAAAGAGCCTGTGTTGTTTGCTTTACATGGATGGAATGGTTTTTGGTTGATAATTTAGATAATGATATTGGAATTTGTTGCGGGCAGCTTTTCTATTATGTTTTGTGTCAAAGATTTGAAATTTTGATAGTTTATAAATGGACTGAAAGTGAATAATTTTTGTGTTTTATGTGAATGGATTTGTTATCCGTTGGTCATTTGGTTAATGATGTGTGAATATTTTGTGGGTAGCTTTTGTTTTATGTTTTTGTAGCTCAAAGATTGGAAATTTGATAGTTTCTGGTATGTGGAAAATACTGGAGAATTAGATATGATTCATTTATTAGTTTGAGATATGGGAAAGAGACCTGCTTTGTTGAAATTTTGTTTTGTTATTAGTTTCATTTCACTTTGCAATGATTCTTTTTTGTTGTTTTGGGGTTAAATTCAATGACCCTTTTTAGCTTTAATGGTTCTGATGCATGTTTATTTTTGTTTTACAGTTGTTCGTGGGCTCCCTTATTCTGCTTCCTGGCAAGATTTGAAGGTGTGGAATTTTTATATTAAAAAGTAATTTGCAGATTTTTTATTTATTTTTTCATGCTACTGTTCGATTTATATGGTTCATATGAGTTTGATGGTCAATTTTCATTTCCTCTGGCAAATGAGCTCTATCTTAAATTACACCTCTTTTTCTTTTTATGAGTAAGTTGGAGGATGAGGTTGTGGGTTAAAGTTCCACTAGCTGCCTGTGTAGTTACCAATTTGAAGAAAAAATCATTTCCTTTTTTTATGTGGAAATACAAATATGCTTTGGATATGCAAATAGCTGTGAGACTAACTCATTATGTTTGTTGAAAATGCAAATTTTCTTATGGAAAAAAATTAGCAGGTCTCATAATTTAGTTTGAATAAAAGTTTACACATCCTATGCTTGACATCTATAGTTTGCAACTTTGCATTTGGTGGGTTGATGCCATGTTCTTCTGTTTTGTCTGTATAGCTGCTGTAAGGGGGGTGAAACAGGACATTGGAGATTGCCGATGCATGTTTAATGATTATAGCTCATTAAAATGTTGTAGGACTATAAATAATTATTAATGCTACATGCATTAATAATTAATGCTGCATGCATCACTTATTAATGTTGTAGGACTGTAAATAATTAAAATTTGATGGATAGTCGATGATTGTTGTAGTTATTTTACGAACTAAGCTCTAACTTTAGATGCTTACATGCTGATGGATAGTTTTGGCTAACATTCTTAATTAGGCTGATTTGAGAACGCAATAAACTATATATCAGTTTCGGATTTGAGAATGAACTTAGGTTTATATATATTCATTCCTTGTTGGCAGATTGCGAAAAGAAGAGGCATTACAAGTTTGTGCGATCAAAGCAAGTGAATTTGTTTGTGTTAGACTTAGGGTATTCTCTCTCTCTCTCTCTCTCTCTCTCTCTCTCTCTCTCTCTCTCTCTATTTGTGGTGGATTGTTGAATTGGGGAAAGCATGTGGCTTGCATGGAGTTATAAGGTGGTTTTAGCTGATATTAGGAGTGTTGACTGTTTTGTGTAATATTGGATGATTCTTGTTGAGTGGTTTTTATTTGATTAATTAATTTTAGAGGCTTCTCTCTATCTTTTTTTCACATGAGGAACACTAAAATGAAATGTGATATTTAAAGAAATGTCCATTCCTAAAGAATATTGCTAGTAATGATGTTATAGTTACCAAATGTGTTGATAACTTCTCTATGTGTTTAAATTCGTTATTTTCTTAGGAACATAGTTGAAAGTGCATGATTAAAGATGATTTGTTTCTTAACTTAAAGTGAAATTAACTAAATGAAACGTGTGTTAACTCTTGGTTTGTGCTTTCATGAAATCACATTATAGGTGTTTCTTGTAAACCACTTTATAGTAATGGATAAGAATTGGATGAAACTTACCAATAGAAGGTCGCGAGAATATTTAGATGGAGTCCAACAGTTTCTGAATTTTTCATCTAACCATGCACCCATATGGAATGATTTCATGTCCGTGTAAAAAATGTGTGCGCATACAGATTTATGGCCCACAGATGTTGTACAGGCTCACTTAGTGTCACATGGGATTTGTAGGGGTTATGACCCTTGGGTTTTTAATGGGAAATCATCGTTTGCAAAGACTTCTATTGAAATTCCTAATAGTGGTGTCCAAGAAAACCCAATAGAGTATGCCGATCTTCGTGATATGTTGCATGACATGTTCCCCATACATGATATGGCATTTGGGCCAATGGAAGAAGTCCCTAGTATGCAACAACCCACAGAAGGTCCTAATGAAGATGCACTTCAGTTTATGAAATTGCTTGAAGATGCTAATCAAACTTGTTATGAAGGTTGTAAGCATTTTAGCAAATTGTCAGCCATTGTGCATTTGTACCACATGAAGTGTCTTAATGGTTGGACCAACAAATCATTTACCATGTTGCTGCAATTTTTGCTTGATTTTCTTCCTTCAAATGCTAAGTTGCCAAACGATTGTTATGAGGCTAAGAAGATTATTAAGGATCTGGGCTTGAGCTATGAGAAGATTCATGCTTGTTCTAGAGATTGTATTTTATATTGGAAGGAGAATACCAACTTTGAAACTTGTCCAAACTGTGGAGTTTTAAGATGGGAAAGTAATGAGTCTAAAGGTCAACAAAGTACTAATTCTTCCCCAAGAAAAGAAAAAAAAAAAAGCTGCTAAGATCCTACGGTGGTTCCCCTTAAAGCCAAGATTGAAATGACTTTTTATGTCTCCTGAAACAGCCAATCATATGAAGTGGCATACCAATGGTCGTATGAATGACGGGTTATTGAGGCATCCTGTTGATTCTGAAGCTTGGAAATCATTTGACTCTAAGTACATAGAGTTCTCATCCGAGCCTCGTAATGTGAGGCTTGGATTAGCAGCCAATGGATTTAACCCGTATGGAAATATGAATACTAGTCATAGTATGTGGCCTGTCATTTTGATCCCATATAATCTCCCTCCATGGATGTGCATGAAAAGGTCTAATTTCATGCTATCATTATTGATTCCTGGTCCAACCTTTCCCAGGAACGATATAGATGTGTACTTACAACCCTTAGAAGAAGAACTGAAGGAGTTATGGGATGTTGGAGTAGAAACATTCGATGTGTCTTCCAAACAATCATTCCAAATGCATGCTGCATTATTGTGGACCATAAATGATTTTCCTGCATATGGTGATATCTCGGGTTGGAGTACCAAAGGTGCTCTTGCATGTCCCCCTTGTAACTATGATAGTCAGTCTCATTGGTTAAGATATGGAAGAAAATTTAGTTACATTAGACATAGGCAATTCTTAGATAGTGATCATAAATTCCGTAGGCAAACAAAAAATCATTTGATGGGCATGTTAATATGAGATCAACTCCTATTATAGTATCCAGAGGGGAAATCATGTTACAAACAGATGTTGTAGCTGACCATGTGTTTGGGAAGAAACAAATTAATTTGGGCAATAAAAGAAAAAGAGGGGAGGAAGCCTTAACTGTGTGGAAGAAGAGAAATATATTTTTCACCTTGCCTTATTGGGAGGACCATGTGTTGCGTCACAATCTTGACGTGATGCTTATTGAAAAGAACGTAGTCGATACTATAATTGGCACATTGTTGAACTTGGATGGTAAGACAAAGGATAACTTGAAGGCATGCCAAGACTTAAAGGATATGGGTATAAGAAGTGAACTTCACTTGAAAAAGGTTGGGAATGATTAGACACGTATGCCACATGCTTGCTACCATATGAATGTTAGTGAAAAGGATGGTTCTCTGCAAGTTTTGAAAGATGTAATAGTGCCAAATGGTTATTTTTCAAACATCTCACGTTGTGTCAAACTCAAAGAATGCAAGATTAGTGGGATAAGAGCCATGATAATCACATCTTAATGCAGCAACTTTTTCCGATAGCAATATGCGGATCTTTGCCCCTTGAAGTGAGTAGACATTTAATTGACTTATCTTGTTTCTTTAGAGAGATATGTTCCAAAGTACTAAATGTGGAGGAACTTGGGGCTCTTGAGAACAGAATTGCAGTGACATTGTGTGAGTTGGAAAGGACATTCCCTCCCTCTTTCTTTACAGTGATGGTACATCTAGTCATACATTTGGCTAGTGAAGCCAAAGTTGCTGGCCCAGTTCATTATCGTTGGATGTATCCCATAGAGAGGTAACACATATAGTAACTTGGTCTATTTGGTTTTGTTTAACTTAACAATTTCCCGTTGTTGATCTTGGGTTTTCTAATAGGTACTTGTCAAGACTTAAGTCTTACGTGCATAATAAAACTTATCCAGAAGACTCCATTGTAGAAGGGTATATAACAGAGGAATGCTTAACATTCTGCTCACGCTATTTTAAATCTGTTGAAACTGTATTCAATCGGTTTGTAAGGAATGTTGAGGAATCCATGGGTGCGGTGGTGAGCATTACACTAGATTCAAATTCATGGATCCAAGCACATCGTTATGTGCTATTCAATTGTGAAGAAATCACCCCATTTCGCGAGTAAGTGATATGTCCTTGCGTATCCTTTCACGGCATTCCAATACAATACTCTAGCTTAACACTAACAAGTTTGTCTACACAATCTACACGTTTGTTTTTGACATTTGTGTCTGATGCTTGTGAGAGTATGCTAATTTGACTGAGGTTTTGTTGAACGTGGTTGTAATCCATATTATTGATAGTGGATTTTGATTAGTGTTGTTGCTAGTGGACTGCATGGAGTTGACTGAACCATGCTCAATATTTTTATCTTGTAATGATTTTTTTTTTAATTGTTAATGTGAATGTGCTTTCACTAGCTCCAAATCAAAGGAAGTTTTACTGAAACCTATTATATATCAAATGGCTTTGTAGGACAAATTCCTCTTAATTCTAGTAAATTTTGATGAGCAGAATGCTTGGTTTGGTTACTCTTTTTAACTATATAATTTTCCCTAAGCAAATTGTGACCTTATAACCTTTGGTCTAGCAGTAGGGGTTTAGTTAGTCATGCCTCTGCTTGTGTTGTCTTTTGTTTGGGTTAATTTGCTGGCTGAAGTCAGTGAGTCTTAGGATACTTTGTCCACTAAAGATGAATTCTATGTCATTCTTGCTTACATTATTTTGTTGCTCTCATTGGGGATTGGTTTAAAGTAGGAATAATTGTTATTTGTAGTATCAAGCATGCTATGAAAAGATGTATATATTCATTTTCTAAAATTGGTTATTGTTCTCTAAATGTGCCAAATTTTTTGTCAATTTCTGTGAAATTCATGAAAAATATAATTTCTGTTATCTTGAATCAAATGATGTTGCTAATTTCTAACTTTTTTGTTTTGTTCAAACCCAAATATCAGGAAAAAATGAAGGAATTGTTGGCTGACCCTTCGAATCAATTGCAGTCATCTGACACAAGTGGTAGTATTGCATGGTCAACAGATGATGTGTTTGCCAAAGTGATGGGTAAGGAGCACAAAGGTCATAGTCGTGGGGTAGGATTTGGTCCAAGCCCAAGTGGTCGAAGTAGCAAGAGTGCTCTCATGGGCATTCAAATACAATCAAGCCAAGCAAGGGACAACGAAGTTGAACAACTAAAGGCTTCCTTGGCTACTATGGAGGAGAAACTAGCAAGTTTTGATGAAATGAAGGAAAGACTTAGTCAATTCGAAGATATGGAACAAAGAATGGCTCACATGCTTCAACAAATGCAACAAATTTCTTCACAATGCAGTTAGGTATGATAAATGACTTTTAGAATGTCAATTTTAAAACATATGAGACATGTCTTCATTTAAAACCCCATAGGACACAACAATTTTAAATTGTTGGAGACACAGGAATATGCATCCCAAAAATGGCCATTTTCAAAAAGGAAAATGGAAAAAGAGTTTGGACTATTGTGGGTTTGTGAAGTGTTGTTGGGTTTGAAAGGGAAAAAGAGTTTGGACTATTGTTGGGTTTGTGCTGCCTGTGGCTAATTGGTTTGCTGATAGTCTTGCACTCTCTTCAGCCAATGCATCACAAAATGCTCTATGGGTTATGAAGCTGTCCTTTCTGTCAATTTTACATGAAAATTAGAGAGAAAAAAATTCAAAAAAAGAAGAAGAAAATAACTATGTTTGTGAATGCTAGTATGTGTGCATTAGGTTCAGTTTTTTTTTTTTTTTGGCTGAAAAACTTATTTGTTTATTTGCTGAAAAATTAATGTATGTACAATTGTAGAGAGAGAGAGAGAGAGAGAGAGATTTTAAAAACATATATATATATATATATATATATACACACACATAAATAAATTAGTAAGTTAATGGAAAAAGGCTAATCCAAATGGACTGGTACTACTATATACTGTTGTGATTGGTAACATTAAGTAATAACCATATCTTAATATCAATTATATACTAATTGTAGCTAAATTACAAATCATCCAATTAGATTTTGAGAGGAGTTCTGTTTAACTTGTTCCCATTTTTTGCCTTGGTAATATTTTCTTGTCATTCTATTTCATTTATATGCACTTATTGAGTAATCATAATTTGTATGTAGGATGTTCCTCCGGTCCAACAATCTCCAGCTCTCCAAAAATCATCAGCCGCATCCCATCAACCAAGCAGCTTATAAGTTTTATCTTGGTGTTCGAGGACTTTTTTTGTGTACAAAGAACTATTAATATTTTTAAACACTTTGGAACTTTGATTATGGTATTAGTTTAATTTGAGTGGTTGTTTTATTCAAAGGACCACATCTTTTTTTTGTTAACCTTATGATGATGGTTATAAACAATGTTATGTATTTGATAATACATTTTTATGTTAATATTACGTTAGTTTGGAGACATTTGTGGTGTTGTTAATTAGTTACATTTGTGGTATTGTGTCAGTAGAGCTAAAACTATTACAAGTTCTTTGTAACAGGTCTGTGAACAATTTATTAGCAAATAGTGGTTTTAAAATCTAGTGGGAAAAAACAAAAAATTTAACCAATAGCAGCGGTCAAAAAGCGCCGCTAAATGTGCACATGTTATGTTTTAAATGAAGTCCTATAGTGGCGCTTATCACCCGCCGCTAAAGGTTGTCGCATATAGCAACGCTTCTTGCCCATCGCTACAAGTACAATTAGTCCGTTTTAAATGATGCCCTATAGCGGCGCTTCTCATCCGCTGCTAAAGGTGGACACCAATAGCGGCACACATAACCCACCGCTAAAATTCAATTAACCCGAATTCTAACCTAATATAGCGGCAGTTTTTTGCCCGCCGCAATAAACCAAAACCGATACTAAAAGATGCATATACAACGGCTCTTTTTGTTACCGCTGCAATAGATCTACTACGGCTCTACAACACTGACGGGATGAACCACCGCAATAGCACCCACCACTAAAGGTCAAATGTACCTTTAGCAGCACTTTTTTGGGCTTTAGCGGAGCTTTTGGCCGGCCACAATAGCCTGTTTTTCTTGTAGTGATGGTGGGATGAAGGTACCACTAGATCATAAGGGATTATTAGTATATTTAGTAGCATATACTACAAATGAAGCCATTCTTCTTAATTTTCAATTCTCATTCATCTTCTGTTAAATTTCTAGAAATGACAAAGCAAACACCAATGTAATGGGTCATTGTAATAAGCTTCTGCAAACATTTTCAGTGCCAGGTTATTTGGGTTTTTGCATTACTGACTGTTTATGATTTTTTTTTTTTTTTTTGCTGAGTGTTTATGATGTATTAATCTTTGATTTGATTTGAAAATGATAAACTACCTCTATATATAACATAATTTTATACTTTATAATGTGTCATAAAGAATATTTTAACTCATTGCACCAAAACAGAGAGCTCCACATCTCTTCAATATTGTGTTAATCACATAATCCCATTAAGGCTTTTGGTAGAATTTTGGGATTATGAATATGTATATGTAACGTGGTCAGGTGAGACAAAAGGTCTAACTTTGACACCATAGCATTACTTCTTTCTGTGTTTTGTATTTTTACCATTAATTTTCACCTTATTTTGCTAATTTTCATCAAATCTACATTTATGAGTGACACATCACAAGGGATTTGTAACTCAGTAACATTTTCCAGTTATCTCATGAAAGAAAATTTGATTTAAATCCTCTTATTCTAACTTATTGTTTTAAAAAAAAAAAATTTATTGAAATTAGCTTATTCAAAATCTTTAAACAATGTCAAGAAGGAAAAAAATTTAGTTTATTCAAATTTTATACGTAAGATAAGAACATGCATGTAACTTTTTTTTTTTTTTGAGAAATAACATGCATGTAACAATTTGGGGTGTTTGGTTATAGTTTTCAAACAACAATTTTCAGTTTTTAAACAATATTTCACGCATTTCAACGCACTTTTTCACCCACACGTATTTTCACAAATATTTTCAAACAACAATTTTTAATTTTTAAACACATGTGTCAAACGGGCCTTCGCATCAATTTGCTCAAAAGTTCTGTTTAATCATTTGAACTTTCTAAAAGAAATGAGAAGTAATTGCCGGGGAGCGTGCTGGTCCAAAGTCCAAACCCATGATTACATCTTTTAGTTTAATATGTTATTGGGCCTTAACTGTAATTTTGGACTTTTTCCTGTTCAGTGCACTCAAATGACTATTGTTAGTCATATGTTACAAGTTTTGAGATAAAGAATGAAAATCTTATAAATCATTTTTCTTTTTTGTGTATTTCACTTTATACTCTATTTGGAATGAAATTGCAATTGATTGAGTCAATCTGATGAAATTAATTAGAGTGTTTAAGTGATTGCTAGTGATAATACATCATTTGTGATGTTACATATTTGTAATTTGAACTCTCCCTTTCCCACTATCTATTTATATATTTATTAAAAAAAAATAAAAAATTAAACCTCACATTCATAATTAAAATTTTTTTTTTTAATTGGAATGGATTGGATTGACTATTCAATTCAATTCATTTATTTAAAAGACATGATTTGAAATAAAATAGGATATTTTTAGGACTTCGGTAAAAAGAGTAATTCAATAAATAGAAACCGAAGAAAATTTTCTGTCATTTGCATCTTTATTGGTCAATTTACATTAATCATAATCCAGTTTAATCTAATATGTTTGCTCTGATTCCATATACATAAAATGAATTAAAATTCAATTATGTAGGTTAGTCTTTAAACTTATTTCTTTTGTTCATTGTTTTGTAGAATTCTATTCAATTCATTTGGGATTTTGTGATTTTAGTTAGCTAAATTGGTGATAAAGCCCCCTGTTGTCAAATAAAGGATTTGAGATCAATCCTGCCTTTTAAAAAAAAATTCATTATTGTCTTGATTTGATAGTAAATAACAATCTACGTATAAAAACATGAGACACTTTCCATGAATTTGAATGATTGTCATAAAACTCACACAATAAATGACACCCACAATATGTGAGATAAGAGGTACATACATCATTAAAATTATAACAATCTGAGGAAAGCACTAGATACATCGATACTTATACCCCAAAAGGGCTATTCTAATGGTAATTAGGGCTCCTTCTTGTGTTATCATTTATAAACTCAAGATCCACTTAGTAAATATTTGATGTGGGATTAGCACACACTCGCACACCACACACTCAAATAATATATAATCAAAACCACACAATTTGGGGTTTACAATATTGTAGATGTGGCTAATACTTTTATTTGACCATTACAAATGGTATCAGAGCAAATCTAGTAATGCCATATGTCTCGGGAGCACTACAACAAAATGTGGTTCCTGACAAAAATGTTAGAAATTTAAGTGAAAAATATATTGCGATACCCTAAGTAATACACAGATGTACGTAGATATGGCTAATGCTTTCTTGGATTTTTTTACCATTTTTAAAATATTACATCATATAAAGTTCCTACACTTTAACCTTCCATCCATGAATGCTTTGGATTGTGCCACATCAATTTTTATTTATTTATTTTCATTTTATGGCTTTTTTCGGTTTCTTGTTTAACTTGAAGATTGCATGTATGGGCTTTGTTCATGTTGCTTGCATATTTGTTGTTACTTGTTAGGGTTTTATTTATTTATTTATATTTATTTTAATTTTTTTAAAATAAAATAAAATTTCTGTCCGAATCATGTTGCCATAAAATTCTTCATTTCATCTTAACAGGTAGTCAAATCTTGAAGATTTCATGGTCTATAATGATAAATGATATAATCAGAATCATTCCAGAAGTTCATGGTTTTGCGTGTTCATTTGGATCTCTTAAAATTCTTTCGAATAGAAGATGATGAAGACGGATGAAATTTTAAATTTATGTACTGATTAATCTGAATTTTTTTTCTTGATAGGGAATGATTGGAGGGAGAGAAAGAGTCTTCTCTTTTAATGTGACACATAACTTTTTTTTTGAGAAAACAATATGACATAACCTGATTCGTTTTATTATTAAATTTTTTTTTCCTTCTCCTGAGTTTTTTTTTTTTTTTTTTTAAGTAATATGTTGATATGATATGCATAGGGCCATAGGGTCTCTCACCCATATGCACAACTATTACTCTACTTTTTAGTTTTTAGGACACACCTTTAGAGCATTCTTAGAGCATTCTCATCAGGTGTACCAAATGTCAAATATTTGGCATTTAACACACTAAACACCAAAAATTGATCCTCATGAGGTGTGCTAAATGCCAAAAAATTTGACACACCGCTACAGTACCGTCTCAAATATGAGACGGTACGGACATCAATGCTATAATTTTTTTGCTTATTTTATTCACTTTTCTCTCTCCTCTCTGGTCTCCATCTCTCCGTTGCTCCTATTCCCTTCTCACTTTCATTTTTTTTTCTCACTCTCTTCCTCTCTCCGTCTGCAACAGCCATCACCACCACACTCTGCAACTTTCATACAGAGACCGAGATCCGACCCGATTCATACCGACGAGGCCGAGATCGGGCGAAAACGTTGGTTTGCTCTCACTAATCCGTAGATCTCTCTCTATCCACACCTCGCCGATCTCTCTCTCTCTCTCTCTCTCTCTCTCTCTCTCTCTTTTGGTGGTTGTGGCAGTATTTCTAATGGTGGTTGGTTGTGGGTATTGTTGGTGGTTGGCTGATTATGGTTGAAGGTGGTGGGTTGATCGGGTTGTGGGTGTGAGGTTTGGCGGCGGCAGCGGGTGGGTCGGCGGTGGGTTGTGTTTTTTGTTTTTGTTTTTCTGTTTTGGTGGTTGTGATTCGAGTGGTTGTGGGTTGATTTTCATGGGTTGTGATGGGCTGATGTTGGTGGGTGCGGCGGTTGTGGGTTGATTTTGGTGGTTTTCTTTTTTTGTTTTTTCTGGTGGTTGTGGCCGCAACAATTTTTCTGGTAGTGTTTTATTTTTATTTTTTATAAGGTGGTGTTGGTGGACGTAGGTTTGTGTCGATGGTGGCTATGGGTGTTGTTGCAGCAGTGGTTGTTAGTGGCAGTGCTGGTTGTGCCATTGTTTGTTGTTGTTGATGTTGTTGAGGATGATCATATATTATTTTAATGTGTTGGAAATATTATTTTAATGTATAGAATTGAAAAATAGAACATCTGATAAATGGTATGTTGTAAAATAATGTGTTAAAATGATAAAATAGGTATTTAGTGTGTCAAAATGATAATTTTTATAGAACAGCTGATGAGAATGCTTCAAAGGTGCTAAAAATATTAAATGTTATTTTTTAGCATTTTTAGCACCTTAAATGATAAAAACCTACTTACATCAAACATGCTAAATCTTAAAAAATTTAGCACTGAACTACAGTGAGCTGTTATGAATAACAGCTCACTGTAGTTGGATTGTAAAAAAAAAAAAAAATCATTTTATATTCACCAATGGCTCTTTTTTAAATTTCTGTCTCTCTTTCCTCTCTCACTTCTCTCCTCTCTTCTCTCTTCCATGGTTCATGGTCTGTGGTCCGCCGATGGTTGTGGTTCAGCATTGTGGGCCGTCGTGGGTTTGACCCAGCCAACCCACGCCTGACCGACGCTGATCCACGCCTCCAAACCTTCTCCCACACTGCCAAGCCTTCTCCCACGCTGCCCAACCTTCTCTCACTCCTTGGGTTCCGATTTGTAAGTTGTGGGTTTGGACAGGGGTTCTGATTTGGGCATATTTTGGTGGGTTTGTGATTTGGTTTTGGGTGGTGGGTTTGTGATTTGGTTTTGGATGGGTATGCTTTGTGGTGGACCGGTGGTGGTGGGTATTTGTTTGATGGGTTTTTGCGGTGGACCGGTGGTGGTTGATGGTGGGTGGGTATGAGTTTTATGGTTTGGTTTTGGGTTTGGGTTTGTGATTTGATTTTGGGTTTGTTTTTGTTTGTGATTTTGGTGGTTGGGGGTTGAGGTTGTGGGCGGTGGTGGCTGTGGCAGTGGGTCATCGGTGTGGAATGGTGGTGGTTGTTTTGGGTTTCGTGTGTTTGAGTTGTGTGAAATTCGTGGATTTGGGTATGATGGGTGGGTTTTTGTTGGTTGTGGTATGGGTGGGTTCAACATCGTTGATGATGGTTGTGACTGTTGTGGCTGTGGTGACTGGTGGCAGTGGCAGTGGGTGTGGGTTTGAGTTTGTGATTTGATTTTGGGTTTGTGATTGGTTTTGAGATTGTGATTTGGTTTTGGGTTTGTTTTTGTTTGTGATTGGGGGTTGAGGTTGTGGGTAGTGGTGGCTGTGGCAGTGGGTTTCGGTGGTGGTGGCTAGTGGTAGTGGGTTGGGTTTGCTATGGGTTGGGTGTTTCTGTTTTGGAGAAGATACACGTACAAAAGAGAGAGGAAGAAAGAAAGAGGGAGGAATAGATGAGATTGAGAATAATAAATAATTATAAAATAATTAAGAAATAATATTTTGATGAAGTTTTTTTTTTTTTTTTTTTTTTTTTTTTTTTTTTTTAATATAAAACCTTTGATGTTGGTTATATTATAAAGTGAGGTGTTAAAATTGATAAAGTAGTATTTTGAGATGCTAAATGCTATATTTTTTAGCATTCTTGTTCTGAATGCTCAGGGTCGCTATTATTCTGGTATAGTTTGTCTTGGGCGTGATGTTTTCCCTACTAATATAATTGCAATTGGACACACCAATCACATAATTGCGTGACAGATAATAATACCACAAAGAGGATAATTCCATACGAATCATCAGTAGTCAGTCAAACAAAGCAACTACGTAGTCTCCACACCAAAATATTTTTTTCCCAATATAATATAAATGCTTTCATAAAGCATTGAATTGTCTTTTTTTTTTTTTTTTTGAGAAGGAGCATTGAATTGTCTCAAGCATATATATATTTTTTTTGAGAAACAAACACACACACACAAATTATTGCGTGTCTAATAATTAACACATAAAGCCAAGAACATTACAATTCAGTTCCATAGCACTATCCAATTATAAAAAATAAATAAAGGGTTACAAACCTATGTTTAAAAGTTGACACATTAATTTGTAATGTAGTAAAATTTATAGTATTTTTAATATTATTGCACAACAACAAAAGTAATTAAAATTTTTATTTATTTATTTATTATTATATACTATATAGTATAACTACAGTAGCTTTAGAATTTTCCATAAATTAATAAAGGAGCCAATAATAAAGCATTAACAGCGTATGAAAAAAAATCATGCTCTTGATAAAATGATTATAATTACAATTATATCACAAAGTAATACTTGCTAACAACCTTCAAATTTTATATTCACTGTTGATACTTGATAGCCACATTATTCCCTTTCTGCTAGCCGCTAGGCCAATCACTAAGCAGAACATCATTTTCACCGCTCCATTCTTTATTTTTTCATCCACTCCACATAAAAATAAAAAATAAATAAACAGTCGAACTTAGTACAAGGTTACAAACCAACACAAGATAAAAGAATAATTTTAAGATACATTTAATTTCATACTCAATTTTATAACATATTGATATATGTGACTGTAAGTACGATAGATATTTTCTAGCCACTTCTGTTTTTATAAATTGACAATTTTTGATCAATCACTCACAGTCTATAAGTCAATAAATTATAAAATTTAGTGTGAAAAATTGATGTATCCATAGTATTGTTATAAAATAAAAGTGAATGCACCTCACACAAGCGAAAGGATTATAATGCATACGACAGATGATGACGATGATGACGATGATTTCTGCTTATTTAGTAATGTTGGTACGGTCCTGGTGGCGGTGGAGGATAAGTGTGAGCCCCAGGTACCTCTGGTTCACACGGAGGTCCTCCTCCATGCAAACCAATACCACTACTAGTACCCACAGCTTCATGAATTCGGACATCATCTTCTATTGTCACAGTTTGCTCGCCATATGGACCGGTTGCTATTGTTTCATGGACTCGTTCTTCTTCCTCAATACAAACTGGTGCAGGAACCATCACTGGCCTCTGCTTCTTTTTCTTGGCTAAGCAGAAGAGACCGACTAAAAGGAATGCAAGGAAGAAAGCACCGCCTAGAGAGACACCAACAGCTATAATAGTTGTGTTGTGATTCCCAGATGGAGGTGACAATGATGGTGGGAAAGCATTTGGAGGAGGAGGAGGCACATAAATTGGTGGGGTTTTACCAGGGAAGTTTGGTGAGGATGGTACAATACTATAAGGGGTTGGTGGTGTTGATGAAGTTGGAGTTGGAGGTGATCTTGGGTATGGTGGTGGTATTGGACCTTTTGATGGTGTTGGTGGAGATGATGGGGATTTTGATGGTGGTGTCTTACCTGGTGTTGTAGGTGATGGAGCTGGAGTGGTGGGTGGTTTTGGTGGTGGGTTTGGGCTGGTTGGGGGATAAGCATGTTTAGGTGGTGGTGCATGTGAATGTGGCGGTGACCAAGATGGGGTTGGAGGTTGGGGAGTTGGACCAATATGACGTGGTGGTGGTGGTGGTGTTGGGTGTGTTTCTGGTGAAACTTTAGGTGGTGGAGTTGGACCATAATGAGTTGGTGGTGGTTTCGAGTATGGACTGTGTGGTGGTGGTGCCCAAGATGGGGTTGGAGTTGGGGGAGTTGGACCATAATGAGGTGGTGGTGCATGAGTTGGTGGAGGTGGAGGTGGCTGAAAATAGCCAGGGTAGTGGTCTGGTGGTGGCGGTGGCGGTGGTGATTTGTGATGAGCATGATGGTGTGGCGGCGGTGGTGGTGGTGGTGGTGGAGGATGGGCATGATGGTGATGGTGAGGTGGTGGTGGTGGTGGAGGTGATGCCACGACAGGGTTACATGGCAATGGTGATGGTGGTGGTGGTGGAGGGGGTGGTGTAGATGGTGGCGGAGGAGAGTAGTATGGGTAACTCATCTTTGTGAAGATACTTTGAAAAGAGTTCTTTGTTGAAGTATTAGATGAATACAATGGCTCAATAGCCGTGCTCTATTTGTACTAGTTGGGACTCTCAAACTCAATTCACTCTTTAGTTGCTTCAGTCAATGTTTGCTCCAACATGTACATTTATTTAGACATATTTCGGCTTGCCCTAATAATAAGTTTACGTCGAGTTGTCATTGCATTAAAAATTAAATGAGTTTTTATTACCCAAAAATAAACTTTTAAATGAAATTCGAACCCAATGATAGAAGACAGAGCATCACTATTTTGAAGTTCTTTATTTTGTTCCCCACCATTTTTATTTTTTTATAAAAAAGAAGTTCGTAGTCGGTGACTCGGTGTAAACACACATTTTAATTTCTTTTGATGCTGTACCATGGAACATGCATTATTGGGTTGGTCTTGCTGTAAGGGCACTCCACGTTTAATTGTATAATCACGTGATGGAACTGAATAAACATTTTCATAAGCCTAGTAGCCAATCATGGGTCAGAAAATCCTTTGTTTTTTCAATTTTATACTATTTTATTTTTTTTCAAAGATCATGTACCAGATTGCATATACTGACTTAAATTGAATGATTATCAACTTACCCATCAATACTTGCTTATCAGTTTAGGATTTTTGGATTTTACACTTAACGCTTCATAATTTAAATTTTATCACTTAAAGTTTGAGAGTGTTTGGATTTTACACTTCTAAATTTTGAAACTTCAAAGTGTAATATTCAAAAATCTCAAAACTTTAAGGAATAAAATAAACATCTCTAAAATTTAAGGGGTAAAATTCAAATTCTAAAATGTCAAGATGTAAAATTCAAACACTCCAAATTTCGGAGGATAAAATCTAACTTCTTAAATTTTAAGGTGTAAATTAAAATCTAAACACTCTCAAACTTTAGATGTGTAATTTACAATTTACCCTATTTTTAAATTTTTTTAAAAGTGATCATCAACTACATACTATCATATATCTTCCTATATTTTCTAAAATAAAAAAAAATGATTAATAATTTAACGGTTTGTCTTGCTTTGAAGCCACCGAATTAGAACGCTAAGCACATCTTAGTTAGCCCACGTGCTTTGAGATTCGTGGTCCCAACCTCCCTCGATGACTTTTTATTCATTAAATTTTTGGTTAGGTGAACTCTTCCTTAATTTATTTGTTTCCTTTACTTTGTAAGTGGATGAATGGGAACTATTTCAACCAAAAGGTACCATATTACAGGCTAGCTTGCCATATAAAACAAATGAAAGCTGCTAGTTTTTTTCAGGTATGATCGCATGGCTTCAATTATTGGCTGTACGTACAACCCGAATTCAGAAAATTTTCAACCAGGAAATTGTAAATATACATAGCTTTTATAATCATCTTGGTTGGATTTTATTCTCCTCAAGATAAATATATTTAAATGTAACCAAAAAAATTACGAATTGAATTTGTTAATCCCAACTAAGTAACTAGTAAAATCACTAAAAATAGAGTTCTTAGAGCTTCAAGAATTAATGCTGATAAACATGGAAAATTGATTCCGACAAATTGGCTGAAATCCATAATAGGTTCATTAATTCAAGCTGGTTTGTGACTTTGTGGTCCAGAATAGACAAACCTCAAACTATATTTTATGTGCTTCACAGTCCAAAAACAAAAAAAGATCTGTGCTTGAAGCTTAAACAAGGCAAGCATAACACACCTGGCCTTATCCATTTGGTAAGCAATCAACATTACATCTATAGGACTAGGATGTATCCCACTCCTTGGACTAGTCATAGCCCTAGTTTGTCAAGTTTTGTTGCTTGATTCTTACTGTGGAACATGACAGTTTTGAGTATCATATGGCAGAGCCATAATTAATCCGTGGAATTTTAGGCCAAAAAAATCAATTAAAGTGATGTCAAATTCGTCCAAAAAAGTAAATACAATCAATAAAACTTATACCTAATTAATTTCTTAGGTGTTGTACCATAAGTATCTTGATAGTTGAAAATTTTTTTTGATGGTTGAATAAAATATCTGAGGTGCAATCCTCACATACACAAAAAATTGATTAACCATTTTAATGTGATGATAAAGAGTAGAATCATTCGAACTTGATGTCATAAATTAAAACTCTAAAAAAAAAAACAATGACCAATAAACTACAAGGTTAAATTTAATTATTTATGAAAATAAATATTGCTTTGATTAATACAGTTCCATGATTAAATTTATTTGGGTACTTAGTTAAAGAACAACAGTTAAAAGTTAAAAACATTGTATCTAAAATTTATATTACCTAACAAATCATTAATAGAATGTTGAAGTCAATGCTAATTTTGTATGATATTAGGGCGGCATCGAGGCAATTTCTGTGGTTGGTCCCACGACAAGTATAACATAAGCTGTAAAGATATATATTCTCTTTTTTCATTTTTCTTTTTTTGACTTCCCTATTAATTAAACATCAAGCAAACCTAAACGTGATACTTGTCGTACGTCTGCTACTTATTGCAAAACATTATATTACTAATAAGGAAAGTATAATATAATTTTTTTTTATTTTAAAGAATCGATAATATAAATATAGGACATCATATTATAAGACAACATGGAGCTTGTGGACCACATTTCTAGTAATTAATTAGCATATCTTTTTATATATATATATATTCACGAATTAAATAAGACCTAAGTTGCGTGTATGAGAATCTACCTGGTAGATGAAATTCACAAGTCAATTTTAGAAGATAATACGGTGAGACTTTAACATCTAGTAAGAGTCAAATCTTTTTTTTTAAACCACCACGGAACCATTTCAATTAAAATGTTTCCCTTCATGAATCAAATTCCAATATAAGTAAACTTACCTCTTAATTTTCATGTTGTGGTGGAGATAAGTTGCGTGTATGAGAATCTACCTGGTAGATGAAATTCACTAGTCAATTTTAGAAGATAATACGGTGAGACTTTTAACATCTAGTAAGAGTCAAATCTTTTTTTTTTAAACCACCACGGAACCATTTCAATTAAAATGTTTCCCTTCATGAATCAAATTCCAATATAAGTAAACTTACCTCTTAATTTTCATGTTGTGGTGGAGATATATATGCAACTCTAATCTAATTGTGTTGGAGATGCTCTATCTATATATATCCTAGTGCACTCTCTAGTAATTAGCATATGTTTTTTTTTTAAATAAATTCACTAATTAAATAAGACCTAATTAAAAAAATATATATATTTAAGTTTCGTGTATGAGAAAGTGAAACCACTTTGTAGATAAATTCACTAGCCAATTTAGAAGATAAAATGGGGAGACTTTAACTGCATCTGATAGTGATAGTCAAAAGCTTCTTCTTCTTCTTTTTTTCAATCTTTTGTTTTAAACTACCACGGCACCATTTCAATTACAAAGTGTCTCTTCATGAATCAAATTCCAAGTTCTGACCTAAGTAAAATTTACCTCTTAATTTTCATATATGTTGTGGTGGAGATGCTCTATCCATCCTTAATTAGTGCACTTTCTTCATAACTCTGCCGCAAATAGTGAACAAATTTTTTGATGCCCTTGCTAGGCTCGGTCCCTCTTTAACTTGTGCTTTTACTGTTTTTGATAATTTTGGATGTAGAGGGAGATGGAACAAAGTTTCACTCCAAACAAATATGGAGAGAAATTTTTCAAACTTCTCATATATCTTTTTTTTTTTTTGTGTGAATTTTGAAAATATAACCGTTGAATTTCATGTTCCTTATATTTTTAACATACATATCAATTTCGTTCAAATTGGATTTTATTTAACTTTCAAACAATAAACATATTTATTATACACAATTTTAGATCACAAAAACTTGAAATTTTAACATTTGTTTGATAACATGACAATTAATATTTGATTTTCTTGAAATTTTGCAGGCATGAAGGATATAATAAAATCATTCAATCCAACGGTTAGATTTTTAAAATTTACACTTAATATAAAAATATATAAGAAGTTTGAAGGGTTTCTCTCTAAACTAGTTTAGAAAGAAACTTTATTTGAGGGAGATGCCTGTAACAAACTAATTTCTATTTAGTAAGGTAGATTCTTTTCTCCCAAAAATAAAATAAAAATTTCCAACTATTATTTCAAATTTTAGTTCATTGTTTTTCCCAGTAGTGTTTTGTGTGTACGTTGGTCGGTTGGTGTACGTGTAATTTGTGTTTTCTATTAACAAAGGCCCTATGTCACATGTGGAGACTAATTCGTAAGATGTCTTACTGTTATCCTCAAGATTACATTTTAGTGTGTTACGGACGTAATTTTCAACTAGCCCACTTGGATACATCCGTTGGCGTCCATATTCCATAATCATTAGACCATTCCTAGCCGGTTGGCAAGCCTTTGAAGTGACAAATTCAGTATAAAATTTCTTGTTCCCTTTAATCCAATCATCTACCATTGATCAGAAATAATAACCCCCCACTAAATGATGAGTAATTATAAAGTATTTTTAGTGACGTGATATGGTGTTTCATTTTCTCAAGTCCATACTAAATCTCACTAATTGTTGAGTAATTATTAGATATTTTGAGTACGAGGACGTGGTACCTTCTCTTCTCACATTATAGTGGATCTTATTAATTAAATTTTTTGTGAGATCTATTATAATTGTGAGAGGATGGAGGATCATATCACTGTATTCCAGGAATACCTAATAATTAATGATAGACATCACTTGTATGTTTGGCTGAGTTTATGACCTAATGTTGTCCCCTTTCACATTCATGATGAACCTCATCATGAATCAAATTATTGGGATTCACCATAAATGTGAGAGTTAGAAACCTTCATTTTTTTAAGGCGTAATTGTATTTTTATATAATACACAAAATAAAATTGATAAAATAAACTTATCCAAATAAATGACTAATAAGTAATATTTATTTGCTTGTATAAGTATATAAAAGCTGTTAGGGTCATATTTTTTATGTAATTAGTATATCGTTTGACAAAACGCACTTACTTATAATTGGGTCTTAGTTTCTAGTGTGTTCAAGAACATCACGAAGAAAATCTACAAGTAAGGATTCAGAGATTCAAACAAAATCTACCATTTATTTTAGATGGTTAAAATAGGATTCAGAGATTCAAACAAAATCAATTTATTGCTAGTCTCAGCCAATTAGAGATTTGGCAAAGCTTGTCAGTGAAAAATTCAGTACATAACTTCCTTTCTCATTTAATCCAATCATCTACCATTTATTTTAGATGGTTAATTAATATATAATTACCACATGAAATAATGGAATTCACTTGAAATAGATGAAAGGAGATTAATCACTAATATGAATAAGATCAAATGCTTTCAATATTGGAAATGAGTTGCTAAATTATAATAATATAATATTAATATACCCAAGTGATAATTAAATTGGTCACAAATACAGAATTGAAGGCCATGATCAGTTTCAGATTCTTAAAATTATTGAGTAGACTTCGTTATATTCTTAAAAGTATTTTTTACATTCCTAATTTATAAATAAAAGATACTCGAAGATTATCTAGCCACCATTTATTTATGTTTTAAATTTTTTGATTAGTTCCTTGCTTGTTTTAGAATTTTTGTTAGGATTTTTAATGTTGGATAATTCTATGACGAATTCTCATGTATTTTAGGTTTTAGTTGGTTAGGTCCTAAATATTGAATGTTGGCAATCCGCCATGATAAAAAGGCTGAGTCCGGGTTAGAAATTGCTCAAAGACGACAAAATTTTGGTGTGCTCAAAATAACTATGAAGACAAAGCCTGAGAAAGCGGTTGCAGTAATAAACTGGGAGCTTAGATACAAGTCATGTTACATACAGTATATTAGAGGTCTTGTAAGTCTTGATTGTAATGCAACCTATTCCTAGTGGAGTTGACAAAACTGGGCTAAGCTTTGGAGTGTTATTATTATTCTTTTTTAACTGAGTTTTCACTTCATAAACAATTCATCATCTCTTGTGTGATTGTTTATCTATATTATTGAATCTGGTTAATTAACTACTTGAGCCTAATTGGTGAAATTGGTAAATCCATAGTAAACTGTACTAGATTTCAGAGCATATCTAACATTTTAAAATCAATTCCTTCTAATGTGATAGAGATGGAAAATGACATTCCATGCCAATATCTATCTTTCTTTAATATTTTATTTAAATGGTGTATTGATGTGTGAAATATATTCCCTTTCTCAATTTATATTTATTTTGGTCGGATTTTTAGATAAAAAATATATATATTTAATTAATCTACTATATATTTTATTTTGATGGCTCTCACTTTCATTTGGCCCACTGTTCTACTATAATATTGACCTCTCACCTCCGCTGCTCCGCAGCCATAGCTTAATGCTATGTTTGGAAATTTTGAGAGAGAGAGAGGAGAGGAGAGGGGAGTAAAGAGAATGAGAGTAGTGGAGAGAAGAGTAGAGGGGAATAATTATCCTTCACCTTGTTTGGATGTTTTTAAAATTAAGTAAGGAGGAGGGGAATAATTAGTCTTTCATTTGTAATTTTGTTAATATGGTAAGGGTAATTTGATAATTCATTGTTCAAGCATTTTTATACTCCACTCTCCCTCCAAATCTCTTCATTTGGGAGGAATTAAAAATGAGGGGTTAGAAGTAGTTCAAACCCCTCCAAACCCCTCAAAATCCCTCCCTCTCCTTCCTTAAAAAACATCCAAATAAGGTAATTAAATTACTCTCCCTCCCTCAACTCTACCCCCTTTCTTCCCCCAACATCCAAACATATCATAAGAGTTAAGACTAGGGAAGAACAAAACTAAACGCGAGATGTAGATAGTTTTTCTCCTTCACTGGTTGTTGGCATTGTTGCATAAGTGTATCTAGTTGTTACCTGAGGACTAGCGAAATAGATGCTTCTTATTTTTCAAATGAGTACTTATAAGCTTATTTTATTAAGGACAAAAATAGGGGAGTAATTATCGTGTTTACCCAAAAAAAAAAAAAAAAAATATTGGACATTGACTAGTATATAACCAAAGGGTTAAGTGTGAAACTTAGATACCGGACATTAGATTTTCAATTAAATTTAAACACAAGATTGTATAGTTAAATAAAGGATTTGGAAATCAATCCTCTTATTTATATCAAAAGTCAATTAGTGTCTTAACATGATAATAAAAAGCAATCATCAAAAGCAAACGTCATAGGGTTATATTTGGTAACAATTTTTGTTTTCTATTTTTAAAAACTTGTTTTTGGGAATATAAAGAAAAAACAATTTTCTTGTATTTTTGAGGTTTTGGGCTTATTTGGGTGATTTCAAAGGTTTAGGGGGGTATTTTGGTCATTTTTAGGTTTCGGGGTTATTTTAATCAATTTTTAGGGTTCAAGGTTATTTTGGTCATCTTTTAAGTTTCGGGGGGTATTTTGGTCATTTTTAGGTTTCTAGGTTATTTTGATTAATTTTAGGCTTCGGGGTTATTTTGGCCATTTTTTAGGTTTCGGGGGTATTTTGTTCATTTTTTGGGTTTTGGGGGTATTTTAGTCATTTTTTTGGGGTTTCGGGGGGTATTTTGGTCATTTTCTAGATTTCAAGGGTATTTTGGTCATTTTTTGGTTTTAGGAGTATTTTGGTAATTTGCAGGTTTTAGGGGTATTGTAAGAGACCGCAAA
>CM032335.1:20242996-20495882 GCA_019022515.1 Quercus aquifolioides | reverse complement strand
ACAATACAGCAGGTCAGGCTTTGTTATCATTTATGGACAAATTTTCAGGGTACAACAAAATTAAGATGGCTCCAGAAGATATGGAGAAAACCTCCTTTATTACACCATGGGTGACATATTGCTACAAGGTCATGTCATTTGGCCTTAAAAATGCTGGTGCTACTTACCAACGTGTAGCCACCACTTTGTTGCATGACTTGATCCATAAAAAAATAGAGGTTTATGTTGATAACATGATAATGAAATCCAAAGACCATGAAGGAAATATGCCAGCTTTACGAAAGTTCTTCGAAAGAATCCGGTTCTACAAGTTACGGTTGAATCCAAAGAAGTGCACTTTTGGTGTAACATCCGGAAAGCTATTGGGGTTTATGGTCAGCTGGAGGGGAATAGAAGTTAGTGCTGACAAAATCAAGGCAATTGTAGAGATGAAGTCCCTAAGAACTGAAAAGGAGATCCGAGGATTTCTAGGGAGGATACAGTACATTAGCAAGTTCATAGCTCAACTCACCATGAAATGTGAACCAATCTTCCAACTACTTAAGAAGGAAGTTCCTACAGTGTGGAACGAACAATGCCAAGAAGCTTTTGAAAAGATCAAGAATTATCTGATGAAACCACCAATGCTTGTCCCACCAATACCCGAAAAGCCATTGTTGTTGTATCTCACCACTACAGATACAACAATGGGGGCTCTACTTGCTCAATACCTAAAGGAGACCAGAAAGGAGAATGCAATATACTACATTAGCAAGAAGATGTTGCCTTATGAAGAAAAGTGTTCACCATTAGAAAAAACATGAGAAGACATTATATGCTTGCCTACAAGGTTTTGTTGATTGCAAGAATGGATCCTATGAAGTACTTAATGGAGAAGCCTGTGCAAGATGGGAAGACTGCTAAATGGGTGTTGCTTTTATCAAAATTTGATATTAACTACGTGACTCAGAAATCTGTAAAGGGGAGAGCAATTGCTGATCACTTAGCCCATTGTTCACTAGAAGAAGCTGAAGAAATCCAAGGAGACTTTCTGGATGAAGACATCATGGGGATCGAGGTGGAATCATGGAAGATGTACTTTGACGGAGCCACAAATCAGAATGGAAGTGGGATTGGAGTTCTCTTAATTTCTCCAAAAGAGACACATTCCATTTTTGGCAGACTCAACTTTCCTGCCATCAACAATGCCACTGAATATGAAACTTGCATTATGGGCCTACAAGCAGCCCTAGGCCTTGGAGTAAAAGAGTTGGAGGTATATGGAGACTCAGCTTTGATAATCTCTCAGATTCAATATAAATGGAAGATCAAAGAAGAAAGGCTGATGCCTTATCATGAATGTCTTTAGAAGTGGGCATCAAAATTCAGCAAGATTCAATATCAAAATGTGCCAAGGATGCAGAATCAAATTGCAGAGGCTTTAGCAACCATGGCATCCATGATGGATAGGCTAAAAGAAGATGAAGCTAGACCGATAGTGTTGGAACAAAAAGAAGAACCAGTTTTGCATGACAATAGAAGAAGATGAGGGAAAGAATGGGGAAGGTGAATGGTATTCAGACATCCTACAATACCTCAAGGATGGAACATACCCGAAGTCTGCAGACAAGAACGATTAATTAACCATCTGGAGGTTGTCTATTAATTACATTATTTGTGGTGAAAGGTTTTACATAAGATCATATGATGGAATTCATCTCCTCTGTGTAACCACCAAGGAAGCACAGCAGATAATTGAAGAGGTTCATGAGTCAAGCTATGGGCCACATATGAATACACACATGCTGTCAAGGAAGGTAATAAGACAAGGTTACTATTGGACTACTATGGAAGCCGACTGTGCGGCTCATGTTCGAAAATGCCATCAATGCCAAGTCCATGGAGATCTAAAGCACATGCTACCCATGCCATTACATACCATGACATCATCCTGGTCATTCTCTATATGGGGGATAGACATTATTGGAAAATTCACCCAACAACATCCAATGGCCATGAATTCATGCTCGTAGCCATTGCTTACTTCACTAAGTGGGTAGAAGCTGCCTCATACAAAGTTCTGAATTCAAGAAAGTTGCTCAATTCATTCAGACCAATATCATCTGCAAATATGGAGTACCACATGAAATTATCTCTGACAATGGGTTGCATTTCAAGGGAGAAACAGAAAAGTTGTTGCGACAGTTCAACATTCAACACCATAAATCTTTACCTTATCATCCTCAAACTAATGGAGCAGTTGAGGTTGCTAATAAAAATATAGGGCGAATCTTAAAGAAGAGCACAAAGAATTGCAAGGATTGGCACCTACAATTGCCCTATGCACTATGGAGGTATAGAACATCAATTCGATCTTCCATAGGAGCCCGCTCCTTATTCATTGGTGTATGGGATGGAAGCAAGTCCTTCCCATTGAAATGGGTGTCCGTTCAGTAAGGACAGTATTGGAAAGTGAAATCCCTGAAGTAGATTGGTTGCAAAGCAGATATGACCAGCTATGCATGTTGGATGAGAAGAGACTCAAGGCCTTGTATCATATTCAAGGTTACCAAAGGAGGCTTAGGAAAGCTTTTGATAAGAAAGTAAGAACCAGAGATTTGAAGTTGGGGGATTTAGTGTTAAAGGAAATCCAAGCCCTGATTCAAGATGCAAACGGGAAGTTCAAGCAAAATTGGACAGGCCTATATATTATCAAACATATATACTCTGGGGGAGCAGTAAGGTTCATGGACTTAGATGCAAACCCTTTCACTGAGCCAACCAACGTGGATCAACTGAAGAAATACCACGTCTGAGGTGGTAGTAAGAAAGAACCACGTCTAAAGTGGTTGTAAATTATGCTATTTCCCTTCCTAGGCTTGACCAAAAAAAAAAAAAGCTCGAAAGGGCAGTCTAGGAAAAAATTAGAGCAACAAAAAAAAAAGAAAAAAAGAAAAGAAAAAAAGGGTAGGTTGAAAACCCAAAAGGGCAATCTACGTAAAAGGAGAAAAGAAGAAGAAGAAGAAGAGAGTGAGAGAGCCTGCTAGGTTGAAAACCCAAAAGGGTAGTGTAGGCAAAAATCAAGGCAAATAAAAATTAATGAACTACGTGATGACTTGATCCTTCTATCAAGGGGGTACATAGGCAACCATGCATTGATCCTATCACAATTTCCCAAAACCACCATTTGCCCATAAACCAAAATTTTTCAAAAATTCAACCATTCCATTAAACCATGTCATTACACAAAACCCTAAATCAAACCTGCAACCAAACCATAACTCAAGAATCCAAACCCTAAACCAAACTGATAGTGAACCAAAAATTGGACTATCTCCAGTTCGTCCAGTGTCGTCCAAGATCAAAGAAGGTTAACCCAATATAAGAAGGTCGTCCACCATCAGGAGGTCGTCTGTGAGTATGAAGGTAGTCCATCATGGAAGCACCTGGACGACCTCTCAACACTTAGAGAATTTTCAGAATAGATTTATGTTCAAAAGCTTATAATTTGGGCCACATTCTACTATTTTAAAGCATAAGCAAAATCCTTGTTCATCGCTGTAACTTCCCACTAAGTTCTTAACTTCTAATGACAGTTGTAAAAGATAAGATTGAACCTTCTAACTTCTATAGCAGTTGTGAAAGTTAAGTTTGAACCTTTTAACTTTCATACACGTTGAGGAAGTTACTAAACAAGTAGCCACTCCAAAACTCACTATATAAGGACTTATCCACATCAAATGAAATTAAGTTTCCACTACTCCTAAAATTGGAATCCTTGAGTTCTAAAGGAAAAACTAACTGAAGCAATAGAGGGTTCTTGGTTGGTTCACCCCGGTCACCTATGATCTTGTGTTTCTTTCTTTTCAGGCCTTTCAAGCAACCACTAGCCCATTGAAGCCCAGAGCATTGAACCTACTGATTTTCCTTGCATCATCACAAACCATAAAAAAAAAAAAAAACCAAACCCCAAAAGCCTACACTTTAAATAGAATCCCTAACCTATAAATCCTAAATAATTCCTAAACATAAGAGTTTTTACATCAACTTTTAAATAAACATGTTCAAAGCCAAAAAATAAGAAGGTCATTTTGTCCTCAGTCTTTTCTCTTTAGGTTGATCATTGATTTCCTTTGTGCTAGGTACTTTGTCATCTTTGTCCCTTCTTTTAAATTCATAATTGTCTTCATTGTGTCTTTCCCAGTTATCTTTGAGAAACTGCTTTCTCATAGTAACCATCTCAGTTTCCTTGTCAACAATCTTGTCCACCAACCAGTTAGAGTATTCTATAGTCATTCGATGAAAGTGGACTTTGGCAAAAGACTGGTCCACTCGATTAGCCATCTCCAAGCCCAAGAGCACGTTCTTTATAGAAGTAGGATTTGTGTCCACAAGAGTGAAAGTTCTTCTTCTTTTTCCACCGGGCATTCCTTGCTTGTACAGGAACTACCTCAAGAGTCTATCTGCCTTATAGAAGGTTGCCCTCCGCAACCCTACAATGAAGATGTGATCTTATCCTGGAGACCGCTATAAAGGGGGTGGGCACTTCCACCAATAACAGTTCCATTGGATTGAAGTACTGGATTTCTTGTTCAAGAACTTCACCCAGACACTTTCAGTTTGGCACTCAGTTTTAATTACAGTCCTGCTAAAAAAACTGCTAGGCCTATAATTACCTGTTGTAGGCCTGGCAAGCATATCTGGTTGCTCTATTAGCCATATCTACAAAGTCGAAGGGCTCCATAGGAAGTTTTGAGATTCTCCACCATGAAATACAGCATCCAGTCCGAGAAGAATTTCGGCCAAGATCAGAGGAACAGGATTATCACCATCCTTAATTTGATTCATAACATTTATGGCTTGAGCATCCACAAAACCGTGCCTTCCAGAGTAAAGGAAAAATTCTCCCACAAAGCATAGGGCCAAGCCAAAATTCTTTTGCATATTGTCAGTCACTCCATAGGTGCGTTTGTTAATCAACCTCGAAACAATTGCACGAAGATTCGCCATGTCCTTTAACCATACTACTAGTGATGGAAGTAGGAAGACCGTGTAAGGTTGAATTTAATCAACCATCTTGTTGGCTTTATTCCGTGCCAATTTGCTTGTATTTCAGCACTTAGAAACCCTGTATTTAGGTGGGATTCATGTAAGGGTAGTGAGTGAGAGAGTGTGAAGAAATGCTCAAGTTTGTGCAAGGATGCAGGGATTCATGGCTGAGATTCGCATGTGACTCGCGACTGGTAAGCCGCCAACTGCAGCACATGAGTGAAGCGTGCGAGAAGATGAACAGTCATGCCAGCTGGTGCACTACAGGACAAATAGTCTAGTCTGGCCGTTCTGTTATCTCGCGGCTTGAACTCGCAACTCAACCAAGTCGCGAGGCCAAGCCGCCAACTAGCCCTGTTTGGGAAAAACTGACTCTTCGCATTCCAAACACACACCACTATATATAGACCCTTATACCCACGAAATGTAGAGAGCTTCCAAAGATAATTTTGAGAGAGAAACCCTAGAGAAAAACAAGATTGACTCATCCCCAATCTTCACTTAGAGACTCTTCAAATTCCTCTACTCTCTTCATCTCCATTGATACATCCTTGAGAGGTTCTTGACCAAATCATTTTCTCACCACACCCACGTCTGTTAGAAGGTCTTTTGGTGCTTAGGGAAGCAGTTTGGAAGGGACCAATGGTTATTGGTTGATGCTATGGGCTATAGCGGAATTCGGTAAGCTAGAGAAGAAAAAGGTTCAGCGCAACCTTGTTGGAGCAAGAAGCTTGGAGGGCTTATGTACTTGGGTAGATTAGGCTTGGAGGGTCTATTGCTGTTCATGTATCCCAACTACATTTTCTAGTGGATTATTGACCGCTTAGAGGACGGCGGAGAGGTTTTACGCCGAAGGCTTCGGTTTCCTCTTTGATAACACATTGCCGTGTTGTCTTTGTGTTCGCATCTTTTCTCCCTTAATCTTTACCATTTAATTAATTTCTACTGTGAATGTGATTTTAAATTGGTTTAGATTGTTTATCAATTCTGTCATTAGCTTATGTTCATGTTCCACACATTTATTGTTTGATAATAAGCTTGAATTGATAATTTGTATTTGGGGGTCTAAACGTTCATAGTGTTTTCAACGCTATTTGAACTTTCAGACCGAGAGCATCAAACAAAGATTCTCTATGTCTGGGATCACAAGAAACTGCTACAGATTTCTTGCTAGGATCATAGCCCAGGATGGCAGAAAATTCTTCAATTTTGGGACAGAGTTCAGCAGTTTTAAACCGGAACACATGATCTTCAGGATCCCAAAATTTCATAGAGCCTTAATTCCCTCCAGTTTGTAGGCTGTAAAATTGGTTTTGGTGCTGAAATCAAAGCTACGAACCCATCTATTGATATCATGAATTGTTGAATGAGAAAAATTTTGATTGTTAGCCATGGATGACTTTTGCTTGTGATTATTGTGTTTTGCTAACCTTGATGTAGAGATTTGCAGGAGATTAAAATTAAATAAATAATTTTGTGATTGGTTGTTAGTTAGTGTCAAAAATAGGCTTGTTTGCATGGAAATAAAGGGGATAATAAGATAATTACAAAATTGAGGATAATCAAGATTTTTTTAGAGTATTTATCTACAAGATAATTGTTGCTGAAAATACCTGAATTATCCAGAAAAGAATTTAATTTTTAAAATATGGATTAAAAATGCATCTAAGTGCAAGTCCCAGTTCAAAAAATCTCAAAAAAAGAGTCCAAAATAGACTGAAGCCCGAAAGTGGGCCTGGCACCCAAAAGTACCAGCACTTTTGGAGTGCTGAATGGCACTTTCCAAGTGCTGAATGGCATGAAATTGGGCCCCGGCCCGAGGGCATTTGGATTAAGCTAAAACACATCATTTTCGATTTTTTAGAGATAAGGACGCGTCCTAGTTCGTATTTTGATCATCTAGTTATTTTTTCAAGTCTCCCAACCTCTATTTATAGAAGCTGGATATCAAAATTCAGCACACATTTTATCACGCTTTGAGATTTCCCCTTTTTTCTGACTCCTTTTTCTAATATTTTCTCTCTTACGTTAAAGACGTTCTGGAGGCTCTAGCCTTAAGAATTTCTTTTTTGTAAGCAAGGGATTTTAGGTTTCAAAGATAATTGAATTTTTTTTTTTTTTTTGAATCCTAAAATATTCCCTTAAGAAGAAGAGAACGTCCATGCAGGAGGTGGTTCTTTCTTTACCTTTTTTTCAGTTTCTTTTATTTTGATGATGCATGTGTAAATCTTCTTTTAGTTTAATTTCTAAATGCTCTTACCATGTATTGTCAATATATTTTTTTTGAAACATGTTCTTGATGTTTTTATTGTCATGATTTATTTTTTTTTTTTTCATAATCTGCTTGTCATTATATCTTTTTCAAAATAAAAAATTGATTTGCATCTTCCTTAGATTTGAATTTGATTTTTTTTTTAATAAAAACTGATTTACATCTTCCTTAGATGCAGATTAGAATATTTTTTTTAATAAAAAGTGATTTGCATCTTCCTTAGATGCAGATTTGAATTTTTTCAAAATAAAAACTGATTTACATCTTCCTTAGATGTAGATTTGAGTTTTTCAAAAATAAAAATTGATTTGCATTTTCCTTAGATGCAGGAATTTTTTCAAAATAAAAACTGATTTGCATCTTCCTTAGATCCAGATCTAAAATTTTCAAAACAAAAACTATTTTGCATCTTCCTTAGATGCAAATCTAAATTTTTTACATAAAAACTGATTTGTATCTTCCTTAGATACAAATCTGAATTTTTCTATACATAATAGATTTTGAAATAAAAAGGAAGTCATAAGTAGTGATGTTTTGTTTGTTTGATTCATACGTAATGTTGTTTTGATTGTTTTGCTTAATGCAAGTAGCGTATGATGATGCATAGAAAATCAGTAGATTGAATGCTCCGGGCTTCAATAATCTAGTAATTGCTTGGAAGGCCTGAAAAGGAAAACACACACGATCAAAGGTGACCAGAGTGGACTGACCAAGAACCCTCCGATGGTAAAGTTAGTTTCTCTTAAATTCTGGAGTTCCATCTTTTTGGGAGTTGTCTAAAAACTTACTTTCATTTGATGTGAATGGGTGCTTATATAGTGTATTCTTGAAGCAGTTATTTGCCTTGTAACTCCTCCTATGTTTGAGGAGATCGGAGGATTCAAAGTTAACTTCCTCAACCGCTACAGGAGTTATAATATTTGATCTTTTTCTCCCATAACTGTCATTGGAAGTTAAGTACTGAGTAGGAAGTTATAGCGATGAGCCAGGATCTTACTCATGCCTTGAAATAATAACATGTTGTTCAATATACTAGCTTTTGTAGATAAATCTCTATGGAATTTCCCATGTGCTGGGGGTCGTCTAGGTGCGTTCCTCATGGACGACCTGTATGCCTTTGGACGTCTGTTTTGCTAGGTAGTCATTCTTGTCTTCTTATCATGGACGACCCTTATGGACAAATTGAAGTTAGTTTAATTTTTAGTTCACCATCAGTTGCCCCCTTGTCCAAGGGTCATCCAGAGTACTGTAAAATTTACTGCTGTTTTTTGGATGTGCCTTTAGATTAGTGGTTAGATGTCGTGCCACGTGTCATGACCTCATTGGTGATAGGTCGCGTCAATTTACCCTTTCGAGGAATATGCTACGTGTTGTTATGTGGTTGGTTGCGTCGTTTCAGATGCCAAAATTTGCTGCCTATAAATAGTAGAATTCCTCTCCTACCCTTCACATTTCTGAAATTCTCTCCTTTGACATTCCTCGTCCAGTGACTCGTCTAGAAGTATTCCCTCATCTTTAGTTGTCCTCCATCTAGAGCCAGGTATTCTCTTCATCCTCGTTCTTAGGTTTTCCTTCAAATTTCAAAATGTCTGAAGTTGTCATCTCCTCGTCCAGTAATAGAGTAGATAAGGCTATAGATGAATATCATGACTCAACCAGTTATAGTGGTTCTAGTAGCAGTAGTAGTGGGAATGCCACGGATGAGGAATACACCTTTGGTGTTGGGGTTCCTCTAGAGGTTTTCTAGGAGCATTTTAGGACGAGGGTAGCTTCTCGGTCTCGAGCTGGCAACTTGACGAGCATTCCTTTGTCCCTTCTTTTAGATGAAGTAGAGACAGTGTACAGTTGTTCTGTAGGCATCCTTTCTAAAACAAATGAAAGGAGGCTTACTGCACTTAAGAGTTGGTACTAGATCCCAGATGATCTTAACCCCTGTGGGGAGTGGTGTTGTAACCCTCGTTTTGGGATAGGCGTCTGTGAAGCTTACCTTTTAGGGGGACTTAGGTTACCCCTTAATGCTTTTGCTAGAGAATTACACACTAGGTTAGGTTTAGGAGTGTGTCAATTTAACCTCAATGCATGGAGATTGGTCGTCTCTATGCAAGTTTTGTGAAGGGAAGTGTTTGAAGGGGGTCGTCCTCTCACTGTGGACGAGTTCCTCTTTTGCTACAAAATCTCAGAAATTAACCAATCCCTTGGCTTTTATCAATTCATAGCCAAGGGGAAATATTGAACATTAATTAAGTCTTTGGTGACGTCTGACAAAAACTGAAAGACAGAGTTTTTCTTCACCTATGGTTTCTGGTCTGGGCACCCTATTGAGGTTGGCAGGGATCCATTTGCCCCTTATACTGGAGAATTAGGGAACCTTCATCCTGAAGGTATGTTTTGTTTTGTTTGTTTTTTTTAAGTGTTTTTATCTTTTGCTTATAATCATCTAACCCTTATCTCTCTTTCTTTTTATAGCTGTTGGACGACTCTCTTTAAGAAAATTTTACCGTGACCACGTTCATAGAGCTCGTCTATACACTGATAGGAGTTTCCATTTGCTGGTGACCCTTCAACGTCTTGCTACGTGGGGACTCGGTCCTGAGCCATTCGCTGAAGCTATTGCTCACGAGCTCATTGTGCAAAAAGTGAGTTTTCTTTTTACTTAGAAATTACCTTAGTATTATTTGAGTTATACTCTTTAGGTAAACTTTATGTTTTTCTTTTAGGGATGGCAACCATAAAGGAGAACAAGGGAAATGAGGTGGTGGACGAGGCAACCAAGCCTGAGGCTCAATCCCAGCTTCGTCCTTCTGTTGGGGACAAAAGAAAAACTTTATCCAAGACGCTGGACTTGGGAAACCTTCCCAACCGTCGAGGAAAGAAGGCGAAGCATGGGTCATCTAGACCTGGGGTTGTCAAGCCTAGTCTTCCCACCTCTCAACCGTCTGTCCAAATTTTTGATGTTGACTTGTCCATTCCCATTGAAGTCACTCCGGCCAAGACCACTGCGCCTAACTCGTCTAAGCCTTCCCAGAGGGTTCCTATGAACCTTCTGGAAAATGAGGACTTAGCTTGGGAAAGGTTTGAGAAGGCTGTAACTGGTGAGGACATGGCTGCGTGCTATGACACGACTTTGAAGGAATTTGAGCATTCTGGTGTTCATGATCTTTTCAAGGTATGTAATTACTTTTACCTCATCTTGTCATAGTAATATGTATATGTATATATATATATATTTAACATAATTTTTAATCACTTGTGTAGGCAATGTCAAAATTCGTAGCTGCGTCCAGGCAGACCACGAAGATGGACAAGACGAGAATCTTGCTTGAGACGAGGATCCAGGAGGTCAAGAATGACTGTAAGGGCTGGGCTGAGGTGGCAGCAAAGGCTAAAGACGAGGCCAAGGAGTTGCAAAACTTGGTTGAAGAGCTTAGAGCTGACATTGTTGAGAAGGATACTCATCTTGACTACCTTCAAAAGAGGAATGATGAGCTGAGTACCCTTCTTAATAAGGCCAAAGAAGACGCAGTAATGGAGTTTAGAGCTTCTAAATAGTTCACTGATCTGCTGGACACCAACTACGCAGTCGGGTTTGAAGACTTTTGCATGGACGCTATGGAAAACTTCCCTGAAGTTGACTTTAGCTCCATCAAGTTCAACCTTGGTGCTGTAAGCTCTCTTCTCTAGACGAGCTCTGAAGATGTTAATATCGAAGATGATGCCACTACTCAGCCTACCTAGGATGAGCCTAATGTTGGAGATGACCCCCCACAATGAAAATGTTAAATTTTAATGTCTTAGTTTCCCTTTTTTTTTTCTTTTCTCTTTTTTTATAAGGTCTGTTGTTTTGGACCTGTTTGAAGTTATTCAAGTACATTTTACCCGTCTATAATATTTTGGACGAGCTTCCAAACAGTTGCCTTTTAGGCTTTATTTTATAAGGGTTTTTGGACAGTGGTTATCTACCATTTTCTAAACTTTTATGAATGAATGTTTATTTCCATCACTTTTTCATTTACTATTGAACATGTTATTGTGTGGACGAACTTTTCTTTATTTACATCATCCATTATATTGGTTTCAAGTGTGGTCTGTCCACTCATGAAGGCATTTGACTCGTCCATGACAAGAATTTCCTCATGTTTAACATCTTTACCATTCTTTAAATTTTGCAAGAATAACTCGCCTTATGAATGGCATTGGTTTTACTAGCTTTAATTGTCCAAAGACTTGATAGCTGGTTCTATTTTTTGTCCATAGGACTCATCTTTTAGTCAAGGCGTTTCCAGCTTTTTACTCGTCCAAAGATTGGATTGTTTTAGCTGGTTATACTTATCCATGGACTTTGAATATTCCTACGCGCGCGCATTTTCACGTCCATTAGTTGGATGAATATGCTTCAAGCTTTACCTCGTCCATTGTTTAGATGAGTGTGCCTTAAGTTTATTTTTCTTTTCTTTATCCCCATTTTAAGGAAAGTTTGATAGACATTACCTCCCTACGTCCAGAGATTTTACTCGTCTTAGGCCATTAGCCTTCTTATGGATGAAATCATGAAAATTAGAAATTCATATATCACATATATTAGAAATCCAAACTGTATATATGTAACATAAACATCGTCCACAAGCATGGCACATGCTTTAGAAGCTAGTGCCTTTTAGGGAATTAAGAATACATATGGATCGTCTATAACTTCGTCCATAGTGCATAGTTTAGAAATTAATACACCTTTAAAGAATTAAAATACAACACATAGTGTTAATAAAGAACACATGTAATAGAAAGTAAACACATAACAGAAAGCAAACATATGTAATAGAAAACAACTTTACTTCGTCCAAAGTGACAACGTCTAGGATGATTCCGTCCATGATGCTCGTCCAGGCTGACCCCTTACTAATAATATCTTCTTAAATGCTCGACATTCCAGGGGTGCTATAGCTTTCTCCCAATTAGGTCTTTTGCAACTAATAATATCTTTTGCAATTAATAACCTTGTAGGGTCCTTCCCAATTAGGTCCCAGTTTCCCATGGGCTGGATTTCTGATTGTCAAAGAAACCCTTTTTAGGACAAGGTCTCCAATGCTGAAGTGCCTGGGTTTGACCATTGCATCATATTGTCTAGCCATGAGGTTTTTATATCTCGTTGTCCTTTACTCTGCGCTCATCCTTACCTCGTCTATCAGATCAAGGTCGAGGCGAAATTGCTCCTCGTTATCCTTGTCCTGATACTTCATCACCCTGTAGTTTGCCATATGTACTTTTGCAGGTATCACTGCTTCACTTCCATAGACTATTTTGAAGGGAGTTTCCCCTGTGGGGGTCCTCACAATCATCCTGTAAGCCCATAAAACTCCTAGTAGCTTATCTGACCATACTCCCTTTGCTCCCTTAAGTCGAGTCTTGATGATTTTCAACAAGGATCGATTTGCCACTTTTGCTTGACCATTTGCTTGCGGGTGGGAGGATGAGGAATAATAGTTCTTGATTCCAAATTGCTCGCAGAAGTCTCTGAAAAGTGTGTTGTCAAATTGCCATCCATTGTCTGATATTAATACCCTGGGTACCCCAAACTTGCATATAATGTTCTGTCAGACGAAGTTTTTGACATTCTGTTGTGTGATCTTTGCTAAGAGTTCTGCTTCCACCCACTTAATGAAGTAATCAATCCCTACTACTAAAAACTTCATCTGCCTGGTTCCAAGTGGAAAGGGACCCAAGATATCCAATCCCCATTGTGCAAAGGGCCATAGGGCCATCATCGGGGTGAGATAGTCCGACGGCTGCCTGGGGACGTTGCTAAAGCGTTGACATTGGTTGCACACCTTGACATAAGCCTTTGCATTAGCTTGAATAGTTGGCCAGTAGTAACCTACACGAACGACTTTATGGACTAGTGCTCTTGCTCCTGAGTGGTTTCCACATGCTCCTTCATGAACTTCCCTCAACACATAGTTTGATTCGTCTGGAGCTAAGCACCTTAAGTAAGGCTGAGAGAAGCCCCTTTTATATTGTACCTCGTTTATGAGGACATATTTGGTTGCTTTGATCCTCAATCTTCAGGCCTCATCCTTGTCCTCCAGAAGTCTTCCATCTTTGAGATAAATTACTATTGGAGTCATCCAATTTTCTTCGCCTTCAACTTGCTGTATCTCTGGAAGATCTATGCTCGGCATGTATTGAACTTTGTCATACTCGTCCATAGCTCCCCCTGCCGAAGCTGCTTTTGCCAAAACGTCTGCTTCCATGTTTTCCTCCATTGGGAGCTGAACAAAACTGGCTTTTTTAAATTTTTTGACAAGTTGCTTTACCCTGCTTAGATACTTCTTCATCCGATCTTCCTTAGCTTCACACATTCCATTCACTTGATTGGTAATCATTTATGAATCCCCTTGGACGACTACTGACTCCGCCCCTAAGGACTTAGCCAATTCCAATCCTTTAAGGAGAGCTTCATATTCAGTTTCATTATTGGTGGTTTGGTATTGTAGACGGGTTGCATATTTCAACTTATCTCTTTCCGGGGACTTGAGTATAATTCCAATTCCTCTTGCATATAATGTGGACGAGCCATCCACATTGACAACCCACCTCTGAGCTTCGTCCACCCTGTCTTGCTCACCTTGGTCAGGAGTGAACTCTGCAATGAAATCCGCCAATACCTGTGCTTTTATTGCGCTTCTTGGTTGGTACCTGACATCAAACTCACTGAGTTCTATGGCCCATTAGATTAGTCATCTTGCGGCTTCCAACTTATTCATCGCCTTCTTTAGTGGATGATCTGTTAAGACATTAATGACATGAGCTTGAAAGTAATGCCTTAACTTCCTAGAAGCCGTAACCAAGGCAAAGGCTAGCTTTTCCATCATTGGGTATCGTCCTTCCACCCCTCTTAGCACTCGACTTGTATAATAAACCGGCTTCTGTATCTTCCCTTCTTCTCTAATCAACGTTGAGCTCACTACATGTGTGGACACCGCTAAATACAAATATAATTCTTCACCTGGGATAGATGGGCTTAGCAGAGGAGCTGCTATGAGGTAAGCCTTAAGGTCTTGAAAGGCCTTTTGACACTCGTCTGTCCATTCAAATGTCTTCTTAAGAACCTTAAAAAATGGCAAGCATTTGTTAGTAGCTTTAGAGACGAACCTGTTAAGGGCAGCAACTCGTCTGGTGAGAGATCAGACTTCTTTGATGTTCTTTGGTGGCTCCGTATTTAGTATTGCTTGGATTTTATCGGGATTCACCTCAATTCCCCTATATGAAACCATGAACCCAAGAAACTTACCAGACGAGACCCCAAAAGCACACTTACTTGGATTCAACTTCATGTTATATTGTTTAAGCATATCAAAGGTCTCTTGAAGGTCATCCATATGCTTTTCCTCGTCCAAACTCTTTACCAGCATATCATCTATGTAAACTTCCACATTCTGTCCAATCTGTGGACGAAACATATGGTTAACCAGCCTTTGATAAGTTGCTCCCGCGTTCTTCAAATCGAAGGGCATTACCTTGTAGCAAAACAAACCTTGGCTGGTAACAAAAGATGTCTTCTCTTGATCCGCCTCGTCCATCCTTATTTGATTATAGCTTGAGAAGGCGTCCATAAAACTAAGCAACTTATGACCTGCAGTTGAGTCCACTGGCTAGTCAATGCTGGCAACGAATAGCTATCCTTTGGGCAAGCTTTGTTTAAATCGGTGAAGTCCATGCACATCCTCCGCTTGCCATTAGCTTTCTTGACCATCACCACATTGGCCAACTAGTCCGGGTAATAAACTTCCCAGATAAATTTCGCAATGGTCAACTTCTGGACTTCCTCTTTAATAGCATTATCTCGTTCGGGAGCAAAAATCCTCTTCTTTTGACGCACAGGCTTGGAGAAAGAATACACGTTTAGACGGTGAATGATTACACTTGGGTCAATACTCGGTATGTCCTCGTGACTCCATGCAAATACATCCAGACAAATGGTAAGTAGATGTTATTTCCTTCCAACTGTTTAAAGTTGGTTTTCCAATGATAGCATTGTATGACTACGAGCAGTCCACGACTAGGAAGTTTACTTCCTTGGTTATCTGTTGTGGATATGCTCCTACCACCACAGGTAACGTAATGGTACCCACAGGCTGCACTTTCATCCCTCCAAATCCCACCAAAGGTGAATTTACTCGAAGAAGTTAATCTCGTCCAAGCCTCATTTGTTGGAAAGTTGGGTAATATAAGATGTTCGCCGAACTCCCATTGTCCACCAACACCCTTCTAGTCGTATAATCAGCAATAAGCAAAGTGATGACGATTGCGTCGTCGTGTGAGTGGTGAACCCTTTCAGCATCCTTGTTTGTGAATGTAATGGCTTGCTTGTCCGTTGTCCTCTGCCTTAAGGATTGTCCTGAAAGTTAGACGTTTTGCACTACCTTCAGGTATGTCTTCCTTGACTTGGAAGATTGTCCCATCGAGGTCCCTCTTATGATAACTCTTATCTCTCCAAGTGGGGGTCGTGATGACTCTTCTAGATTTCCCTTCAACTTCTCGTCCTTGTGCTCTCGTCCAAGGAAATCTCTCAATTTTCCTTGCCTGATGAGATTCTCTATCTGTTGCTTCAAATCAAAACACTCGTCTGTGTCATGCCCATGGTCTTTGTGGAAGTGGCAATACTTGTTCCTATTATGCTGGTTAGGATCTCCCTTCATTTTTTCTGACCACTTCAAGGAAGGATCATCATTGATTTGCATAAGCACTTGTTCAAGCGGCATGTATTGCTGACTTCGTGCTGAAGAGCTTGCCTTCTTGTTGTCTCGATCTTTCTTCTCTCCCGCCTATGCCGTCTTTGGATGAGGACCCTGCTCAGGATGGCGCGAGAGATCTGCTTCCATTTGCTCGGCTCTCTTCCTTTTCTTAGCTATAATTGCGTCTTCTGCATTCATGAAGTTTTGGGCCAAATGGACGAGTTCAGCCATAGCTTAAGGCTTTTGCTCATAAAACTTATGGATGAATAAATTAGAGTTAACTCCATTATGGAAGGCTGCCAATAACAACTTGTCATCCATCTCGTCCACCGTCAGGGGTTCCCTGTTGAAACGAGTAATGAAGGACCGCAAGCTTTCATTTTCCCTTTGCTCTATGGTTAACAGGCTGGATGAGGAACGTTTATGCCTTTGTCCTCCGATAAAATTGTTGATAAATAGCTTACTCAATTCTTTGAAATAATTCTTAATATTCAGAGGTATCTTGCTGAACCACACTCGTGCTGGCCCTTTGAGGGTGGTAGGGAAGGCCCTGCACATAATCTCGTCCGGAACCCCTTGAAGGTGCATCGTAGTCTTGAAAGTAGCGATATAATCAAAAGGTTTGCGCGTTCCATCATATGAGTCCAAGGAAGGCATCTTGAACTTTGGAGGCAAAGGGTGACTATTGATGGAAGCCGTGAAAGGGGAATCTGTTCGATGAACCAGATCATCTACGGGATTCACCCTTCTCATGTTCTCCCTCATCTCGTCCATGACCTTCCTCATCTGATCCATCTCCTTCTCCAAGTGTGGCACCCTTCGTGAAGCGGTACCCCTTGACTGGCTTTCGGGCTCAGCATTTCCTCCTCTATCTTCTTGACTCTGGGCTTGTTCTTCCATGGCGTTGCCTCCTTAGACTAATCTCCCTAGTCGACTCTTGATTCTGACGGGTTAATTTCGCCATGGCGGCTGCCATGGACTGTACATGTTGGATGGAAGGCGGTTGCGTGACATGTGCTAACTGTCGATCATGGTGGAGATTACTAGAAGCATCTCTACTCTCCTGGTGGCCTGGGCTTGTGGCTCTTGATCTTGTCTGAACCATGCAACCTTTTTTCGGAGAAAGATAAACTGCAAAACACAAAATTAATCTTTCCCACAGATGGCGCCAACTGATGATGCACAAAATATCAGTAGATTGAATACTCTAGACTTCAATGATCTAGTAATTGCTTGGAAGGCCTGAAAAGGAAAACACACGATTAAAGGTGATCGGGGTGGACCTTCCAAGAACCCTCTGATGGTAAAGTTAATTTCTCTTAAATTCTAGAGTTCCAACTTTTTGGGAGTTGTCTAAAAACTTACCTTCATTTGATGTGAATGATTGTTTATATAGTGTGCTCTTGAAGTGGTTAATTGTCTCGTAACTTCCCCTATATTTGAGGAGGTCAGAGGGTTCAAGGTTAACTTCCACAACCGCTATAGGAGTTAGAATATTTTATCTTTTTCTATAACTGTTGTTGGAAGTTAAGTACTGAGTAAGAAGTTATAGAGATGAACCAGGATCTCACTCACGCCTCGAAATAATAACATGTGGTTCAATTTACTAGTTCTTGTAGATAAATTATGGAATTTTCCAAGTGTTGGGGGTCGTCCAGGCGCTTTCCTCATGGACGACCCATATGCCTTTGGATGACCGTTTTGCTAGGTACAACCATTCTTGTCTTCTTGTCTTGGATGACCCTTATGGACGAATTGGAGTTGGTTCAATTTTCAGTTCACCATCAATGTAGATTTATTTCATGAGTGTAGTCTTCTTCTAAAAAGATTTTTTTAGATCTAATTTTTTTAAGGTTTTCTACAAATCTAAATTTTTTATTATAAAACAGATCTAATTTTTTTTTCATACAAACCAAAAGCCAATTTTTTTAGTTCTCAAAAACATATATAATATTTTTAAACCAAAAGGCTTTGTTTTATTTAATAAACTTAGATATGACTTTTCTTCACCAAAAACCTTTTTTTTTTTTTTTTTACATATACAAAAACAGATGCGATTTTTTTTTAAACCAAATCAATTTTTTTACCACAAGGCAGATCTAAATTTTCTCAAAAGAAGATGATGCATTCATAAATAGACTAATGTGACTTAGTTTAGTTATATGTTTCATGTGTGCAACATATCATTCATGTCATGCATAAATGGGTACATTAGTCATGTGAGTCTAGAAGACCAAACTTTGTCTGGGCGGAATGGATGCCTAACACTTTCCCATTCCGTAACCTAGCCTCCGAATTTAGTGTCTTTGGATAGATAGACCTAGGCTTTATCTTTGTTTTTATTTTGGGTAGATTGTACCTAGGACAAAAAGCCATGTATCTTTGGTAGTTTGTAACTAGGACCTAAAGCCATGTAATATTCAATTTATCAAATTTGTATTTTTTTTATTCAATTAATGATAATGGAACAATTCAGTCATGTAAAGTTGTATTTAATTTTTTCTTTTTCTTTTTGGATAAAAAATAAGTGTCAACTCCATACCACTTACCCAAAAAGAGAGGTGTCTTGAAAAAGTACCCAAATCTCTTTTTTTGAGAGCACCTTAATTTCCTTGGTCTCTCACAATTGCCTCTTCTAGTAAAACTATGTTTGTCTCACCTACTAATGATGATATTTCTAAGAATGTTGACACTAAAATTGAAATAGCTAGTGAGAACGTAGATAAGGGCAAATCTATTTTAGGAGCACCCCCTAAGGTTGAAAAGAAAGAGACTAGGAACCCTAGGACTAAGAAAGACAATAATAAAAAGTCTCAACAAAAGAAGCCGCATTTCTGTCATCACTGTGGAGCTTTAGGGCACACTCGTCCAAATTACTATAAGTGGTTAGCCACTCAAGAAAGTAATAGTATGCTCTCGTCTGGAAACCAGAATCAGTTTCATCCTCTCTTGCTCATCTGGGAGATCTTCTTAAGGCCATTGTGTTCCTTTCGAATCTTAATGGATTCAATTCTTCCCCCTCACCTCAGGATCAAAGGTTCGCAAAAAGGAAAGGTCCTTCCTCCAATTCCAAAGTGTGGAAGGAAAAAGGCTCCAAGTGATTAAGTTATTTCCTTTCTCTTTTGTTCTTGCATGTCATGTTTGTTTGTTTTTAAGCTTTTGAGTCAGTCTAGTTTTATGCTTTGTGTGTTTTCTTTCATGTTTTTGTTTTGGTTATTTTCAGTTTTGCTTTATTTGTTTTTCATAAAAATAAAAATAAAATTGAAAAATCAGAAAGATACAAAAACAGTGTATTTGTGTATATTGGTACTTGTGTACCTTGGATGACCTTTGAAACAAAATTCTTAACTTTGTATTTCTTGTAGCTTAGATTAGCATCTCAATGCACAACTAAGCAAGTGAGATTTGTGGCTCGTGTTTGTGATGAGTTCGATTAAGATTGTCTCTTATATCTCATACTTATATCACTCTTTTTTGACAGGAAGAACTAGAAAATCCTAAGACAAAAAGCATAAATAACCATCTCACTACTAAAACCCGCCAATCATGAATAACATCTGTGTGCTTAGGCACATCAAAATTGGGATGTTTTAGCTTACATAAATGAGTTTTTCTTTGCTCTCTTTTATATGCCCATGCATGCTATGCTTAAAAGAAAAATATGCAAAGAAAAATAAAAGCAAAAACAAAAAAAATGCTTCTAAAATGGTTGCAAGCGTGTTTCTAGGAGATGTGGGAGTTATAGGATGTACCTCGAAGGTGATAGTCTTCATCAAACAGTTATGATTGTGTGTGAATGTATTTGATCTTCTCATGTCTCAAATCTTCATAGTATGAGACACTTACGCACTCTTGCTATGTTTCACACACAACACACAAAATTCTTTGCTACTCTTGATACATGTGCAGGCAAAATGTGATTTGGCCATCACAAGGAATACATGTATTGATAAATGCTCACTAATCTGTCTTAACTTGTTTTTGAAATATAAAATTGGTTAGACTTGTTTAGTGTGTGTGTGTGTGTGTGTGTGTGTGTGTGTTTTGGATATATGAATGCTTTGCATTTATGCTGAGAGATGTTTTGAGAGCTTAACATGTTGAGTGGATTTTTGGTTGAGTTGCTTGCTTGTTGCATTTATCTCCTTGTGTTTTTTCCTCCTTGAAAAACTCCTTTATTCAAGCTTGATAGCTTCTCGACAGATTCCATGTCTATCGAGCTTTCTTTCTTCAGCCTCGATAGAAACCTCGACAGATCTTCAATCCATTGAGGAATTTTCCTATGCTTTTTGCCTTCTCGATAGAATCTCAACAGATCTTCGATCCATCGAGATTTCTAGGTTGCTTCTCGATAGAAGTTCAACAGTTTCTCGATCTAATGAGATTTCTAGGTTTCATCTTGATAGAAGCTCGACAGCTTCTTCGATCCATCGAGCCAATTTTCTTTGCTCTCTGTCTGCTCGATAGATTCTCAACAGATTTTGGATCCATCGAGACCTTCTTTTTGCCGTCGACAGATCCTTGATAGCACCTCGACAGTTTCACTTTTGTCGAGATTTAAAGCTCGACAAATCCTCTATAGAAACTTCAATCCATCGAGCTGGGATTTTTATTTAAAGGCGAGGCGCGATTCAGATTTAATTTTTTCACTCTCTTTCTTGATAGAAATCTCTCTCTCTCTCTCTCTCTCTCTCTCGGCCCAAACTCTTCACTCTCACTCAAATCTTCACACCCAAGTGTTTTTCGGCCTAGATCTTGCTCCAAACACTTAGTAAGTGTTCTAATCCTTTTTCTTTTCATGCATTTAGACCTAGGTTTTGGGGTTTGTCAAAATTTTTGGAGTTTGTGAGTTTCTCTTGAAATTTTTGGGTTAGGTGTTATGATGTTGTTGCTATATGATCATGCATTGCATTCCATTAGCATTATAACAATGTTTCATGCATTTGATGTGTGCTTAATTATTGATGTGAGTGCTATTAGGTTTGGTTTGAGTTTTACCCATGATGCTCTTACTCTTTCATGTCACACGTTCATGCACTTTTCATGCATACGTACTTCTCTTTTTCTCTTTTTATGGTTTGAGATTGTGTTTCTGTTTTGTCTTTTCTCTCTCTCTCTCTTTCTCATAAAACCACTCTATGGCACCTAAACAGAGAAAATTCATTCCGGCTCGGAACCCTCTTCAAGGTTTCAGGTCATCCTCTTTGTCTCTTCCTTCTGTTCCATCTCACATCCGGTTCTGTGATGAGAAGGCCAAGACGGACTTCTTTGAGAACTTCTAGGCTCGTGGCGTTCATCCGGAACGCCAAGTCATTCTATCGGATTTCTCCGTGCGTTGTCCTGTCATGTTTATACAGGAGTTCTACTCCAACATACACATCATCAATACCTCTGTGCCTTAGTTAGCTACGCGATTCCAAGGTACTCGTATAGTAGTTACCCCAGATCTTGTTGCCGAGGTACTACGAGTCCTTAGGGTAGCGCATCCTGACTACCCTGGTTGTGATCATCTCCGGACCGTGTCTAAAGACAAACTCATATCCCATTTTTGTGGGACTCCTTCCATATGGGGTGGTAAGCTAAACACTCCATGCTCGGGTTTTGCAAAAGGCCCGAGATTCCTTAACATGGTGATGACATTCACTCTCACACCATTGTCTCACTATAACTCCATCACTGAGCCACATGCTCGTTTTCTTCTTTCTTTGATGGAGGATCTTACCATTGATTTTCCCTCTCATTTCATCACATCTATTATTGATGTCTATCAGGATACCGCTACTCGTGATAAGCTCATCTTTCCTTCGACTATCACGTGGACCCTTCAGCACTTCTCTATTCCCATTCCTCTCTCCCCTCTCTTCACTGTCATGGGTGCCATCAGCGCTGGTTCTGTCTAGTGGAGTGAGATTCAGCTTCAATCAAAGTGGCCATGCGTTGAGATGACTGATCCTGCGGCTCCTGCAGCTCTACCATCTTCGGCTCTGTCTTCTTCAGCCCCTTCTACCTCCGCAGCTGGTGGTGTAACCCTCGAGGCCATCATGGAGTAGCTCCAGAGGATGCAGGCTGACTTTGGTGGTCGTCTAGACTATCTCACTGATGAGATGTGTCAAATGAACACCCGAGTGGGTCGCATTGCTCGCCAGCAAGCTCGCATGGCTGGTTTTGCTCCCTCTCCTTCTCCAGAGCGTCTTACAGCTTCTCCTTCTAAGGACGACGATGATGATGATGAGGATGATGAGGATGGTGCTAGCTCTTCTGGTGATGACGAGATGATGACCTCTTAGTGACTTGCCCTTTGTCATTCATGACAAAAAGGGGGAGTAGTTTTGGTTTTGAGAGTAGTCTTGTACTTAGGGAGAGAGTTAGTATAGGACATTTTTGACAGGGGGAGTGTTCATAGTTTTTGAGGAATGTAGTAAGGATTCTTATGTATTTTCTTTTTACATTAGCTTCCTGTACCTTGGTTTTGTGACCATCATATTTACATACATTGTACTTATTTTCATATATGATGATGATGTATATTTCCCTTCACCTACCCCTACATGTGTTGTTTCTTCTCTATCTTTATACGCATGTTTTTTTATGCACACAATCTTTATTTCTGTTTCACACATGATGCCTTGATGAGTTTTGTTTAAGTGTTTCAGAAAGACAAGTTGTGAAAGTCTATCTTGTCATGAACTCTCTTCTTGCAAAGTTTTTCAAGAGTTTGTAGTAGGGATAAATTTATTTTGTAATACAACAAGTGGTTATGAGTTTAGTGATTTAAGACTTCTCTCATGATTATTTGTTTTGTTGTGTTTTTGTCATGGATTGCCAAAGGGGGAGATTGTTAAGGACATATTTTATGTAATTGGCTAATCCTTTGACAAAATGCACTTTACTTGTAATTGGGTAGATCTATGATGGGTTTAGTACTTCAAGAAATAAGAGTTCAAGTCAAGTGTTAAAGCCATGAAGATCTGACCAAGAAACAAATGAAGAAAGAGCTATTCACTAAAATTCAACAGAAGTCTCGACATAATCCTTTCTATCGAGAATTAATGTTGAAGCTCGATAGAAGCTGTTTCTATTGAGAATTGTGAAATCAAACTTTTCAGATCTGATTGCATGCAGATTCTTGCATATTTGTGTAGGGTTTCTTTTCTCACAACCCTAGACGTATATAAGGATTATTTTAAAGGCCGTCACATATGATGCATTTGAGTGACCTAGTGCCTTATTCTCTCTGAAAGAAGTTACTGCGTTTTAACGCCAAAGAGTTTTGTGACCAAGGAGCATTCTGATATTCATTATGCATGAAGTGAAGAACTTTGCAGCCAACAACGTTCTTCAAATTGTTGGAGTTAGTCATGTGCTGGGATTCGTGCATCATTAGTTAGTTACGTACTAGAATTTTAAACAGAAAGAGTGTTGTTACAAGATCAAGTCCAACTGGGTATTGGACTAAAGATTCAACTGTAAGTTGGTAATTTGGGATAGGCCAAGGGTAGTTAGTAAGATTCATTTTACTTGTAATCGCTTGATTATTGATTAGTGGATTCTTGGGAGTGGTGACCTTAAAATCACCTGGTGAGATTTTTACCTTGATGGTTTTCCCTATTCATAAACAAATCACCGTGTCAAATTTAATTTCCGCTGCATTTAATTTAGTTGATGATTTATTTGTGCTACCATATCATTGCATGTAATTGAATCTAATTAATTAACTTGGGTAATTAATTAATTTGCAAGGGGTTAATACATTTTTGCCTTATCAGTTTAAACACCACAACATGTATTTTCATATACTTTTTCACCCACACTTATTTCCACAAAACTTAAACAATGTTATTAGAAGTCTCTTACCAAACAGGTCAGACCCTTGAAATGGCAAACCAAGGATGCTCTCAATTTGTGACCTAGGAAATCGAGAATGACTCAATTTTTGAAATAAAATCATTGTTTGAATTGGCTTCTCAGATAGGTAGCAACTAGTATGTTATCAAAAAAGGTAGCAACTAGCAATGCTGACCTGATTTATGTGTAAAAAACAGTAATAAAAAAGAAAACTTCAGATAGAATCATAGAAGTTTCTTCGCCTATTTAAGTAGGTTATTTAAGATGATTATATATATATAATTATTTAAGACAACTTCAGATCCTTTAGATTTTTTAGGATACTCTATCAAATAGATTTCTTAGGGTATTCTACGTTTAATAGGGATAAAATTTAAGCACATCCCATTAAAAATACTAATTCATGTCTTCCAAAAAAACTTATCCAAAAATTAAAAAAAAAAAAAAGAACTTCTCAGTCAACATTAATATTTCTCTCAAGACCCATCCTTCTTTTTTTTTTTTTTTTTTTTTTTTTTGGTTTCTTAATTGCTATTCTCACATACACTGGACCTAAAAAAAAAAAAAATCATTGCATGCGCAAAGCGTGTGTGATGAGGCTAGTGTGTGTGTGTGTATATATATAATTTACAAATATATCCTCAAAGGGACATATGTTATAGTAAAACTCTTATATTTATTTATGCTTCTATCACCGCCACAGACCATAGGTGTCAATTTGTTTAATTTCTCAAAATTTGTAGTGATATTCGTTTAGATGTTTGAAACCTCAAACACTAGAATCAACCTTTTATTAATGTTAGCTTGTAACTTCATGCATATGCATGAATATACTTAAAAGATATACATTAAGATGCATAGTATAATTTTTTACATATAATTAAAATATTATTGATAGTCATTCTTATAAGAATATTATTAGGTAGAAAATGTAAATTGTCCATTTTAATTTTTATGTTCATTAATTTTAAACTCTGTAGTTTTTGTACACAATAACTCACTTGGATGGATATTTATGATGTGGTCCCACATTTGACTTCAAAATTAAGAAATAAAATTCCCTCTAAAAATAAATAATTTATGACACATAGCGCAAAATTGGACTTCAATTGTAAAATCTAATATATATATATATATATATATATATATATATAGATAGATAGATAGATAGATAGATTAAAGCAGTATGAAGCTACCACACGGTTTTAATTTATTAATCCATGTCTATTTCTCAGACCAAACGACTAAAGTTGTCACTTGCTACACAAAGTTAGGTAAGCTCAATTAATTTAACTTGTGTTTGCCTATTTTATTTCTAACCTTTGGCACATCAAGCCAATGAGGAAATAATATATACATGCATACTTTATCACACCCATTCCTTATTTTGTTTTGAACACAATTTGAAGCCAAACCTTGGTCAGTTGGTATGATTTGAGCATATTAATTAAACTAATCGGAAATTTGAATTTCATAAAATGAGGGTTAATGCTAAAGTGTTGGAGATTCAATAGCTGCTGCTGCAAGTGGAAAAGGCCATTCAAAAAATGCAGGCCAAGAAGAAGAACAAACCTTGGAGGATTTGAGAACATATAACTGTTTTATGTAATCCACATACATTTTTGGTGTTGATAATTTTAGAGCTTTAGGTGATATAGATTACATACCAGCAAATAATTATTGAAATTTTTTTTTGTCCTTAATATAATTCTATAGCTTTAGGTGATAATTCTCATCTATTTATCTTGAATGAAGCTGCATTTTTACAGATTGCATATTTAGGTGATATATATTACTGTGTTGCTACATCAATAGCATGGGCAACTCTTATGGGAATACCTATTCTATCAAACTTGAAAATATGTCATTGCAAAATGAAATACTTATTCTGTCAAAGCTTGAATAAGATTTTTTTTTTAAGATTATATACAATGTGCCACTGTTGTTTGTCTTAATACCTATAATTTGGATTATATAAAATGCAACAGTGTGTTGTTTACTTGCCATAATCAGTGGTGTTGTTTGTCCTTGTTGCCCAACAGTTGAGTCCCTTGTCGTAGTGGATGGACGATGCTGTGAATGGGGTCGTCTCTGTAGATGAGAATCCTGCAAAATGAACTAGGTGGAAGAGTAACACGTCGGTGTGGCGTCAGCCAAATCGCCTCCGATGCTTAAGTCAGTAAGTGAGCAAGATTCTAGAGAGAAAATGAGTAGAGAATGATTTCGTAGAGTATTTGTGTGTACCTTTAACTTCTGTTACCTTCTCTTTTATAGTTGTGTACCTCATTAATGGGCAATGATGTGCAGTATTTATGCTACTCAACGGCTAGTGCATTACAAAATCTTTATTTGGAGTTCATAGCTTATTTTGGGAATGTTGCTCCGTTCGTTACGTTTTGTCATCAATGATCATAATAAATGCGTAATGTCTTCTCTGGGTGAATGACGATCTTCGTGCAGTGACGACCATAAATTTCTGATTCATCAGCTGCCCCCTTGTTCATATCGTCATTAGTTAGATGAGATAAGAACAAATTCATCTGACGCTTCATATTCTGTGTACTACGCATTTATGACAATTTGATGTCTTGATGGTTGGGTGCCACGTGTACGGTCAGGATGCGTTCGACGTGTGAACATGTCTCGATTTTCCCATGCATGTTTTAGCCACTTGTTCTGCATTTTTCTCTCCTCTTTCCTTTCTTCTATATTTTTTTCCTTATTCGGCTTCTATTCTAGGGTTTGTTTCTCCTTCGAGCTCCCTTTCTCTGTCCTGTGTTTCCTGGTAAGGCTTCATGCTCCTTCTTCTTTTCTGATTCTTCCATGGTAGATAATTTTTGTCACGACCCAAATCCATGGAACATGAATTTAGATGCATGACTAACTTGCTAATCTTGCACCACTAAAAGTAAAGTTAATCCAAAATAATTTAAAACTCCAAAGAAACAATGCTCTTAATAAATAACCTCTTACAAAAATCTAAAACTCCACAAATTGAAAATAATCTCCAAAATATAAATAATGAATTACAAAATAAGGATAACTAAAATTCTATAAGTCTTCAAGTAATATAGAAATTGCCTACAACTTCCACGCTCAACCTTGCACCTTATAAAGCGATCAGAAGGTCCTATATTCCCAACTACACTTCAATCTGAAAAATAATAATTGATGGGGTGAGCCACATCTAGTAAGTAATTATACATAATACACAACAGAACAGAGTCAAGCAACGCACGAGTATTTTGATTTTTCACAAACTCATTTAATGATATCTAAAATAACTATTCCAAAACATATAATGAATCACTTAATACATATGTAATCACATCTTAAAATCATTAGAAATCACATACATAAAATTTATCAGAGCACAGTGTCACATATACACATCACATATTCTCACATACAATCCTGTGAGCGGATACCAACATCTAACCCCTGTTGGTGAGGGATCAACACATATTCTCACATACAATCCTGTGAGAGGATTTACACATAAATCTGATATATCTGATCAATTCTAAAAACATTCATTCTGAGTCACATATCACAAAACAAAATATATACAAAATAGAATAATTTTCTTAATATTAACAATTATTCCAAATATACAGGCATATTGAATGTCACAATATTGAATTGAACATAAATCAAAGGATGCTTGACTCTCATGGGGAACGAATAGAAACTGAGAAGTTTATATTAATATATTACCATTCTTGAGTAAATATGAAAATTTGATTTGCTAAAAGAAACTTTTTAAATATCTTTTGGAGAATAGGAACATGACTTTGAAATCACTTGGTTTTAACAAATTTAAAGAACAAGAACCTTTTTAGAAAACTTACTTTGAAACTCAATTATTTTCGAAAAATAGTTTAGTATAGATCGAAATCATCTTTTAAATGAGATTTGGACATTCAAAACGTTATTTAAAATTCGAAGTTTCTCTTTAAAACATTGTCTAAAAGTCGAAGTTTCTCTTTCAATAATGTAAAAATAATGCTTTCGATAAACTTTCGAAAATATAAGTTTGAAATACAAAACTTTTGAAAACTTTTAACTTCTAAGAACCTAATGGACAAAACTTGTGTATATTATGCATAATTACTTACAGCACTTGAATTACTCTGAAAGTCCAGCCGAAACAACCTCCAAAAAGCCTCAAAAAACTCTTAAATAGGACCTATATTCAATCATAGAAATTACTAAATATCTTCCATAAAATATAAAATTTATCGAATTATACAAACTAACTCACTAGGAAAATACTTTACTAAACCAATAGCACTTCTAACACTAAATTAAAGTTTCTCTGCCCAATAATATTCCTTTGCATTAATCAAAACTCATATTGCCCTCAGGAATGCAGTAGCAACACTTTCGGATTTAATATATAACCCCAATGCAAACGGTGGGCCAAAACCAATATGATTCTGTTCATCAATTTAACATTCATTGACCCTACGGATTTAATATGAGAATTTTGGTATAAAAATCTCAAATCTGTCCTTATCGCTTTTTTTAAAATATTTGTAGACGTGTTGAACCCTTAAATGGTTCATTGTGTTTGGAAAAAATAGTCAACACCTAGGCAATAGACTATTAAAGCTATCAATCCATCCATCAGAGAATTAATGTTACAATATAAATCAGCAACCTAAAAGTTCTAATAGACCTACTAAAGTGACGCTAGCCTTATACATGGATTTAATAATTTTGGCTTTTCTTTTAGACTCTGAATAGTGGCATTCTAAGACTCCAGAATTATTAAAACGTAATCTAAGAAATTACTAATCTCACAATCTACACATTACTAAAGTTTTCTGTGATAAAATTCTAATTCCTTAATTCTTTATTTCTAACGATAAGAAATCGTACCTTGAACAATTTGATTTCTTTTTCAATTAACTCCAAGAAAAAATACACATTCTAGCCTCCTTAGTGATGAAACCCTAGCCTCTTTAGTGATGAAACCCTTCTTATCCCAAACCCTAATTATCTTTTCCTCCAACTTATATCTTTACACATCAGAAATGTGGGCTTGGTGGGATAGTGGGCTGGAGTTTAAAATCTACTTAAGCTTATCTCTTTAGTCTCCAAGAAGCCCATAGAACATCTTTCTCTTTTCTTTTTATTTATTTTAATTGCCTCACTAAATTGTATGCACTAAAACTTTAATTTTTTCACCTATTTGTAGCACCACAAAATTGTCTACTCCCATCTTACTATGCACACACATCCAGTACCTCAACTCTATATTAAAATTGACAAGGTACAGTGATAATCATAAAAGCAAAAATTGGGGTATTACAATTTTACTGTTAGAGTAAATTGTCCTTCGATAGCTTTCTTTTTCGCTTATTTAGGTAGTTTACTTGAGTCCGTAAAGAGGGGGGTGTCTTAAGAGGATTAGTTTCTTTGTAGGAGAGGACTGTCCGTATACCTCTGTCATTTCTTCGTTATTTCCTCTGTTTCCCATTTTTCTAGGGTAGCTAGGTCGTTGAAAATGTCTGAGGTGAGGTCTAGTGATCTGGAGACGAGGTTATCTTCGTCTGATGATTGCGTGGTTTTGGAGACCACTTCTGTGTCCACCCCCTATAAAGCTTGGACCATCTCGTGTTCCCTGATTCTATAAAAATTAGGATTCTGGGTGACGAAGAGAGGGCTTGTCACTCTTATGTTGATGAGGATTGTTTTGACGAGGTTGATTTTGCCAGTGGCCTTCGTTTCCCTATTCATCCCTTTGTTAGGGAACTTCTTTCTTATTTGCATCTTGCTCCGGCACACTTAGTGAATAACTCTTGGCAGATCCTCGTTTCTTGCATGGTGGTATGGATATCCACCAATGATGGTGATGTCATTAAGAGGGATGAATTCCTCCATTTTTATCGTTTGAGGAAGCCTAAGGACCCGGACTATTATGAGTTTAAGCCATGGGATAGGGCTTCTAGGTTAATCCTTGATTACCCTTCGTCTCTTCGAAACTGGAAGCCAATTTTTTTTTTTTTTTTTAAATCTCTGGAAGTGGTCGGGAGTTCGTCTCTGGTGAGAACTTGGACGAAGCCCCCAAGTTTTTACGTAGTTGGGGAGTTCCTGTGTCTGGTGTGTCTTTCTCGTCTTTTCAATTGCTTTTCCCTTCTTTTATGAGTGACGATGATAGGTGACTTACTTGTATTCTTGTTTTGCAGTTGCCTAGCGTCCTCGTCTGAAGAAGAGGTACCAGCGTCGCATTGAGAAAGTAAAGGAGTATCTTGAGTCTGTCAAGGATTTTGACGAACTCATTTCTCATCAGTCTTTGTTTTTACACTTTTTGAGTCTAGAATCGTCTACTAAGGTTCGAGAGAATTTGGAAGTTGTGAGTAGGAGTACGTGTTTCTGCCTTCTTCTTCTTCTTCTTTTTTATTTATTATTTATTTTTACTTTTGCCTCGTCCTTTTAGGAATGACAACTAGATTTAGCAAGCAGAAATTAGCTGAGGCCCAAGAGAAGAAAGCCAAGGGTGGCACCATCAATGGTCTCCTGTCCAAGAAAAAGGCTGGCGACGTTTCTAAGAAAGATCTCGTGATAACGCCTCCTCCTACCCACTCGCCTGCCAAGTGCCCTGCCTCTCCCACTTCGTCATTAGAGATGATTGCCTCTGGTGGAGAGGAGATTGGGAAGAAGAAGAAGGCTGGTAGTAAATCTTTCCTTCCTACCTTTTGGGATGACGCTGACACAGCGGCTTTGAAGGCCCATGAGGCCCTTTCTGTGGATGATCTAAGTCCTCTGATGGGGAAGTCATCTAGTGAGGTGATGTCATCCCATATCCAGAAGCTTGTGCATGTAGGCTGTTTTTAACTTCTTCTTTTTCTTTGTTTTGCTTTTGCTAAGGGAAAATTTCTTTGTAGGCTTTGGGGGAGTCTCTGTTCGTCTCTGGGAAGCTCTTGGACTTAGAAAAGAGGGTGGCCATGTCTGAGCCTTTGGTCAAGTCTTTATCCACTGAGAACGAGACGCTTAAGAACAAGGTTGCTATTCTCACTGCCAAAGCAAGGAGCATGTGGCAACCTTGGAGAAGAGCCTGCAAGTGGAGAAGGACTTCTGCAAGCTGAAGGACAAGTAGATTGGTGACTTGGAGCTAAAGCTATAGAACGTTGGGGCCATGGCAGTACAGGATTTCAAAGACCCTGACAAATTGTGCAAGTACTACGTGGAGGGCTTGGATCTTCTCGTGAAGTGGATGGCAAAGCATCACCCTGGCTTGGACCTTTTTGGCTTGGCTATGGACAACGTCGAGAAAGAGCTTATGTCTGATCGTCCTTCTGAGGCCACAGCGGAGAACGTGACGGAGGAAGCCACAGACATTGCCAGAGTGATGGAAGAGGCCGTGATTACAACCCTTGCTTATCCTGTCCCTAAAGAGCAGTAATCTTTATGTTTTTTCCTTTCAGTTTTTATTTCTTTGCAAGGCAAGAACAATATTTCTCTTTGAGCCCGTTGTTTTGGGCAACTGAACAATTCCTTTGGGCTCGTTGTTTTGAGCAACTAAACAATTTCTTTGACGATGATAGATAGGTTTATGGATTTCCTGCTTTTAGCTGTAGTAAACAACTCTTTTATGCTTGGACAACCTTTTATGATGATGTTAGTTGTGTTGAGACAACTTTTATGTTTAGCTTGCATTTGAACAGCTTTTTCGTACTTAGCTTGTATATGAATAGCTTTTTACCTTCAGTTGTGTTGGAATGATTTTTCATTGAGTCATATTTGATTAACGATTCCTAGCTGTATTTGAATAGCTTAGCATTGAGTCATGTTTGACCTTAGTTGTGTTTGAACAACTTAACATTTTTTAGTTGTGTGTGAACTGCTTTTTATTGAGTCATGTTTGAACGACAATCTTAGTTGTGTTTGAACAACTTAGCATTTTTTAGCTGTGTTTGAACAGTTTTTTATTGAGTCATGTTTGAATGACGATCTTAGTTGTGTTTGAACAACTTAGTATTTTTTAGCTGTGTTTGAACAGCTTTTTATTGAGTCATGTTTGAATGACGATCTTAGTTGTGTTTGAATAACTTAGTATTTTTTAGCTGTGTTTGAACAGCTTTTTATTGAGTCATGTTTGAATGACGATCTTAGTTGTGTTTGAACAACTTAGTATTTTTTAGTTGTGTTTGAACAGCTTTTTATTGAGTCATGTTTGAATGACGATCTTAGTTGTGTTTGAACAACTTAGTATTTTTTAGCTGTGTTTGAACAGCTTTTTATTGAGTCATGTTTGAATGACGATCTTAGTTGTGTTTGAACAACTTAGTATTTTTTAGCTGTGTTTGAACAGCTTTTTATTGAGTCATGTTTGAATGACGATGTTGCGCTCTACTCGTGACTTAGAGTCGTGGTATTGGAGCGTCTTTTAGGTTAACCATTTTTTGTTTTGTCTTGAATGACGATTATATTGGTTGTGTTTGAACAACTCTGATTTAGTCGACTTTGGTAGTTGTGTATCAACAACTTCAATGGCTATGATGCCGTTGGCTGTGCGTGAATAGCTTTTAATTTGAAATTTTAATGACGGAGATCCTTGAGACGTCTCCCAAGGACGACTCCTAAGCGTTGCACACGTTTTGATAGTGATAGATCATGGATAATCATTGATAAATACGCATTGTACATGTTTTGACAAATAATGGATAATCAATGATACGTATGCGAGGATGATACTTTCATGTATTATTGATCTCACGAATGATGAAAGTAATGACTGTCATACATACTGATATAAAGATTAGGCAACTTGAAATGTAAAGCATTCCTTACTGGTAGTGTTTCTTCAAGTGTTCTATGTTCCATGGTCGAGGCAGTTCTTGGCCGTCTAAAGACTTCAGGTAGTAGGAGCCTTCTCTGGAATGACAGATTACTTCGTAGAGGCCTTCTTAGGCTGGTCCCAGTTTTCCTTGGGATGGGTTTTTTGTTGCCTGTGATACCTTTCTAAGGACGAGGTCTCCTGTGTTAAACCTTTTTACCTTAACTTTTCTGTTATAGTATCTGGCCATTGCTTCCTTGTGTTTGGCCATTTGCTTCATAACTTCTTCTCTGACTTCATCAACTAGGTCTAGATTGCTGTTAAGCTCCTATTGATTCTTTTGGTCTTCATATGTTTTAACTCGGTAGCTCGTCAGTCCTACTTCCACTAGTATGACGGCCTCAATGCCGAATGTCAGTCTAAATGGTGTTTCTCCTATTGGAACTCTTGTGGTCGTCCTATATGCCCAAATGACATTTTGTAGTTCTTCAGGCCATGCCCCTTTCGCCCCCTCAAGCCTAGTTTTGATAATTTTGAGCAAGCTTCTATTCGTCACTTCTGTCTGGCCGTTGGCCTGAGGGTGTCTTGGAGAAGAGTAGTGATTCTTAACTCCTAAGTCTTGGCAAAATTTTCAAAACTTGGGGTTGTCAAAATGCTTTCCATTGTCTAATATTATGGCATGTGGGACTCCAAACCTGCAGATGATGTTTTTCCACACAAAGCTTGTGACTTTAGCCTCTGTCATTGTCGTCACTGGCTCTGCTGCTATCCATTTTGTGAAATAATCGATTGTGATGATCAGAAATCTGAGTTGTTTTTTCCCTAGAGGGAATGGACCCATGATATCAATTCCCCATTAGGTGAAGGGCCATGGTGAGGATATGGGTGTCATCGTCTCTCCTGGTCTCGTCTGGACATTTGCAAAGCATTGACACTTGTTACATGCTTTGACGATGTTGTATGCATCTTTCTGTAGCTAGGGTTGGCTAGTAATATCCTACTCTGAGCGCTTGTCTTGCTAAGGATCTTACCCCAGTGTGGTTTCCATAGATTCCCTCATGTATCTCACAGAGCACATAATCTGCTTCTTCTGAACTGGCGCATCTTAGATATGGGAGTGAATATCCTCATTTGTACAGCATGTTGTCAATAATGACAAAGCGAGCTACTCTGATCTGTATCTTCCTTGCTTCCGTCTTATCTTCAGGGAGCCATCCTTCTTTCAAGTAACGGACGATAGGAGTCATCCACTTGTCTTGTTCTTTTATCTTTAAAACTTGCTTACCTTCTGTACTTGGCTGCCGCCTTATCTCTACACATAGTTCGGAGGTCATATTATAATCATTTGACGAGGACAAACTTGCTAGAAAGTCAGCTTCTGCATTTTTGGCTCGAGGGATTTGTACAAAGTCTAGACTGTCAAAATGCTGTGAGAGTCGTTGGACGATCTTCAAGTACTTCTGCATCCTTTCTTCTTTGGCTTCATAATCTCCTTTCACTTCTCCAATTATTAGCTGAGAATCAGCTTGGACGATAAGGTTCTTTACTCCTAGAGCCTTTGCTAGACTTAACCCTATTAGCAATGTTTCGTATTCTGCCTTATTATTTGTTGCTGGGAAATATAGTATGACTACATACTTCAATATTTCTTTTTCTGGAGATATGAGCATTACTCCTGCTCCTCCTACTTTCCTCATTATAGACCCATCTGTTTGGACCGTCCATGTTTCCATAAGAGGTTCTTCTTCCTTATAGGGGTAAGTGAATTCTGCAATGAAGTCTGCTAGCACTTGGGCTTTGATTGCTGCTCAGGGCCAATATTCAATGTCAAATTGGCCCAATTCAATTGCCTATTGAATGAGTCGTCCTACTGCATCTATCTTGTTCATCGTCTTTCTTATGGGTTGGTCTGTCATGACGACAATGGGGTGTGCTTGGAAACAAGGACGGAGCTTTCTGGAGGCGACCAATAATGCGAAAGCTGTCTTTTCCATCCTTGGGTAACTTGCCTCTGCTCCTTGAAATGCTTGGCTGGTGTAATAGACAGGCTTCTATACATTCCCTTCTTCTCTTATCAGTATTGAACTTACTGCAGTGTTGGATGTACAACTTCTCTCCTATCACTGAGGGGCTTAGCAGAGGTGGCTTCATCAGGTACTCCTTTAACTTGGCAAGGGCATCCTTGCATTTGTCAGTCCACTGAAAAGCTTTTTTCAATACCATGAAGAATGGCATGCACTTGTCCGTTGCCCTAGAGACGAATCTGTTTAGGGCTGCAACCTTTCCTGTCAAGCTCTGCACCTCCTTTACTATCTTTGGTGATTTGACCTTAATTATGGCTTTTACTTTGTCTAGATTTGCCTTTATTCTTTGTTGGGATACCATGAATTCCAAGAACTTTCCTGAAGCAACAGTAAAAACACATTTCCCAGGGTTTAATTTCATATTGTACTTACGTAGTGTGTTGAAAGTTTCTCTTAAGTCGTTCAAATGGTTGGCTTTGTCCTTACTTTTCACTAGCATATCATCCACGTACACCTCCACATTTCTTCCAATTTAGTGAGAGAACATACGGTTCACCAATCTTTGGTAGGTGGCTCTTGCGTTCTTCAGTTCAAAGGGCATAACTTTGTAGCAGTACAACCTTTGGCTGGTGATGAATGAGGACTTCTCTTGATCGTCTTTGTCTGTAAGAATCTGGTTGTATCTAGAAAATGCGTCCATGAAACTCAAGAGCTTATGTCTAGCAGTTGAGTCTACTAGCTGATCAATCATTGGCAAGGGGAAGCTATCTTTTAGGCAGGCCTTATTCAGGTCTGTGAAGTCGACACACATTCTCTACTTGCCATTGCACTTCTTTACCATCACCACGTTTGCTAGCCAATCTAGATAGAAGACTTCCCTGATGAAACTAGCTTCTCGTAGTTTCTCTACTTCTTCAGTTACAGCTTTGTTATGTTCTGGTGCAATACTCTTCGCTTCTGTTGTACAGGTTTACATTCAGGGTTGACGTTGAGAAGATGTTGTATGATCTTCCTATCAATTCTAGGCATATCCTCGTGTCTCCAAGCGAAGACATCTTGGTTTGTTCTTAAGAAGGAGATCATTTTCTCTTTCTCTGCAGTTGGGAGTGCTGTTCCAATCTTCAATACCTTCGTCGAATCTCCTGGGACGATCTCAACTTCTTGTGGTGTTTCTGATAGTTCAGGAATGGGGTCTAGTTCATTGATCACCCATGTGTGGTTCTCGCCAGATGCTAAGGCAGCTTGATAGCACTCTCTTGCCAGGACTTGGTCTCCTTTAATTTCTCCTACCCCATGGGCTGTTGGAAATTTCACTTTCAAGTAATATGTTGACATTGCTGCTCTTAGTCTGTTGAGTGCAGGTCTTCCCAAGATGATGTTGTATGTTGAAGGGCAATCAACTATGAGGAAATCAATTTCCTTGGTGACCTGTGCAGGGTAAGTTCCTGCAATTACAGTTAGAGTGACGATGCCTCTAGGGACGATTCTATCCCCTGTGAAGCTTACCAGAGGCGAGGTGAAAGGCTTGATCCTTTTCTTATCCAGTTTCATATGCTGAAATGCGGGCAAGTAGTTGATATCCGCTGAGCTTCCGTTGTCAATGAGCACTCAGTGGATGTTGAATTCTTCCACTATGGGCATGATTACTAGTGGATTGTCATGGGGTTGCCTGATGTCGCGGCTGTCTCTCTCTGAAAAGACAATATCAGGCTCATCATTCTTTGGTATCTTCATTGGAGGGAGTCGTGAATGGATGCTATTTATTTCCCTTCCCTGTGCCTTTTTCAGGGATTTCAACGTTCCACCTGCTGTTAGTCCTCCCGAAATCGTCTTTATTTCTCCTGCAGGGGGTTTGGTATCCCCTATCTCCGGAGTTCTGTCTTGGTCATCCTTTCGTTGGTACCTGTAGGGCTCCATCTTTCTGACGTACTTCTGCAACTTCCCTTGCTGGATTAAAGTCTCCACTTGGTCTTTCAAATGCTTGCACTCATCAGTACGATGCCTGTGGTCCTGGTAGAATCTACAGTACTTGCTCTTGTCTCTTCTTTCTATTAGAGATCTAATTAGCTTTGGCCATTGTAAGGAATGATCGTCTCTTATTTGTATAAGGACCTGCTCAATTGGCATTATTAGAGGGGTGAAGTTAGTGAACTTGGGTTTCCTATCTAGAAGTTCCTTCTTTTTCCTTGTGGTTTGCCTAACACTTTGTGTCTCCTTCTTCTTATAGCTATTGCTGCTGCTTGTTCCTTCGTCTCTCTTCCTTTTTCCTTTCATCTCCTTTACGAGCACTGCATCTTCTGCATTCATGTACTTCTGAGCTTTACAAAGCAATTCCGCGAGTGTTTTTGGTGGACTTTTAGTGATTGAGAAGAAGAAATCTCCTGGTAGCAACCCTACTTGTAAGGTCGTTAAAATAACTTGATCCTCAGCTTTGTCTACCTGCAGTAGCTCCTTATTGAATCAAGTGACGTACTATCTTAGTGACTCTCCTTCTACTTGCTGAATGTTGAGAAGATGAACAATTTGCTTTTTGTGTCTTTGCCCCCCAATGAAATGATGAACAAAACCCTTGCTGAGTTGTTCAAAGTCTGCAATGGTTCCTGGAGGTATCTTGCTGAACCATACTCTGGCTGCTCCCTTCAGTGTTGTTGGGAATGCCCTACACATCACTTCGTCTAGGGTCATTTGCAATAGCATCAGCGTCTTGAATGATTCAATGTGATCCAAGGGATTCTTGGAACCATCATATGACTCCAACTGTGGGAGACAAAATTTTGGTGGAAGGGGACAATTTAGCACTTCATTGGTACATGGTGAGTCCATCCTTCAAATCATCCCATCCAGATTTTCTCCACCTTTGTCCTTCATAGCGCTTTTTAGCTCATCCGTCTCTTTCCTCATGTTGTGAAGCTCATTCCCCACCCCGGTGGAATCTTCTCCTGAAGTTATGTTTCACTTGTTGGTATGAGAGTTTGATTCTTCTTTGTTTTGGTTTTCGCTTGTTCGCTGACGTTCTGCGTTTTGACTTTTGAGACTCCATCGTCTTTCGTAGCTCTTTATTCTGGCGAGTCAGCTCTTCCACATTAGCTAAAAGGGCTTGGATTTGTTGTTGTTGCATAGCATTTGGTTGAGGTCCAGTTTCTGCTTCCATCTCGTACTACGAGGAACTCTTTTGTCACTGGGAAAGATGGCTTGAATGATTAGCGTTCCCCATAGACGGCGCCAAATTGATGATGCAAAAAATCAACAGTTGAGCTCCTCGTTGTAGCGGATGGATGATGCTGTGAATGGGGTCGTCTCTGTAGATGAGAAACTTGCAAAATGAACTGAGTGGAAGAGTAACACATCGGTGTGGCGTTAGCCAAACTGCCTCCGATGCTTAAGTCAATAAGGGAGAAAGATTCTAGAGAGAAAATGAGTATAGAGTGATTTCGTAGAGTATTTGTGTGTACCTTTAACTTCTGTTACCTTCTTTTTTATAGTTGTGTGCCTCATTAATGGACAATGATGTGCTGTATTTATGCTTAATGGCTAGTGCGTTACAGAATTTTTATCTGGAGTTCATAGCTCATTCTGTGACCGTTGCTCCGTCCGTTACGTTTCGTCATCAATGATTGTAATAAATGCGTAACGTCTTCTCTAGGTGAATGACGATCTTCGTGCAATGACGACCATAAATTTCTGGTTCATCAACTACTATTAGCATCAATATTCAAAAAGTTACATCAAGGAATAGGCTGCTTTTGTATTTATCCATCATTGATTGATACTTCAGAGCTTCAATTTATCTCACTACTTCATATTTGACATCTTCATCACTTTAATGAAAAAACTTACATGGTTGACGACCCGTACAATAATCCAACAAGAAGCAAAAATTTAATTAGTATAACCAACAACAACAACAACAATATATATATATATATATATATATATATATATATATATATATATATATTTGGGTAGGTGAATAAAAGAAAAAGACAAAGCATGCAATGTGCTAATTAAGTACCATAAATATAGCAAACTAATATATGAGAAAGTAAAACTATCTAGCAAGTCTGGTAAGATATTAAAAGTAAAAATATTTGAAGTATGGTTAGGTCACTCTTTGTACTTACTGCCTCAGTTTAGATTGCCATATTAACATGTATGTTGAAATGAAGAATAATATAATAGTTGGGTAAGAAGTTGCATTTATAGATTTGGAATTTAATTTAGTGATTTGTAAATCATGTAGAAACCAGTTCTGGTTTTTTGAGTTTCAGTTTAAGCTTAGCTTATCAGTTATCACTCTACTAGTCTTGAAATGCGCCTCCACATAACCTTTCAAGCTTCTGTCTTTTTAGCCAATGACCCAATGTTCCATTTCCTCAGCTTAGTTGTTTTCTGAAGTCTTCGGGTGGTGGGCTTTTTCTATATGGATTTTGGGGTGGTGGGTTTAGATGGGTTTGTGGGTTCAGAAGCTACTGGTTTTTCTTCACTTGCTTATGATACTGAGACAAAGCAGAAGTGGTACGGATCTGGGTTGTCCAAGCAAGAGAGATTTGGCAACTTCGAAGATGAATGGAGGAGCTCAAAGCTGCTTAAAACTGATGACTTTGCTGCCTCCAAGACAATGCAACTTCAGCACAGAAACACTTTACTGAGATCTAATTGCACTACTCTCTACTCTGATGGTCAGCAACAACAACAGCAAATGCTGAGCTTCTCTAGTCCCAAATCAGAATTTGTATTAGCTGAAAAGAATTCTCACAATGCCACATTATTGCCTTACTTTCATCACTCATTATCAAGCTATGGTAAATATACAGGTACATATATTATTAAGCAGTTAAAGTTGTGAAGGTGAAATGCCATTATTTAATGTTGTCATTGGTTATTTGGGTTTTGATTCCCCTGTACTGGTGGAGAGTCTTTTCAAGGAAATCTTCAGGGCTCCTGTTTTGAGTCTTGTCAATAAAAAAAAGTCTAACTAATTGGGGTACTATCAAAGCCTAGGAAATTCATGATTTTTGTTCTGGCCCCTTTAAATATTGCAGACAAGCTAATTTTGTGTTCCCTCCAACACACTTTTCCACACTCTTTGATTTTCCTGTCTTTTTACACACAAAAAAAAAAAAAAAAAAAAAAAACTTTTTATTTCTAGTTTGCTAGGAAATGGGTTGGAATTTTGGCTTCCTTGCCTTCACACTTTCTATCTGTGGTTTATTTTAAATCTTTTCTGGTTTTCTTTTTCAGGCTATAGTTCTAGAAGCTTGAATGGTACAAGCATGCATGGGGCTTTAGTAGAAGCTAGAGGGCCATTCACTCCATCTCAATGGATGGAGTTAGAACACCAGGCCTTGATCTACAAATACTTAACTGCAAATATGCCTGTACCATCTAACTTGCTCATCCCCATTAGAAAAGCCCTTGATTCTGCTGGGTTCTCTAGCTTTCCAGGGGGACTTCTAAGACCCAATACATGGAAGTGTTTTTTCTCTCCCTTTTAGCAAAATTAGGAAAGCAAGATTTCTTACATCCACAAGATTGGCATCTCTATTTCTTAAAGCTGTTCTCAATGTGCGTTTGATATTTAAAATTGCTGCATATGACACATCGCTCTCTCTCTCTCTGTATGAGGGCAGAAGTTTTAATTAATGTGCCACTGTATCTCACTTTTGCTAAATCCTTCAATTCCTACAGTAATCTATTAATTTTTACTTGTTAATTGTTATCCAACACTGTTTTTGTTCCTATATGCCACAGATCACTTTGTTTATTTAAATAAAAATCTTAGTACTACTACATAGTACTAACCAAACTTACTTTACAAATCAAGAAAAGAAAAGAAACTTCTGCATATAAACTAATATTGTGTCTGTTTTCTTGTTTTTATTTTTGGTGTGTTTATGTCAATAATCCTGTTTGTAACTGCTATTTTATCTGGTTCCTAAATTTATTTTACTAAGTACCTACTAATCAAACCTACTTCAAAAATTAAGAAAGAAAGAAACTTAGGTATATATTTAAACTAATATTGGGTTTCTTTTCTTTGGTGTTTGTCAAAATTCCTGTTTGCACTACTATTTTATCTGGGCCTTTTTAATAAAAATCTTAGTACTAAGTACTATCCGAACTTACTCTACAAATTAAGACAAAAAGAAGAATCTTCTGCTTAGAAACTGATATTGGTGTTTGTTTTCTTGTTTTTATTTTTAGTGTTTATGTCAAAATTCCTGTTTGTTACTACTATTTTATCTGGTTCTTGATTTTGGATGCTTTTTTATTTGGTTGTTTTGTGTGTGTCAAGTGGGATGGGGCTCTTTCCATCTTGGATTCTCCAACAACACCGATCCTGAGCCCGGAAGGTGTCGTAGGACCGATGGTAAGAAATGGCGGTGCTCTAGAGATGCTGTTGCCGACCAGAAATATTGTGAAAGGCACATGAACAGAGGCCGCCATCGTTCAAGAAAGCCTGTGGAAGGCCAAACTGGCCATGCTGTTTCCGTGACCCCAACTACTACTACCACTACAAGCACTAGCACTAGTAGCACTATCTCAAAGCTGAGTCCTATTGCATCATCCTCATCAGCTTCAGTGGTGGTTCCCGGTGGTGCGTCTAATAGTCTTGCCATTGCTGCTCACCAACAGCTCAAGAACTTGCAGCCTGGTGCATCTAATCCTTCTGCAGCCACCACCATCAACAGGTGAATAATAATAATAATGATATTTGCAGTATCTCATGGACTTGAATTTTTTATCCGTTTGGCATCTATATATTCCCTGCCAGACTTCACATTTGACATCTAAATTGGTGTGTTAGTGTGGTACGATATGCATTTTGGTTACTATTATCATATCTTGTTCTGTTTTATGACAGTTGACAGGAAATAGATCATAGAATCCATTATGTCATCTTTGCAGTGCTGATAGTAACTGGTCCTGGTGTCCAAGATTCTTTAGTAAGAAGGGTTTGTTTATATTTGTTAAAACTTTAGTACTACCACATAAATTGTGGGTATGGTTTAGGTAGTACTATTTAACTAAGGACAAGTAGTGGCTCTAATTGAATTTTCATACTACTATGTACTGGCTAAGTGATGTATTGGTACGTAATTTTTATTGCAGGATGTTTATTGACAAAGAGAATGTGGATGAGAGAATGCAAGATACATCTGGCCTCTCCATTCTATCTTCCTCCATTGACCATAAACCTAAAGAAAACTCATTCATGAATCAAAAACAGCAAATCCCATATGAAGAATCCACTAGAACTGAGTTTGAGCTAGTCACTTCTGATGCCCTCCTAAACCCTTCTAGTAAAAGCTCAAGCTTAATGAACTGTTCGTCACAAGAGCTTAGTGAAAGAAGAACCGAATCACAACAATCTCTTCGCCATTTCATTGATGACTGGCCTAAAATTCAATCTGATCGCTCAGCTGTTTCCTGGCCTGAGCTTGACATGCAATCAGATAGGACCCAACTATCCATTTCAATCCCTACGGCTTCCGTAGAATTCATCTCGTCCACTTCCTCTCCCAGCTCCAATGAGAAACTCACTCTCTCACCGCTCAGACTCTCATGTGAGTTAGACCCAATAAGGATGGGTTTGGGAGTGAGTAGCGTCATCAATGAGCCAAACCAAAGGCAAACGAATTGGATTCCTATCTCTTGGGAAACTTCCATGGGGGGTCCTCTTGGAGAGGTTTTGCATCATAGTAATAACAATGTGGCGGATTGCAAGAGATCATCCGCACTTAACCTTATGACTGCGGGTTGGGACAGTAGTCCTTTAGGATCATCTCCAACTGGTGTGTTACAGAAAAACCACATTTGGGTCTCTCTCTAACAGCAGTGCAGGAAGCAGCCCAAGAGCTGACAACCACAGGAACCTTGAAGGGGATAGACTCTGTAATGACCTCCTTGGCTCAACTCTTGTGAATTCATCGTTGTCATTGCCTGCCTGGTAGCCACTTGACCAGCCAACTAAGGAGCTATTAGGTGATGCATGAAAAATGAGTTGAACATTGTAAGAGTTAGTTTTTGGATCCATTTAGTCTGTTAATCTTTTTTAAATTTTTTTTTTTTAAAATTTTTATAAAAAATTTGGTAATCCTTTGTCTCGTTTCACCTCCTGATTTGTGTTTAAGTGGGTGTTACTTTTTTGTTGAGAATCTTTTATTTTTTATTTTTATCTTTCTGTGCACGTGTTTAGTAATATTGTGTTTGTTTACCAATCCCAAACTTTTGGTGCTGGGCAAGGGTGGTGGTTGGTGCGTGTGGTTGAGATAGTTGAATAGATGGCGAGTTCCAAGTCCAAGTAGGATTATGATCCATTTTTAACACCATAAAAGTAGATAGATTTTGGTTTTAGCTGTCCGCGTAGTCAACTTGTTCGCTCCATAAAGGTGTAGTATCTTGTACATCGATTGTATCCAATCAATTTCTAACAAGATGTTGCGTCCGCGGGTGTGGTCTACATGAGCTGATAGGCATTAGTTGCATGTAATCGATGTATAAGATAAACAAAAGATACTTCTCTTATCGGCATTTTGTAATGCTGTAGCTTTGTTAACTTAGATCATTATAAAGCTGTTACACATTAAGAATGAATCATTAACGAACCACTTATTGTAGAACATATGGTTGAATGTTAAAACAAATAAATGAATACCTTTTTCTGCATAATCTGCGTAAGAATCAATACGCACATAAATGTTTCTGTTCATGTATTTATCAAATCTGTTGTAGCTCTCAATTCTGATCTGAACAGTATCTTTCTATTTAATCTGACTGGTTTTGCATCTAATAGAGCTGTACCAGCTGGTAGATTTCAAAACGACAGATCTTTTAAAATTTACCCTTAACAGGCCGCAAGCCAATCTCAAAGGAAAAAAAAATGTGAAAAAATGCATGCCATAGGCAAGGATCCCAGGATTGCTCATTATATTATTGTGTTGCATACAAGCATTGCCTCAGTGAACCTTGTTGGGTTATGAGGAGACTGGTTTTGTCCCTTTTTGACCCATATTTGGGGTTATATATACTGATGTTTCAGAATTAGGATTTGACGTATTGTACTATTGCATTTGCATTATTCTCTCTGATATAGTAACAGTTGCTGCAACTCTGTGAACGTGGACATATTGTTGAATCGTGTGAACCTTTGTGACGTGTGATTGTTCTTTGCTATTCTTCTCTAATTTTTGCTATTCACATGTGTTAGGTTTTGAGTTTGTAATGTTGGCAAACCATGACAAAACATGACAAAAACTAAGTCTCATTAGTTTAGAATGGTCTACATTGAAGCCCAAGACAAAAAACTCATGTTCGGGATGAAAAAAAATGAGTTACAATCTATTTCGTTCGATTGATACTCGATCGATTGAAAGTCGCATATCAGCAAAATCAGCAAACGTAAAAAGACCATAACTTATCTGTTTGAAGCCCAAATCGCGAGCCGTTTTTTCCAGTATTTAAAGGACATCATAAGCTAACCCTAGGTAGGGTTTTCAGAGTTTTTTAGAGAGATTAGAGTGCATCTTGTGCCTCTTTTGTAGATCTAAGGTTTTGTACCCAAAAGCTCTCTCATGTCTTCTACCGGTGTTATTCCTTGAAGAATTTCAAGATCTGGTGTTGTAGAAGTTGCTGTATGCAAGATCAACATTTAAGGAGATCCAAAACCTTTGAGTGGAGTCTCAAAGTCACAAGCAGGTGAGCTTGTGTTGTTGCAAAGGCTAAAGAAAGAAGGAGTCCGTGGTTTCGGAGCTTGCACGTGGTCGTGTCAGTAAGTTTTCTACTGATGGGTAGCAATAGGATGTTAGTGGTGTAAGTCACTATTGTAAAACTTCAATTCTTTCATAGTGAATTTGATTTTTACCTTAAGGATAGCTAGGTTAAATGCTCTCCAGGTTTTTTACCGGTTTGGTTTTCCTGGGTTATCATATCGTGTGTTCTTTATATTTCTGCTGTTTTACATGATATGATTGTTATTGTTTTAACCTAGATCTGAATAATAAACCTAAGTATTCACTTGGTTAATTAATTAGGTTAACAATCTAGGTTTACAAGGGTCTAAAAACCGTACAACATGTTCTTGGAATTAAGTTAAATTCCTAACACATATTGAGTGGAAAAAACACAGGCTACGCATAAATAATGAGTGTAAACTTTAATCTCCACGGTCAGCAATACTTCAAAAAGAGCAAGTAATATATGGTCAAAGTTTATACCAAGTTCTGTAAGAATAACTGACCACTAAGCGGCCCTGGTGGTTGTGTTCACAAAAACATCTATAACTTGATGTTCAGATTCCTCAGAAATTTGTGAGGGTGAAAAACCTGTACAACGTTAGATATAGACTTTCTAGGATTGTGTTTTGTTTTGTATCTAAAGAAGTGTTTGTCCCGTGTCTCCTATTTCAGCTGTTGTCCTTTGATTGAGATGGCATGTTCATTTGTGTAAGCTTCTAAGAAACACGGACACTGCCATGACATGATAACTGAAATGATACTTGTAGGAAATATGAAACTTTGTCCAAGATCTACGAGATGCAAATAGCTAGAAAAAATCAACACACACAAATTTATGTGGTTCGGCCCAAACTAGTGCTTGATAAAACTCTAACAAAGAGAATTTTTGAGTATATAGCAAGATCACGAAGAACAATAACAGAGAGAGAGAGAGAGAGAGAGAGAGAGAGAGAGTTTCTTGAAGGAAAAAATGTATTGATCTTGCTTAAGAATGAATAATGAATAATACACTTGTATTGGTATTTATATATAACTAGTCGCAGATCCACGCTATGCGCGAGAATAAATAATTATTTCGTATTGTAATATAATGTATATTTTTTTTCTCTAAAATTTTTTGAAGATAATTTTTTCTCCCTAAAAACTAAACAATTTCTATTTGGTCCAATTAGGTCTACTTCGGTCCAATTCGGTCCACTCAATCAATTTTGATCTCTCTTTATCCATTCTAGACTAATTGGGCCTTAAATTGATTCTTTTTGTAGGTTTTTTTTTTTAAATTTAGCTCAAAAATTCTTTTTTTTTTCTTAATTTTTGGGTTGAAAAGTATGAAATTTTATTATATTTGGGCTAAACTCTTTAGTTTTGAGTTAAAAAAATGCAAAGAAAATACTAAAATAAACATTAGAAATTATAAATATGAGTCCTAAAAATGCAATAAAAGTGATAAATATTCAAAAGTTTTATTCGGTCCACATTCCTTCTATTTGGTCCATTCTGTCATCTTTGGTCATATTTGGTTCAATTCGGTCCTATCTAGTCCATTTTGTAGACTAAAGTTCTATTCAGTCCATTCGGTCTTATTTAGTCTATGTCTGTCCACTTCGGTCCATTCAAGCCACATTGACCATATTCGGTCCACATTGGTCCTATTCTGTCCACTTCGGTCATATTCGGACCACTTTGGTCCTATTCAGTTCATTCTGTCCTATTCGGTTCTATTTGGTCCTATTCGGTTCACATGGGTCCTATTCGGTCCATTCTATCCACTTTTTTTTTGATATCTATTCTAAAAACGGTCCTATTCAATTCACATTGGTCCTATTCGGTCCGCTTTGGTCCAGTCTATCCACTTCGGTCTGATTTGGTCTTATTTGGTCCAGTCTGTCCACTTCGGTCCAATTTGGTTCCATTCTATCCACATTCGTCCTTTTCGGTCCATTTGTTCTTATTCGGTCCACTTTGTTCCATTTGGTCCAATTCGGATCACTTCAGTTCATTTTGATCCACTTCGATCTATTTTTGTGCACTTACATAATGGGAAAAGACATGTTTGGGTTGAAAACACCTAATCTAAATCCAAATTTATTTAAAAAATATATATAAATCTCAAACTCGTAATATCTAAAATCTTAAGCATAACATTTATTATTACTACGCTTTTGTTGAGCCACATTAATGTAGCATTTCAGTCCATTTCAATATGGCTAAATTTAAGTGAAAGTATTTCTAAACATAAAGGTTATGAATATACAAATGTAATCTTTATGGCAGTTATTCATTTGTTTTAATGTCGTTACTTTTAAATGAATTGCATGAGGTTGATTATACATTTAAGCAAAATAAATAAATATATATGCATATACATATGTATGTATGTATAATTTTTATTTAAATAAATTATTCAAATTATTCATTCTCTTATTCTCTAAATTTTATTGTAGAGAGAGAGAGAGAGAGAGAGAGAGAGAGAGAGAGAGAGAGAGAGAGAGAGAGATAGAGAGATAACATTTTATTTGTGAAAAAACTATAAATAGAATGGAAAAGCTAATTGTAAATTTATAGTAAGAGGAAAGAAATAAGAAAAGCAAAAAATAAAGGAATATAAAGGGATAGAGGAAAAGTAATATTAAGGTAAATAGTAGTGGGGAGATGAAAAGATAAAAATGAGGAGAAAAATTAGAGAAAGTATAACAATAAGTTGGAAAATTAGTAAAAAAAAAAAACTTAAAAATAAGAGAGAGAATGTTGAAAATGGATGGATGATGTGACCGTTGATGTGACTCAACAGAAGCATAGTAACAATAAATGTTACATTTCAACTTTTAGATATAATATAGATAAAAAGAATTTTTTTTTCCGAGTAAATAGTAATACTTATTAGAACAGAACACACACGAAAATAATAATACTTAATGTTGTAACAATGTTAATTTCACACAAACATTATTAAAGTTACTGGTTGGCATAAATCATTTTACCATAAATTGAAATGGGTTTCAGTGCATGGCGAATACAAATTGCAAATTGTTTCTTAAAGTCACCTTAACATTTTATCCAATGAGATTGTTTACATGGTATTAGACTATTGGGCAAAACTTAGATACAGTGTTCAGGTGTTGTTTCTTAGGTTCTCTTCTTAAGATTTAACTATGTGAATTTTTTCTCATGCGATGAAAGTGTATTTTTAGTTAAGTACAACCACATGAGAAAAAAGTGGTTGAATCTTAAGAAAAAAAACCTAAAGAACAACACTTAAATACCTACACCATTTGTTGTTGTCTATTCCAATTGCTTGAAATGTTGAACCAAGGATGCTCTCAATTTGTGACCTAGGAAATCGAGAATGACTCAATTTTTGAAATAAAATCATTGTTTGAATTGGCTTCTCAGATAGGTAGCAACTAGTATGTTATCAAAAAAGGTAGCAACTAGCAACGCTGACCTAATTCATGTGTAAAAAACAGTAATAAAAAAGAAAACTTAAGATAGAATCATAGAAGTTTTTTTTTGGGGGCCTATTTAAGTAGGTTATTTAAGATGATAGCTTCCTCATTGAGGATAACATTTTGTGTGTGTGTGTGTATGTTGACAGATATCACTATCAAACCAAATCTATATCTATATCTATATATTACTAAAAGCTGAAGCGTAATATTTAATGTTGCTACGCTCATGTTGAGTCACGTCAGCAGCTATGTCATTTCCATAATATTTTTTGTATTTTTCCAACAATTTTAAAATATATTTTATCAATTTTAAAATAATAAAATAAATCTCACTTCTATTTTCACCATAAAGGCCACTTCTTATTAAATTAATTCCCACCACTATCTCCACCATAAAGCGCATTAATAATCCCCACTACTATCTCCACCATAATTCCCACCACTACATCTATATATCTATATCTATATCTATATCAGTTTCTCTCTTCATCTTTGCCAAACCTACAATTTCAAACTCTTAATCTAATTCTCACTAGCATTTTCCCTTAAAAACCAACAAACACAACGTTTCGTCTTTAGGAAGTTACAAATCTCACCTCTATCTCCACCATAAAGCCCACTTCCAATTAAATTAATTCCTACTACTATCTCCACCACTATCTCCACCATAAAGCCCATTTATTAATTCCCACCACTATTTCTACCATAATTCCCACCACTATATCTATATATCTATATCTATATCTACATCAGTTTCTCTCTTCATCTTTGCCAAAACCTACAGTTTCAAACTCTTAATCTAATTCTCACTAGCATTTTCCCTTAAAAACCAACAAACACAACGTTCCGGCTTTAGGAAGTTACAAATCTCACCTCTATCTCTACCATAAAGCCTACTTCTTATTAATTTAATTCCCACCAGTATCTCCACCATAAAGCCCATTTATTAATTCCCACCACTATTTCCACCATAATTCCCACCACTATATCTATATATCTATATCTTTATCTATATCAGTTTCTCTCTTCATCTTTGCCAAAACCTACAGTTTCAAACTCTTAATCTAATTCTCACTAGCATTTTCCCTTAAAAACCAACAAACACAATGTTCCGGCTTTAGGAAGTTACAAATTTGTACCTTTCATATTCCTTCTCCCTCAACTTCTTTCTTTATCTCTCTCTACGTTCTTCTCTCTGTCCCTCTATCTAAAACGCCAAAGCAACCTTCTCTCATTCTACAACCCTTCCTTCTTCTTACCTCTCGCCTTTCTTTGAATCTAACAACGATTGAGAAGCATGATGGTTGAATCCGAACTGTTTAAATTGGAGCTATTGACAACGGTGTTGTTGAAGGCGAAAGTGGCCTTGATAATCGCCTCCTAGGCTGTTTGTTTCTCCAACCCAGAAGACTGAGTCGTCTTGCACAATGATTTAAAGGCTTCCCAACAGGTTTATAACTCCAAAGATCAAAGCTTTTTTTTTTTCTTTTTTGTTTGGTGGGTTTCGTTGAAATTTACTATATGAATGAAATGTTTTATTTCTGAACGTGGGATTTGAAGAATTTTTACTTATTTTGTAGTATTACATAAAGCCCAATTCTTGGAAATGCAAATCGAAACATATGGGAAGAATAGAAAGTAGTTTTTTTTGGATCAAAATATGGATGCATGACTATATATGGAGACTATGGCGATACTTAGATGGTTGATAAATCTTTAATTTGAAAATAATTTGGAGGCCATGCTTAGCAAGTTGTTATATTTAAAGTTGTTTTAATATATGGTTAAATGGTATTCTTGATTTTGAAGCAAATTAGTTGTGTTAGATAGTGATTATTTAGAGTTTTGTTGTTACATTTGAATTATGCATCAATTCATAATTTTTGTGCTACTATTTAAACCCCTACTTTAAACTTGGATAAATTTCATAGTGTTACATGTGCACAAATAGTTTGATAAAATTCTTAAGTGATGTTTCATTGGCCTTTTTTAAAAATGGCATTTTTCATACAATATAACAAAAGTTGCCAACAAATTCTTTTTATTTGGATTATGTTTCTCCAACTTAAAATGAATTACTGGCTTCTATGGATGGCGCCTATTCTTTGAACTTGATTTTAGGTTTCTTTTGATTCTATTCTTTTAGAAAACATATATATTCTCCAATTGTAAGTTTTGGTTTGGTTGACAAATCTTGAATTGGCAAGCAAGCAGAAGCTACCTTTAATAGTTTTAAGGTTGGTAATTAAAGTCATTCATTAACCTAGCAGATGTTCAGGATTGTGTTTGGTTCTAAAGTGGTGGTTTCTCTCTCTACTATTCGATGACATTTTTTTTAAAAAAATTTAAATTTTATTTTATTTTAGTTATCTTGGGTCTCATACTGTTTTTTTCATTGTTTAATCAAAATGCAGAAATTTAGTTTAATTCAAGGTCATCAAATCCGTTGGCCAATATCCTGTACTCATGGGCCTATTTGTTGGGAAATAATTGGTTGATGAGATGAAATGGTAAGTGTTTTTTCTTGAATCGTCTTTTTGGGTTGCTTTGAATTATTCTTTTGGTGTTGCATAACATATGCTTGATGAAATCTCTTTTAAATTTGATGTGAAATCTTTCCATTCAAAGTTTTTCCCCCTCATCATGTTGTGATAAATCTAAGTAGCTATACTATGGTTGTAAAAAATTAATTTTTCTATGCAAATGATTAATTTGGTTATAATAGAAATTTCCCAAATATATTTATTTAAATAAAAAATTAATTTGATTGTAGACAACTGTGGGTACCTTAGGCATGCAAGGCAACGTCCTAGGCCGTCCTCGGCATGCTTTGCAACGTCCTAGGCATGCTTGGCAACGTCCTCGGATGGAGTCCTAGGAGTCTCACATCGAAGGAAAACCCCCCCACTTGCTGCCTTATAAGCTGTGAAGCGAAGGGAGTAGTGTACCACCGGTTTAGTTATTTGAATAATTATAAACCGATGGTACACTACTCCCTTCGCTTCACAGCTTATAAGGCAGCAAGTGGGGGGGTTTTCCTTCGATGTGGGACTCCTAGGACTCCATCCGAGGACGTTGCCAAGCATGCCTAAGACGTTGCCATGCATGCCTAGGACGTTGCAAAGCATGCCGAGGACGGCCTAGGACGTTGCCTTGCATGCCTAAGGTACCCACAACAACTTAACTACTTTTATGACTCCATGAATTGACTAATATGTCATTTACTATGATATACAACAAATTTTGTGCATATTGTTTATAGGTTTAATTTTCTTTCTTACTTGCTTTGCACTTCCTACGAATGGTTTAAATTTTTTTTTTCACTGCTTGCTTTGACTAATTTTGCTTATTGTTGATTTCATCAAAGAGCAATATTACCAACAAAAAAAAGAAAAAAAGAAAAAAAAAAGAGAAAGGGAGAATTGAGGCTGTGGGTCATAATAGGTAGGCTTTTTATTTTTTTATTTATATTTTTAAATGTATTGTTATGATTTTATGAGATTGTTATGCCCCTTTGTAAATTATTAGCCATTTGCTCTAACCTTTAAATTTGGAATGATGTCCTAGGACTATATAATGGTTGTTGGAGCATCAAAGCCAACTGCAATGGCTGATGCTGATAGGTTTTCCAGTATGAAAAGGTAGAATGTTGGTGAGTTTTATTTAGTTTCAATTTATTTATAATGTATAAATTGTGTTTCACATCTCCGACCTTATGAAATTTGATGAGTCCAAACAAGTTCCTTTAAGTACACTTTGGTGAGATTTTTTATCTTCAAAGAATTGGCATAACAATTATCATGGAATTTATTGTAGCATAGGAACTATAAAGCAATCTGCTATACATAGCCATGAATTTTGATTGGGTAAAATACTATTTTGGTCCCTAAACTTTGACAAAAATTTGTTTTTCGTCCCTAAATTTAAAAAAAGTTCTTTTTTCATCCCTAAACTTTGTATAGAGTTTTTTTTTAATGGTTTAGAGACAAAAATAGGGATGAAAAAGGAACTGATTTCAATCATTTAGGGATGAAAAGTAAAGTTTAAGGACATAAATAAAACATTTTCAATAGTTTAGGGACGAAAAATGAACTCCTTAAAGTTCAGGGATGAAAAACTAACTTTTGATAAAGTTTAGGGATCAAAATAGTATTTTACCCATTTTGATTATATATATCTATTCTACCAAATAATGAATTATGCTTTTGAATGCTTCAGATTCTATCCACAATTTGTTCGGTTTTCATGGATAACCTATTGTTTCAAGTTTAGGTTATTCATGATACTCAGATTCAGAGTTTGAACTTTTGGATTAAGTTTACTATAAATGATTGCATCATTGTGGTGTCTTTCATTGCTTTGAGAAGTAAATTTTGACTTGAACGAATAAGATGAACTAAAGTATATATGAATGAAATAAGATGCATGTGGCTGTGTTGTCAATTTCCATTACTCGTATTCTATACCATATATAAACTCTACAATGACGTAGCTCTTCATTATAACGAATGGTCTTGGTTGATGAAAGTGAAAAATCATTGCAGACAAAAATTGAAATTGCTCTCTTTATTTTGAACTCATATATGCTCAATTAGGATTGATATATATTGGTCATGGTGAGCAAAGAAAACAAAACTTATTTTTTATTTTGCACACATGCATGCAATGAATATATGAACAGGATGACTTTAGTCAGTTTGCCAGATAATGTCTTCCAACTCTTTTTCACATTGTTTCATAGAATTAACATCTCATGTTGACTTTTATTGGGCAAACTTAGATTTGGGCAAAAGTGACTTTTATTTACTCGAAATCATTGGCTGAAACTATTTCACTTAAAATTGTTCATATGCAGGTTTAAAGAAAAGAGATGGGACTCTAGAAGAAGGATGCTTGGGTGAAGATTGTTAGGTGAATGATCTCCAAAATCATATAAGTGTAGAATATATTTATGTAATGTGGTTTATTTATATGTAATAATTTATAATAGAAAATAACGTTAATTTATATGTAATATGAAGTCGTATAGATTTGTAGGTGCAAAAATGAATGTAGATTTTGCATAAAATTCTCTCATTGCCTTGATTTTTTTTATAAAAAAAATTACCATCCTTATTTTTATGTTGTATTCTCTTTTTGCTTTTAGTTTATTTTTGCTGGGCTAATTAGGCTCTTATTGATATTTGATTTCCCTTTAAGCTCATAATAGTGTTTTAGGTCTGAATATAGTAGATATCATGCTTGATCCTAAGAAGTCACAATTATTATTTTTTAGACCTTAGCAGTATCAAATTGGTCTATTCAATTTTTGGGAAATTATTCTAAAAGCCTTTCTAAGCATTTAGATTCATTTATATTAATTTATCTTTAATGCAGTCACACATTTGTTTTATCTTTGTTATTATAAATATAAGTGATTTTAAATTTAATTATCCCGTGTATCGCACAGGTTAGCGACTAATTCAAATAATTTTTAAGCAGCAACCGGTGTATAAAGCATGCATATGTATATGTCATTCTCATTAAAATGAAAACTTTTTACAGGTGGAAGTGAAAATAGGTTGGAACTTGCTTCATTGCTTCTATTAAATATTGTGAAAGAAAGAGAGTAGATAATTCATAATTGATGAAGATGAGAGAATAGCAAAAATGATGTGATTCAGCTTGAGGGCCTTTGTTCACGAGAGAAGCCTTTAGTGAATACATTTTTACAATACAAATTGTGTCACAAAGTATCCTACTGGGGTATACATAGGGATTAGGCTAATCCTAGTTGGACCTACAATAGACATTTTTGATCATTACACGTAACAAACTTATGCCTTAAACATTCCCTCTTAAACTCAAAAATTGACTTTATGCTGTCTAGAGTTTCGTATATAAACTTCTGAAGATTTCTTAAAGATGCCTTGAAAGTGATTATGAATGACCAAGATCAGATACAAATATACAACGTAGAATGAATCGTCCAAATTGGAAGAATGATGATGGAAGGATGTTGGAAGACAACTACATGGGCATGAAAATGGCTGTAGCAAGAACTACTATGAATAGAATAGGCCTAATTGGATAAATTCAACCATAGTCAACTTTCAAAGATTTGGTTCATTAGTTAGGTCAACAGTCCTATTTAAGGTCTGGTTCAGTTTGGATTCATGGTTCAGCAATTAGCCGATGTGGTATTCAGTATTTGGATCGAATTGAGTCAGGTGTTCAGTTCAATCGAATTGCTATTTTTCTTCTTTCGGCATGTCTAGGAAGTTCTGGGTTGTTGGGCTCATGGTTATGGGCTGCAAAAATTTGCATTGTGGGTTTTGGTAGGTAGAAAATTGGATTGTTGCGGTGAATCTAAGTGAAAGAAATTAAAATGTTGGATCTAATGGCTCTAATACCATGTCAAATATTGTGAAAGAAAAATATTAGAAAATTGATATAGACAAGAAAGAGAAACTTGATGACCCACGTTGGCAGGAGAATCCTTCAATGCTTACATCTTTACTATATGTGTGTTACAAAAAACCATGAACAAGTATCTGTAGGGATTAGGCTAATAACCCTTGTTGGGCCTCCTGCATTATTATACGTAACAAGCCCATATCTTTATCTCTCTCTCTTTTTCTTTTTTTTAAATCCATTTATTTAATTAATTTTTTTAAGATAGGTAGATAATAGGAAAGAAGACAAAGTTCAAAACATAGACATGAAATGTCCCTTTTGGTAAGAGTTTAGGTATTGGTTTTCAAAATGATGTGAAAACTGTGATTTAAAAAAGTGTTGTGAAAACACGTATTTAAAGTACTCATAATGCAAAAAATATGCTTGGTACTATGTTTCTGATAACATATTTTCAAAAGTAAAAAAACACGGGTTCCATGGTTTTCAAAATAATTACAAGAATGCCACTCAAAACTGTTACTTGAAAACTGAACACACTTCTTGAGGTGCTATCAAAATACAATGTTTCTAAATTGAGAATTGTGACTCAAACACTCTTTGTTAAACTCTCTTATCATTCATGTTTATTTTTATTTATTTTTTAATTTTTTTTTGGCCCACAGTTTTCAGTGTTTAAACACTGAAAATTGTTGTTTGAGCTCCCTAACCAAATATGACTTGCACTTGGTTATCAGTATCACTTGGGACCGGTTTGGTTGGAGATTTCTAATATCGTTATTTAAAATGATGTGAAAACTGTAGTTTAAAAACTGTTGTGAAAACATGTGTTACAGTATTCATAAAGTAAAAAATATATTTAGTACCATGTTTCAAATATCATGTTTCAGTATCTGAAAAAACATTGAAGTCTTGGATCCAATCACATTTATAAATTATAATTATACTACCCATGTTTGATAGAAATCGCATTTGCGTTGCGTTTAAGAAACATGCATTTTTTATGGGGCAAAGAACTGTACCAAACGCCAACAGGCACTGGTTAGTCTCTTCTTTAATACTTGTACAATATGTTTACCTATTTAACGTTTAGATGACTCTACCCAAACTCTGTTGGCTCATCCTAGCATTAATTTCCCCACTATCACACACTTCTTATAACTATTACTTTTATATTTATATACTTACTTATGCTTCTGTCACAGCCACAGGTGTCAATTTGTTTAATGTCTCAAAATTTAGATGTTTGAAAACTCATACGCTAGAATCAGCCTAAATTTATTAATATTAATGCAATATGAAGCTACCACACGGTTTTAATTTATTAATCCATATGTCTTTTTCTCAGACCAAACGAGTAATGTTGTCACTTGCTATACAAAGTTAGTTAAGCTCAATTAATTTCACTAGTGTTTGCCTATTTTATTTGCAACCTTTGGCACATCAAGCCAATGAGGAAATAATATATACATGCATGCTTTATGACACCCATTTCTTATTTTGTTTTTCACACAATTTGAAGCCAAACCTTGGTCAGTTAATTGCATGATTTGAGCATACTAATTAAACTAATCGGCAATATGAAATTCATAAAATGAACACAGGGTTTTACTCCTTGACAATACTAGCTACCTTAAATTTATGTGCGTTGCTTTATGCACACACATCTCAAGCAGACAGCTAAAAAACACAAAGCCCATGGGTGATGTTATATGAATTATCTTGAAGTTAATATTGAGATAATTCGAAATGTCTAAATTTGTGTGTGGATTTTTATTGTAAATATATATGTTACATGAATTTGTGTGTTGAGTCTTCTATAAATTAGATAAGGTTAGATATTTATTTAAACTAGGCTACAGAATGAAACACGCTGCTTAAAATATGGAAAACTTTAGAGATACGTCCAAATTTACATTCAATTTCACAATATGTTTAAGTGTTAACTTATGATTGGTGCACAATAACTTTCCCATTTGTATTGTAATCTAATTATAAATATTTTATCAAATTGGGCATTGGTTTCATTGTGTCTTTAGGCGGACTGCTAAAATATTGATGCAGGATCACATCCCATATATAAAAGCTAGCTACCCTTGAAATGAAGATTACGAATACATTATAAATATAAAATCAAAGGATAGTTTACTCTTTCTTCTTTTTCATAATTTTCTTAGTAAATCTCAGGTGTAACTAGGGAATAAAAGAAAAGTATTAACGTTGGCTATCATGTTATCTACCTATATACATTTCAACTTTCAAAATATCTCTCAAGAGAAATATTAAATGCAATATGTATATGCATGATGTATGGTCTATATTTCTTTTCTTTTTCTATTTTTTTTCCCTTCCTATTGGTTGTTGACTAGCTAGAGTTTGGTGTGATGTGACTTATGAGTACTTACGAATGCAAGACATTTAAATAAAAGAACTTTTAGGCGACCCAAAGTACGTCCATCTTAGAGTATACTTTCAAACTGGACCTAGAAGTATTACTATTAAGTATTTCTAGAATATAACTTACATAATAGTAACTAACAATTACTCTAGGAATAGGCTTGAAAAATTAACTAAAATTTCCAGTTTAGATCCCAAAGGCCTTAACTAATTCGATTGATTCACTTGTTGGTTAAGGTAGTTAATTAACACTAGGTTCGAATCACAATTAAGTTACAGTTTGATCACGGAGGAACATGTTACAAAGAAAAAAAAAAAAGAACAAGGATCCCAAAAAACTTAATTGGGATCCTTGTTCTTTTTTTTTTTTTTTACTACTACTACGTAGGGACAAGGATCCCAAAAAAAAAAATCCAAAATAAAAGGTTGTTGCGGTATAAACTATACTCACATGACATCCCCGTAAATGCAGACAGACATTTACGGGGATGTCATGTGACAGATGCCTTTTATGTGATCCATTTTGCAAATGATCGCCACCTATAGATTAATCCATCGGCCAGTCCAAGAGCTTATTGAAGATTTGAAGTCGTCTTTGTGTTTCATTGATCAAAGTCTAATACAGCGGGTGATCAAGTTGTTGGATCAAAAGCCTCTCAAGTTGTCCGATCAATTTTGTAGCGGTCTTCCTCACTTGAAAATAGGGTTCAATTTTGGCTTTTAACACATGTTGGGATTAGGGTTGAAGTGACTCACTGCAGAATCATCCCTAAAAATAAAAGTCCGTAACCTTTCATAATAAGGTTTGCTTGATTAAGTGATCACCAAGTGATTAATTAAATTTTTTGGCTAACATTCATTTTCGCTCGATTGAACTCTGAATTTCACTCGAGGGAAGTTTTCAGTCTTGTACAGTGAAAAAGTTTCAGTCTTTAACCTATTTTATATCCTTACAAATTATAGAGTAAATGACACAAAATATTACAACACCTTTTGTTATGGAATCAGTTAACACTATGTTTCCTAACAAAAACAATATTGAAGACAAGCAATCTAAGACAACCTGTGTGCTGTATGCGAGCCCACGCATAAAGGTTGGCTGAGTGTTCTGTATATCTGCCCATGAAGCCATGAACTCAATCAACCAAGAATTAATTAGTCTGATTTAGCTAACCCCTAAACTTCCTTTGCAGCTTTTCTAAGTTTCCCATGACGTAAAATCCAGGAATATGATGTTTGGTCGTGTTGTCCCTATTATTCAGTTGTGATCTCTTTCCCAATATTTAAGTCTATAAGCTAACAACCTTAGCTATATATAGTAGCCGTTAAAAAGTGTAAAGCAAATTATCATTAGCTCTTCTTAGAAGATCCTAGCCAAAACCTGCTTTCTTTGTTTATATCCACTCACCATGCAACATAGGAAATCTTTGCAAAGTGAAGTTTACACTGAAGTTAATGTACCATTTTCATGGGAGGCCAAACCTGGGGTTTGCAAAGTCACAAATCAAGCTTCTGGTATATCTATTACTCGGCAATTTACAATATCAAAGCTGCCTCCTCCTCCTCCGCCTCCTCCTCCTCATCATCATCATCATAAACTATGCACGCCTCAGCATTCAATAAGTAGTACTGGTTCTTTTAGAATAGGGGTTAAGAAGGATGAGCCTGTGCCTGACCCTTTTCTAGCGGCTTATGAGAGATGCACAAAGACCCCTGATAATCCTAAATCATCTAGCAAAAAAAAGAAAGATGATTGTTTTGGGAAGAGAAAGATCATGCTTACTCTTTCTTGTAAGCATTCATGCGATGTTTGGGAAGATAATCTAGTGAGAATCGCTAGGTTTCCAAAATGCTTTGCGAGAGAGTGAATTAATGATTGATCCATTTGTGAAGATTGACAACGGTTTGTTTGTTTTTATCTCTAGATTAATTGATTCATTTGATTAATTGATTGCAGTAATGATATTATTAGGATGTGTATGTTTTTATTAATTTCAGTAAAGAAAAAAAATAGTTTCAAATAAACTATATATCGGTTCAAGTTTTGTGTCAATAACATTGCCCGGAAATTTAATGGCTCAATCAACTTGTACTAATTGTTAGAATTGTATGATTAAATGATTAAATTTATTATATCTTAATAGCTTAAACTTTTGAAAAAATTAGTAATTTAACATGGTATTAAAACATGAGATCTTGAGTTCCTTTTGGGAGAATTGGTATTTTAACACTAATATACTTTTGTGAGTTTGTCTAGAAAAATTTATTTGGTTGAACATTTTTGTCGAATTTTAGTAGTGCTAAATTCTTTGCTGGGCTAATTTCTGATCCTAGCTGGTACCCTCCCATCCATACACTAAAGTCACTTAGCAGTCAACAATCATAACGATTCCAATTCTAAGAGATATTATATTGTAATTTTTTTTTTTTTTTTGAGAATCATATTATATTGTAATTGTTTGAAGGAATATGTTAAAATGGGTGCTCAATTGTATTCACTAAGAAAGAATCAAGCTGGTCTCATTATATTAAAAAGTAAAGTAGTAAAAACAAATAAATAAACACTCTTTAATTGAATGTTGTGCGATTCTCTAAAAAAGTTCATTGATTATAATACTGTAAAAAATTCAATCAAAACCAATGCACTTTGATACTCATGAACCGAACCCTTATTTTAATACCTTTCACATTATAAAATTTGATTGTTTCAGTACAGTTTTTATTTATTTATTTTTAGGTAACGGTTTCAACAAAAATCTGACCATTTTCTTTCTTTTACTTTGGGGGGGGGGGGGGGGGGGGGGGGTACTATATTGGTTTGTACTATATAGAATTCATGTCCTCGTTGTTACTTTCTTGATTTTGGAAGTTATCCTCTATTGTTTGTCAAGGTGGGACAGAGTTCTTTGCATCAGGCCGGGTTTCTCTAGGAACATTATCTTCTTTAAGAGAAAGTTGATTTTCTTTTCCCCATTGTTCAATTGTCTCTTTCTCTTTCTCTATATAAAAATTTATAAGCTAACAACCTTTTCGGACTATTATTATAAAAAGCATGCATGAAGCACACCAAACTCTTTTATTAGATCTTATCAAATCATCATCCCTGTGTATGTAGTATCCACTCCACTTGCGACAAAGTAGCTTTATAATTTATCGAAGGAAGGTTTCCTCTAAAAAGTGATGCATTTCCTATGCAAAAAGTATCTTATATAATGTAACATTATTTCTCTTTATTATATATTTTCCACATACATGAACCTTACATAGACTTGAAAACGATGTTGCATATACCCCCATTGCTACACCCTTCTAGGAAAGATCTTTTAAGGTCTGGTTATTGGGGCAATTTACATTAAAAAGATACAGTCTCTTCCTTGTTTGTTAAGCATGTTTGGTGGAATAATAAGTTTTGATCACAACTCATCTACGCGCAATTCAGCTTCCAATGAAATAAAAAGTGGGACATCAGTAATTAATGTGGCTAATGGCAATGTCAATTATTGGACTGTGACATTTACGCATATCACATAGGGGAAAAAAGAAGAAGAAGAAGAAGACGCATATCACATAGTTGATGACATGAAAAAGATCCTTTTTGAGAAAGTATTTCACCCCTCATTATTATTAAGATTTATTCATTTGATCTTTTAATGTATAAAATATTATATCACCGCCATACACAAGTTAGTACTTCCCTAGCACAAAGTGCATGGGTCTTGGGGGTAGGGTTCAAGCGGGTAGAATAGTTATTACCTGTATTTTTAACCATTCCTCACAGTATGTATTGACTTGCCTACAAAATGTATAGAATTTCCTATAAAATAATACACAAAATTTCCCATAATATTGAATACACCTTTAACTTTATAATTTATAATATTTAATCTAAACCTTTCAATGAATCTATCTTAAATGGAGAAAAATTCTATATAATTTTCTTTTTTATTTAGAAAATGACAAATTCTATATTTGATTCGTATAGAAATCAAACTAATCTAATTGGTACAAAATACAAATTTCATTATTATTATTATTATTATTATTTTGGAAAAGTATACAAAACTCATCCTATGTTTTATTTATAGAACACTTAACCCCCTAAAATTTTGAATGTAACACTTAATATCTTAGTGCAGTATTGTTTTATGTGTAAAATTATTAAGAATAAAATGCCTAAGGCCACACAGCTAGGCAGTGGTGCAGCACGTGCTGATGAAGGGTGCACTAGCTCAGCCACAGGAGCATCAGTCAATACAGCATTTGCTGATGAGGTGCACACTGATCAGACCACCAAGATTGCATCAAAGAACATGATTGATTCAGCAGTCTTGGAGATGATTGAATCCATGCCACATCATGAGTTCTTCATCCAGGATTGTTGAGGAAGTTAGTTCCGCAAATTTAGGAGGTTGTTACTCATCTCTGCCACGTGTACAGAGTCCAACGGTCTTGGCGCCAAGAGTAGAGTTAGTTATTTTCTTCTTGTGTATATAAACAGAGCAATGTAGATTGTTTATTCATTCAATTCATTTCATTGTAATTCAGAATTCAATCAATGAAATTCTCTCCATTCTATTTAGTTTCTCTGTTTCTTGAAATGGTATCAGAGCACTAGCGTGTGCTAGTTTTGTTTTTTTTTCTTTTGCAAAATTTTCCTTTTTGCCAAACAGAGATTACTTCAAGAAATTCCTTTGCAAGGTTTCAATTCATCTCCAACGATATTGAATCTTGCAGGATTTCTTAGTTTTTTTTTTCCTTCTTCGATTATCATTTTCAATTTCATTCAAGCTTCGTGAATATCTTCAATGGCCTCTGCTGAAGGAAGTGGTTCTGATCCTGCGCATAATCAATCCACACAACAAGTTCCTCAGTCCAACACAGAGATCAATTCTTCAAATCGATTTTTTCTTAGTGCAAGTGAAAATCCTGGAAATATCTTAGTGACTCAACCACTCTTGGGAATGAGGAACTATCAATCTTGGTCTAGAGCTATGGTTTTAGCACTAACTGCCAAGAAGAAGATAGGATTCGTGAATGGCAAGATCATAAAACCTGAAGATGATTCTCCCCTGTATGAAGATTGGGAGAGTTGTAACACAATGGTGCTTTCTTGGTTGATCAACTCTATGCATATTGATGTTTCAAGTAGTATCATGTACTGTGAGACTGCAAGGGAGATGTGGCTTGAATTACAGCGTGTGTTTTCACAAGGAAATGGACCAAAGGTTTATAACCTTCAGCAAGAAATTTCACAGATAACTCAGGGGCAATCATCAGTGACTGAATACTACTCAAAATTCAAGAAGCTCTGGGATCAATTGACTCACTATGAACCTTTACCAACCTGTACTTGTGGAGCAATGAAGGTTCTGAGCATTGCACATGAGAAATCGTATGTGATGAGGTTCTTGATGGGGCTCAATGAGAGTTTTGAGACAGTGAGGAGTCATATTCTTATGCTTGAGCCGTTTCCTTCAATAAGCAAGGTGTATGCTCTGGTTCTCCAAGAAGAATCTCACAAAGGTATTAGTCATGGCTCTACTTTCACTTCTAGGCCTGATTCAGTGGCAATGTATGTCAATACCAGGGGATATTCAGGCACTAAAGGTGGTCCTAAGAAGGAAAGACCTTTGTGTACCCATTGTAATATGCTTGGACACACTGTGGACAAGTGTTACAAGCTTCACGGGTATCCACCAGGTTACAAACACAAAGGGAAGCCTAACTTCAATGCCAATCAGGTTTCATATCCTCAAGGTCAAGCTGTTGAGGTTCTTTCCAATGACTCTGTTCAGTGTCCTATTTCTAAGGCTCAGTGTGAGCAGCTGCTTGCTCTTTTCAATTCTGGGACTGATCAAGGTTCTAATCACCATGTTGCAAGTGTGAGTACAAGTGCTGCTGCCTCTAGTATGATTTCTGGAGCTGCTGGTGTAACTGCTGCAACTGGTGTGCCTTCCACATCTTTGTCATCCTCAACCAATGCTTATTCTGGTTTTATTGATACCATGTCAGGTATCAATTCTCCTTTTACTCCTTCCTTGAAACATTCTATTTTTTCTGTCAAAGTAATTGATAGAAAAGTTTTCCATGCCACTGATTGGGTCATAGACACAGGTGCTACGGATCATATGGTCCATTCCATCACATGTTTCACCTCTATTACTGCTAGTCTAAACACTTTTGTCAATTTACCCAATGGGGAGGTAGCTTCTGTTACTCATGTTGGCACTGTCAAAATATCAGAACATCTTGTACTTCAAAATGTCCTTTGTGTTCCTTCCTTTAGTTTCAATCTCATTTCTGTCAGTCAGCTTGTTAAATCCACTGCTTGTTGCCTTATTTTCTTTGGAAACCTATGCTTTATCCAGGACCTTGCTCATTGGAGCACACTTGGTCTGGGTAGAGAACTCCATGGGCTTTACTTGCTGGACAAGAGCTGCATTTCTGCACCTGTCATTGCTGCTTCCATTCATACCTCTCAAGTTCACATCTGGCACTCCAGATTGGGTCACTTGTCTAATGCCAAATTGGCTTCAATAAAACAAAGTGATGTACCTAGTTTAGTTCCTATTGAGAACTTTGTTTGTGATATTTGTCCAATTGCAAAGCAAAAACGTTTACCCTTTAATAAAAGTTCTCATTTGTCTAAATCTTGCTTTGAATTGATTCATTGTGACTTGTGGGGACCTTTTTCTGTTTCTACCATTGATCATTGCAAGTATTTTTTAACCATTGTTGATGATCATTCTCGGTGCACTTGGGTTTATCTGTTAAAGCATAAGTCTCAAACACAATCTGTTTTAGAGCAATTTTGCACTATGGTGGAAACCCAATTTTGCAAGAAAATCAAAACCTTAAGGTCTGACAATGGGACTGAATTTATCATGAAAGATTTCTTTGCCAAAAGAGGCATCTTGCATCATTTGAGTTGTGTTGAAACCCCTCAACAGAATGCCATTGTTGAGAGGAAGCATCAACACATCTTGAATGTGGCAAGAGCTCTCATGTTTCAGTCCCACTTGCCTCTGCACTTGTGGGGTCATGCTATACTAGCTGCTGTGTATCTAATCAACAGAATTCCCTCAGCTGCTTTGTCAAATCAGATTCCTTATGAAGTGTTGTTTGGTCATCCACCAAGTTATGCTCATTTAAAAGTGTTTGGTTGCTTATGTTTTGCCTCAACTCTTTCCAATCATAGGTCTAAGTTTGCACCTAGAGCTGTTAAATGTGTTTTCTTAGGATATCCATTTGGAGTCAAGGGATATAAAGTTCTTGATTTGTCTACCAACAGGGTCTTCCTCTCTAGGGATGTGGTTTTCCATGAAAATTTGTTTCCTTTTGCTTCTGATTCACCTCATTCTGCAGATCCTTTTCTACCTTCTGTTGTTGAGTTTCCTTGCTCAGCTGATGCTAATCACTTTGTTACTCCTGTTAGCATTTCTGATTCATCTTACTTGGATTTTCCTGATCCTCCTTCTCCTCAACATTTTCAAGTTCCTTTCCCTTCCGATCCTCCTCTTTCTAGTCCTATACAGCTACCCTATTCTCCTTCAGAACCTTCTTCATCACCACCAGTTGCTTCAGCACCACCAGTGATCCTAAGGAAGTCCACTAGAGGTGTCAGACCTCCTACTTATTTACAGGACTATGCTTGTACTGCTACTGCACCTGGTGCTCCTTATGATCTTGGTCAATGCCTTACATATTCTCATTTGGAACCATGCTACCATTCTTATCTGCTAGCTGTTAGTTCTGGTCCCAAAGAGCCTACTTCTTTTTCCCAAGCTGTTCAAGATCCCCTTTGGAGGGCTGCCATGGACAAAGAAATCCAAGCACTTGAGCAGAATCATACTTGGGATGTGACCTCTTTGCCTCCTGGTAAGCTGCCCATTGGCTGCAAATGGGTTTATAAAATCAAGCTTAATCCTGATGGTAGTGTTGAAAGGTTCAAAGCTAGGCTGGTTGCTAAGGGGTATACTCAAAGGGAAGGCCTTGATTTCCTTGAAACTTTTTCTCCTGTTGCTAAAACAGTTTCAGTGAGGGTATTGCTTGCTCTTGCTGCTGCCAAGCAATGGCCTTTGCACCAATTAGACATCAACAATGCTTTTTTGCATGGGGATTTAGATGAGGAGGTGTATATGACATTGCCACCTGGTTTTCTCAGTAAGGGGGAGACTGTTTCAGCTTCTTCTACTTCTCCTAAAGTATGTAAATTGGTTAAGTCCCTCTATGGATTGAGGCAAGCTTCAAGGCAATGGTACACTAAGCTGTCAGCCACAATAAAGGAACTTGGTTTTGTTCAATCCCAGGCTGATCACTCCTTATTTGTCCACAGCAAAGGGTCTTCATTCACTGCACTTCTTGTTTATGTTGATGACATGGTAATCACTGGTAATGATGATGCTTGTGTTGCCTCTCTCAAGACTGTTTTAGACCAAAGGTTTGGAATTAAGGATCTGGGATCACTCAAATATTTCTTGGGTTTAGAAATTGCAAGAAATAAGAGTGGGATCAGCCTTACCCAGAGGAAGTATGCCTTGGAAGTTCTTGAAGAAACGGGAATGACTGGATGTAAACCAGTCCAAACTCCAATGGAACAGCAGCTAAAGTTGTCAAAGGGCAGTGGAGATGTACTTACCAACCCAGGACAGTATAGAAGACTTGTTGGGAAGCTTATGTACTTAACTCTAAGCAGGCCTGACATCACTTATGCAGTTCACAGACTCAGTCAGTTCTTGGCACAACCTAGAGCACCACATATGAAAGCAGCCTCCAGAATCCTTCAGTATATAAAAGGAACACCTGGTCAAGGTGTTTTCTTCCCATCTGAATCTGATATGCACCTCAAAGCCTACTGTGATGCAGATTGGGCAGGGTGTCCTGACACAAGAAAGTCTTTAACAGGCTATTGTGTATTCCTTGGTGATGCTCTAGTGTCTTGGAGGTCTAAGAAGCAAAGCATAGTGTCTAGGTCCAGTGCAGAAGCTGAGTATCGATCTATGGCCACCACCACCTGCGAATTGACTTGGATTTTGCATCTGCTACAAGACTTACATGTCAAGCATGATAGGCCTGTGCTGATGTACTGTGACAACCAGGCAGCAATCCATATAGCAGCAAATCCGGTGTTTCATGAGAGGTCAAAGCACATTGAAGCTGACTGCCACACTGTGAGAAATAAGATCCTTGATGGTTCACTCAAAACCTTCTATGTTTCAACCAAAAATCAGTTGGCAGATGTATTTACCAAAGCCTTAGGAGTGGAAAGTTTTTCAAGGCTGATTAGAAGACTAGGTGTCATCAACATCTTTACTTCTAAGGTGGAATATCCTCATATGAGTTTAGAAGAATCACAGGCAAGAGATGTCCTCTTGAGGGGGAGTATTAAGAATAAAATGCCTAAGGCCACACAGCTAGGCAGTGGTGCAGCACGTGCTGATGAAGGGTGCACTAGCTCAGCCACAGGAGCATCAGTCAATACAGCATTTGCTGATGAGGTGCACACTGATCAGACCACCAAGATTGCATCAAAGAACATGATTGATTCAGCAGTCTTGGAGATGATTGAATCCATGCCACATCATGAGTTCTTCATCCAGGATTGTTGAGGAAGTTAGTTCCGCAAATTTAGGAGGTTGTTACTCATCTCTGCCACGTGTACAGAGTCCAACGGTCTTGGCGCCAAGAGTAGAGTTAGTTATTTTCTTCTTGTGTATATAAACAGAGCAATGTAGATTGTTTATTCATATTCTTCATCTCCAAGACTGCTGAATCAATCATGTTCTTTGATGCAATCTTGGTGGTCTGATCAGTGTGCACCTCATCAGCAAATGCTGTATTGACTGATGCTCCTGTGGCTGAGCTAGTGCACCCTTCATCAGCACGTGCTGCACCACTGCCTAGCTGTGTGGCCTTAGGCATTTTATTCTTAATAAAAATATTAAATATCTGTTAAAGTAAACGGTGAGTTGCGATCATGTGATGACATATGTCCATATTTAGAATTACATTTTCACATAAAACAATATCACATGGGGAACAAAATCCTCTCAATTTCAAGTTTGCTCCATTTTGTCCATTTCAAAATTAAGATTTTTTTTTTTTTTGATTATTTAACAATGTATACACTATCATGTTATTTAAAATTTTAAATAATATGACTATTTGTAGTTTGTACATCTTTATTTTTCAAATATAAATAGGGTCATTAAAAACAATAGCATATGAAGTGTTGCACTCAAACTCTGTAGGAGTTCTGTGTCTGCAGGAAAAATCATATATTGGATTTGTATACTTTTCCCTTATAATAATGTTCAATCAAATTGATTGGTCATCTTTCAAACTTCTATCATTTGATAAATGGCATTAATTATCCTCCGCCCAAAGAACAAGATTTTTCTTTTTCTGGAATATCATACAGAAAATTCCAACCTGTTATTAAATATCTATTAAAGTAAACGGTGAGTTGTGATCATGTGATGACACATGTCCATATTTAGAATTACATTTTCACATAAAATAATATCACATGAGGAACAAAATCCTCTCAATTTCAAGTCTGCTCCATTTTGTCCATTTCAAAATTAAGATTTTATTTTTTCGATTATTAAACAATGTATACACTATCATGTTATTTAAAATTTTAAATAATATAACTGTTTGTAGTTTGTACATCTTTATTTTTCAAATATAAATAGGGTCATTAAAAACAATAGCATATGAAGTGTTGCACTCAAACTCTGTAGGAGTTCTGTGTCTGCAGGAAAAATCACATATTGGATTTGTATACTTTTCCCTTATAATAATGTTCAATCAGATTGATTGGTCATCTTTCAAACTTCTATCATTTGATAAATGGCATTAATTATCCTCCGCCCAATGAACAAGATTTTTCTTTTTCTGGAATATCATACAGAAAATTCCAACCTGTTATGCAATTTTTTTTCTAGTGTAAAACAATCACTAGTTTGTTGGGAAATGTTAGTTTAGTCCAACTGTTGTCAATTTTAGAAAAAAAAGCAATTTATACGGATTTACTACTTGTTCAAGAAATACGTCTTTGACATTCCTAGACTAATAGAATTACCAATTACACAGAGAGTTGGGCGGCAAATAAAGAGTAGGTTCATGTCTCCCTCAATCTCAATCCCAATTACGTACATGGACACAGTCAAATATCACCCCCAACCTTCTCATTTTGCCCTTGAACTTCGACCTTCACAATTTTGTTACGTGCCGCTTGAACTTCTTTTCTATCAACTTCATTAGCGACAAAAATATGAAGACACCACAAACTTCGTAATATTTCTCCCAAAAAAAAAAAAAAAAAGGTTATAATTGATATATAATAAAAGTGATATTAGTGCCTAAATTAATCCTCACATTAATAATTTGTAAAAAAAAAAAAATTATGAAATTTATTGTGGTTGTAACATTTTTTTTAGAGAGTTCTAATCTATGACGTCCACTTCTGATGATAGCTATTTATCATCAGACCAAGACACCAATCGGTTTTTGATGTAGGCGGAGATTAAATCTCAAATATCTTATTCAACCATAAAAAACTTTCTATTTGAGCTAGTTGGAATTCATCTATAAAATTATTATTGTGGTCGTAACATGGTTGTTCTATTATGCATTTAAGTTAGTGTATTATTATTTTTTTTTTTTTGGGGTATAACGATATATATAGTTGTCTACGATGTTGACTAATTGGTCTTTTTTTATTTTTCTCCACCTTCGTGTCTCTTCCTTTAATTTTTTTTAAAAAGCTAATATCAACCTTCCAACCTTCACGATTTAGTGCCTTCAAAAAGTAATTTTGTTGTACATGAATACGCCTGCTATATAAGAGCCAAAACCAACTCACAATTCTTAAACTTTAAATCCATCACAAACATTAGTATACAATAATATGAGTCGCTCCAAGGCTCATTCATGGGGCACAATACCATTTTCATGGGAAAATAAGCCTGGGGTCTCCAAGGTTACACAACAAGAGTGCCCTACAAAAGGTGACTTTGTGCTCAAGCTACCACCCCCTCCTTGTCCATCATCAGAAACTGCTAGGACTAATTCAGTCCATGATTTCCAAATCCCTCTCCCTCCTTGTGCTTTCCATCCTCCTTCAAGAAGTTCTTCCAAAAAGGGACTTAGAAAGCAAGAAGACCCTTTTCTAGCTGCCTACAAGGAGTGCACAAAGAGCATTAGAAATGGTAAGTCAGTTAAAAATGATGTTGGGTTTGGGTTCAGGAAGAACATGCTTGATTTCTCGTGCAAGCGCTCTTGCAGTGTTCGGGATGATAGTTTAGTGAGGATCTCTCAGCTTCCATTTGAGAGAGAATGAAGAGCACCATAAATGAAGTTTGACATGTTCATCAATATATCCAAGAGTGGTTTGTTTTTGGCTCTTCTTGTTTGTCTGGTTTTTTACTTGTATCATGACAAATGGCGGTGACAATTTTCAGATCATAAATTGCGTATATTTTTCTTGTGTATGTTCATGTGTTCTCTTTATTAATTTTAAAGGAACACAACTAAAAACAGTTGTCTACTTAAATTAACTCACAAGTGGCCAGGTTAGATTTAAACCAATTTGTGACTATAAAATGACCTTTAAAGGTGTTTGTTCCAAATATGCCTCATTAAAAAGTCATATAGCTTTCAAAGTAATGTAATGAGCACTTATTAGCCCATAGTATTGTTCATCCTTAGTAATATGATTTTTCCCCCTTTCTAACCGAATATAAAGGACAAGTGGATGGCAATTGTAGACATTAATCCCATCTCCAAAGGGAAAAATCATCTAATAGGACGATATCATGAGATATAAAACAAGGCTTGTATGTTTTTTCTTTTGATTTATTTAGTTTGTAAATGTGATTTCTATCCTTGATTAGAAAAAAAATTCAATAAAATATCTTTTAATTCTATAACTATTATGACTGTTAGGTTAAGATAGCTTGATCCCGATTAATTAATTCAATTACCCAAGTTGATTAATTAGGTCAAATTACATGCAAATCGTAGAGACACCAACAAATCACCAAATAAACTAAATGCAGCGGAAATTAATTTGAAATAGTGATTTGTTGACAAACAATAAAAACCTCTTGCAAAGCAAAAATTCCACCGGGTAATTTTAAGATCACTACTCTCAAGAATTCACTAATCAATAATCAAGCGATTACTACCTTAGCATATCCCAAAGTACCAACCTACAGTTAAAATTTTGCTCCAATACCCAATTGGACTTGTTCTTATAGTAACCTTCTTTCCTTTGTTGCACAAATTTTCAATCTGTGACTAACCATTTGCACAGATTCCAGTATGTGACTAACTCCAACAAATTAAATGATTGTTGTTGGCTGCAAAGTTTTTCACTTCATAAACGATGAAAATTAGAAAGCACTTGGTTACAAAACTCTATGGCGTACAAACGCAATAACTTCTCATGGAGAAAATTAAACTCTTGGTATCTGTATCTGTGTATGACGGCTTTTAAAATAAGTCTTATATATGTCTAGAATTATAAGAAAAGAAACCTTAAACAAATACATCAACATGGGTTGAAATTCAGATCTGGAAATTCTGAATTCGTAAAGTTTGATTGATCGAGCTTGTGTCAAGCTGCCTAGTAAATCTCGATAATAGCTTTTTGTCGAGCTATCTGTCAAGTTTCAGTAAAACAGCTTTTCTCCATTTTTTTCTTAGATTAATTTTTATGTCTTTAATACAACCACTTGATATGTATCAAACCCAACTTAGATCTACCCAATTTATAAGGAAAATGCGCTTTATTAAAGGATTAGCCAATTACATAGAAAATATTACCCTAACAATGACTAATTAAGAATCAATAAGATTGGTTAAGTCTACACTTGAAGTACAATAACTCATTACAATTTTGAGACTTTACAACATGGATCAAACATTAATGCTAAATATTGAGGTCTCTTTTTTGCTTCGTGGTCACTTGGTAGTCCCTCGTTTATTCCTAGACGTCTACTTGGAGGTCATAACGTAAGAGAATAGACTACAACATATCCTAAACCCAAGTCAAATATCTACATAGCATGGAGTTTTTGCCCAAAATTTTCTCGCACCTAGTGGATTGAAAATTGAACTCATGGTAAATATATATATATATATATATATATATAATTTTTTTTAAACTTCATAATTGGGCTTATGGCTCTTAATTTTCCTATATTATGGGATGGACTCGCGACATGTGTTTCTCTTATATCAAGGATTAGGCTCAAGGCCCATAATTTCACCTCAATAGATCAAGGTTCATGACACACATTATTTCTCTGATCTCTTCATAAAATGAGTTTCCCAAATAAAATTTATATTTACACAAAATGGGGTTTGGAGGAAAACAACTTAACTACTAGACAACTAAAAAGTTTGGGCAAAATTATGAGGCTCTCACATGCTTCTTATTAAAGACCCAAACTCTATTGGGTGAAGTGTCACATTTGGACCAGAGACAGCACAACTCTTTAAGCCCCACTCCATTAAAAGACAAAATCCTAAGACAATTTGCAAAGTTTTAAAAAGTTTGATGCAAAGGATTTAAAAAAGTTTTAAAATTAAATTAACTTCAATGTAACTTGGCTATTCAAATTTCACGCCATGCACAACGGGCAATAACCTTAAGTATTGTAAGCAAACTTATTAATTTGTTAAACTTAAAAGCATTTCATGGTGTAGACAAAGTATATCATGCTCCCAATCAATGTGCCCCTCTCACAACAGTATTTTTTTGTGGACCTATCTTCCCCTCCTCCTAATTATATAAAATACTGTAATTCAAATGGAGGGTACACCAAATATAGTAAAAGAAAATTTAAAATAACATTAATATAAGTAGCCAAGAAAATTTAAAATAACATTAATATAAGTAGTAAAATCAGACATGACAATTAAGGAGATAACAAAAAATTATGACTTTAGTAGATTAAAATAGCAAAAAAAAAAAAAAATATATATATATATATAACCAACTGTAATTGATCTCTTAATTAAGTAGCAATAGCTTTTTTTTTCAAAATTTTGAGCTTAATTAAGGTTTTATTGTTATTGTTAGAATACAATCGTGTGAAACTTAGGTGACCTTATAGGCTTTCTAGCCTAAAGTGAGCTCTTAGGAATGTGCAATATGTTGCAAATATAAAATTGTGACATTGCAGACGTTTTTTAAATTTCTTTTTACGATTGCTTTAGTCAATCATAACTGTTGCCCATTTTATTAGTATATGTGTAGGTTTCGTATACATTGCGAAGAAGCCAAAAATCAGTTGGAATATTTTCTTATTTTGAAACAAATTGGGTCAATATTTCTATGCTCATTTCTTGATTTGCCATTGATATAAACATTTGCTACTAAATTCAAACAATAGAAAGATTGAATATTCTACTAAAATTTTCAAACGAAATGTGATCCCACATGCATCATCTATTTCTGTCGTTTAATTGCCTACAAACTAATTAATCAAATACCACCTTCTTCTCCAAGCAAATTTCTTCTTTACATGAATATTTAAATCACTTGTCTACCTCTTCTTTGTCTATCTCCAAATTTAAATCAATTTTATACATAATCTTTTCTATCTTTCACGCATTTCATGCGTGTGCTCCAAGCCTACTATACCATATAACCAACGTTATGCCTCAAGGCATCTCAAGCTCAAAAATTATTAGAGAGTAAGGAGCTATAATGTCAAGTGAAATTGTGTCTTCAAATCTCACCATTGATGCTTATGAATATCTTCAGATTATCAACAATTCAGATGGCACGATCACACGTAACCCCAACAGATATCCAACACCTTAGCTACACCTGATCCAGACCACCCCACCCTCGTTCTCTCCAAAGACATCCACATCAACCAATCAAAAAACACTTGGGTTCGAATATTCATACCCCGAAACACACCGGATACTTTCTCAAACAAAAAACTACCCCTCCTAATATACTACCATGCGGGAGGGTTTATACATTGTAGTGCAGCCTCAACAATTTTTCACAATTTTTGCACAAAAATTGTGATTGACCTCCACGTGGTCATTGCATCAGTCGAGTATCGATCGGCTTGCTCCAGAGCATCAATTGCCAGCTGCATATGATGATACTGTGGAAGCGTTGCACTGGATCAAAACCACCCATGATAAGTGGTTAAAAGAGTATGCTGATTTCTCCAACTGTTACATTATGGGAAGTAGCTCAGGGGGTAATATAGCCTACCACGCAGGACTACGTGTAGCTGCAGAAGTGGACCATTTTGAGCCGTTGATGATGATCAAAGGGCTGATATTGCACCAACCATTTTTTGGTGGGACCCAGAGAACTGGGTCAGAATTGAGGTTGGTCAATGACCCTAGGCTGCCCCAAAGTGTACTTGATCTGATGTGGGACATGTCCTTACCAATCGGGGATGACCGTGATCACGAGTATTGCAATCCAACGGTGATGGGTGGGTCAGAACTCTTGGACCAGATCAAACGGCTGGGGTGGAAGGTTTTGGTAACTGGCTGTGATGGGGACCCACTAATTGATCGTCAAATTGAGCTGGTCAAAATGTTGGAGGCAAAGGGTGTACAGGTAGTGGGTCATTTTAGTGTAGGAGATTATCATATGGTGCATGTCACTGATCCCTCCAAGGCTGAGGCACTGCATGCAGTGCTTAAAGGATTCATATTTTCTTAGGTGGCTACTTAGAAATGATAGCTGGTGGTGTTAATTTATTAATGATTGCTTTCAGTTAATACAAAAATCAACAAAATCTGGCTTATAGCTCATAAAAATAACCAAATTAAGCAATTTGTATGTTTATGTTAATTTTAAAAAAAAAAAACCTTATGATTTCTGTCATTGGTATTATTATGTTGAGAATTTGTTTGGATTTCGAATTTTTATACTGAGCATCATCTTTTTTTTTCTTTTAATGTAAATGGTGAAGAATCAATATATGCAAGTCAATTTTACAAATTTCACTGATATAGTATTTGTTTAAGTTTGGAATAAATGGGATTTATTTGGAAAATAATTTATATTTTAGGGAAAAGAATAACAGGGGAAACTTTCTGATCTATGTCAATTGTCACTATGCATGAATTTTAGTTGGGCTAGCCCAAGACTGGTATGCCCATCAGTCCATGCCCAAATAAAAACTATGGTTAGTCTTTTTCCAAGTGTAGAAATGGGTTTACCTAGGCTGAGTAAGTACCCCCCCACCCCCAACACACAAAAAAAAGAAGAAGGTGATATGTACCAATGCTCTCTGCAAAGTGCAAAGTGTCTAAATAACTTCTAAGTTTTGTATGTGCACAACCTATGAGACTTCTGTCTTACTGACATGTGGACATATGAGATACCGTCTCCTAAATAACAAGTCCTCTTTCTAGACTTCTATTCTTAGCAATGAAAAAAAAAAATCTTAAATTGCTTCTACACACACACACACACACACACAAGTGTGGCGCCCACATGTCAATGAGACATATGTCTCATGCACCGGGCACATGAGATATCATCTCCTAAATAACAAGTCTTCTTTTTAGACTTCTATTCTTAGCCAAAAAAAAATCCCCCCCCCAAAAGATGTATGAGTCCTCTATTTGGTTTGGACTAAGAAAAACTGGAAACCATACAAGACTAAGTGATGGGCCTACCTTGGAAAACTGGAAACCATACAAGACCAAGTGATGGGCCTACCTTGGGCTCAATTGTGGCATCTTGCTGGACTACCCATTGTGTAGTCTATTTATTTATTTAATTTTTTTTGAGAAAGTTTCAATTTATGGCATCCGCTCTTGATGATAGCTCTTTATCATCAGACCAAAATACCTAACCGGTTTTTGGTGTAGGCGGAGAATGAATTTCAGATTTCTTATTCAACTATCAGAAACTTTATTAGTTAAGCTAACCGGAACTCACATTTATTTATTTTAAAAAAATAACTTGTTAAAAGAATTAAGGGGAAAGTCCCACCCCAACAAAAAAATATATGTATATAACCTATATTTTTATTTAATGTGCGAAACGAAACAACACCTTTGATCTACTATATAACTCTCAAGCTTGTTTGTTACAAATAGTATCTTAAATGCTTTTAGGATCTTTGCATTTACAAACAGCATCTTAAAATCTTTTGGAATCTTTGCATAATTGAAGTAATCTTCTAGATCAATGATTCAATCTATGAAAAGTCTTCTTTATATGATATACCATTCAATCATGGAACATCATTGAAATTAAGAACATGTGGATGTATAAGTTGGCCATGAGCTCAATCCTTCGTACACGTATGCCTACCATCTTCATGATCTTTCTTACCATTTAAACATAGATAAATGAGTATGTCACGAATCTCATAGGTTCCATGGGTTAATCCTTGTTTGTTAGCGTGACTCGCTACCTTAAGGTTCTACATCCCACAATCACCGAAAATAAGTGGTTCCTTTCATCTTGATCTTTTTCTATATCACAATACCAACAAGTTCTAATACCACTTTGCATAAAATATAATAGCATGAAGATATTATATCTTATTCTAGCTAAATGCAAACTCTTAAAGAAAATAAATTTTATTTGAATACGAATTATTATTTTCATTTTACTAACTGTAATCCTATTTAAAAATTCTATAAAGCTTATTTTTCAAGTAAAATGTTTCTAACAAAATTCTAATTAATATATATAGTATATAGAATAACTCTAATTGAATTAGAAAAACCTTAAAAGTATTTGAAATTAAGGAAATTAAATTCTAAAAATTATATAAAATATTATAAAATATCAATCCCATATTTTGGTCTACATGCATCACTATCAAAGCCAGGAGAAATATCTATTAATATGGTTTTTTTTTTTCCTATATATCTTAATGATCATATGGTTTTTCTTGTTATCATGTGCTACAGGTACACGTCACCACTTTGCCACCGTCACCGCCACCGCCCATATATCAGCCTCTATCAACTTCTAGCTATATAGATTGAGATGAATCAGTCAGACAAAAAAAGAGTGTTTGATATAATCAGCTTAACTTTTGGAGGATGTTCTTTTTATTTCCATTTCTTTTTAAACAAACTTTTTTTTATTTTTTTTATCTCCTTTTGTTGTCAGTATGCATGACAGAAAAGTGGCGGCTCCAAGATTATTTTTAAGGGGGTCAATAGAAACATAAATTATAAAAAATATAAAACAAAAGAGAACTTAAATATATTGATATCACAAAAACAAAAAAAAACAAAATTGAAATACATAAAATTTTACAATTGCTTTCTATGATATTTTATATTTTGAAATTGTTACATGATTTCTTCATTATCAATCTTACGAGCTATATTTATTTCATTGTACACAACCAAACAATTATTCATCTAATAATTTCTCATTTGATTGATTTATTTCGAATTTGTTAAGATCTAAATGAGTTTTATCTAAAGTTTAAGATTAATAAATTTCTACTTTTGTTGTTGGACTTTTTAGGGGTTGTTTGATACAGTTGTTTAAACAACAGTTTTTAGTATTTAAACACTGAAACACGTATTTTCACAACATTTTTTAACTCACACATATTTTCACAACACTTAAACAACGATACTAAAAATCTCTAACCAAACGGGTCCTTAATTTTTTTCTTCCATGTTTTAGATTAAATTGATTTGTTATTGGGCTTTTTGTTTTGTGTTTAAAAATGCCAGGATATTGTTAAGAGGATCATGTTCAAACCTATTTTAGCCGAGCTTTAAAAAAATCTAGGATCAAGGTGTTCAAAATTTTATTTTAGGGGGTCAAAACAAACAAAAAAAAAAAAAAATTGAAAAATGCTAATATATATAGTTTTTTTTTTTTTTTTTTGGGGCCAGTTCAGGGGTTCAAATGAACCCCCTGGGCTCCAAGTGAAGCCGCCCATGTGACAGAGTTGTAGCTTAATTTTGCAACTATGCATGGTTTCTACATGTACACGTATAAACATCAATTCATTGGTCCAAAAATCGCATGAGATTCTCAACATCAATTTCAAGCCTTGACCATGTTGTGATATAAGTGGTACAGGATGTGACTTAAATAATAATGGTCCGGTTAATGTAAGACATACATTAATTATCAATTTTAACAAAAATTTTATGAAAAATTGAAAAAATTGTCAAAAAAAGTTAGTCATTTTTTCATAAAATTTTTTCTAAAATGATTTATTAATGTATGTCATACACGATAGTAAAACCCAATAATAATTAATAACTTGAGAAATTCTCAAATAAATTATTGTTTTTCCAATGTTTATAGTACTGCAAGAGATTTTATTTGATTTCTTCACATGCATTTGCAAAGAAAGCTAGTTGCTAGAGGGTAACAAATCAATTCTAAACCATTGTAATCTAAAGTAAGGCAAGAAAATTTTCATTAGGGAAAACAGAAAAATTCTTAGATACTTCCGGAGTATAGTGAAACAGTGATCCCTCCTTTCACATTCATAATAGATCATATCATGAATTTAATAAATAGACCTCACCATAAATTTGAGAGGAGAAATCATCATTTTTCGTATTCTGAGAGTACCTAAGAATTACTCAGAAAACATGCTATGATTTCATATTTTGATTGTTAGAGGTATAGGGTGTACTGAAGGCTATTTTTAGACAATGTGTTTTCAAAATCTATTACAAAGTAGAGTTGAAAACAGACAAGCAAACAAATTTTCTTTCAAAATTCATTCTCAATCTTTGAAAATTAGGATATAGTACATTTTTCTGTAATGATACCAAGCACAACCTTAATTGAAGGGAGTCTCCGAGAGAGTTTGAATTAGTCAAAAAAGTTTTGTCAAAAAAAGAAAAGAAAGGAAAACACAAAAGATAGTTTAAAACCAAAAAATGTCGCTTTACACACATAGGGCATGCCAACCACTTTTGTCATTATAAAGGAAAAAATTATATATTTGAAGCCACATGTCAATAACCAGACAAACTCTATATGTTCATTAACAACAAATGTGTATACATCACTCATAAAGTGTCATTCAGCCAAAATAAAATCAATCTTAAAGTACCCAATGAGAGTTCATTAGTATTAACCATTATTGGGGTAGCACACCCAAACTAAGTTTCACTTTAAATGTTTATTACTTTGCAGGAAACAACATTTCAAAATCCAAAAAATTACTTGGCTTGCAGCCATAATGTTTACCAAATTAAAATTAAAAAAAAAAAAAAAAACCCAATGAGATTAAAGAGGTTCATTTTCATGGTGATAGGAGCTCTACATGCGTTGACATGCAAATATAGACATAAGTCGTTTTCACTTTTCACACAATCGAATCCTTATTATACGACAAAAGTAAAAACAAAGAGTTCTTCTCTTGTAAAATCACCATATATATACATATACAATAATATTAGACATTTTTTTTTTTAGTATTTTTTGTTTTTGTTACGTGGCAATCTCTAACCCTAGGACCCTATATATTATGAGAATTCTATGTTAAAATAATAATGTAAAATTACTGTTATTCTAAGAGTGTGTAAAGAAGATAAGAGATATGAGGATTGCATGTAATAAGCACTTCGTCGTGTTCCCCAAACGATATGATCACAACCCCATTTCTCTGTCACACTAAATTGCCGAAAGAAAAGACAAAAAAATAGAAGAAATAAGATTTTGTTTTGATTGTTTTAAACTGTTATGTGTGTTTGACATCCTGGCACGTAATTATGAAATTGGATTGCACTGTTAAATACCACTAATTAATTCGAATAGAAAAAGAGTTCTCACAACTCGATCTGATCGAGCTCTTTGTCGTGACTTGGTGTAATAGCTCACTAACTTCGACCAACCCCAAAAGTGAGCTAATCTAATCTTGTCGATTATATTTGCAAGCAATTATTCAAATATTTATCAACTCAATAATTAAAATCAAGGGTACTCTTAGTTTCAAAAAAAAATAAAAATAAATAAATAAAGGGTACTCTTATTTCCAATGTTTTTTTTTTTCTTCTTCTTTTGACAACAATTTCCAATGTTTTTCTTATGAGTTATGACCATTGCAAAATTATTCTTGTTTTGTCGCTTGCTAAGAAAGTGACGTAACAAAGTATATATTAATTAAAGCAACAAAAAGACGAAAATGTAGCAGCCCTAGAGCTCGATTTGATAAAGATCGATGTATATGAAGTAAAGATAAGTGTTTAAGCTTTGAAAACTAATTAGAAAAGAAGTCTTTTGAATGGATTTGTCATACTAGAATTTCAATATCTTATTTATTAAAGGTGAAAAAAAAGTTTATTGTCAAGAAATTAGTTTAGTTAATGAACTAAAGAAAAAAAAATTGAACACTAATTAAAGACTTGCTGCCGCGGGAAATATATAAGATTCAGTACATTGAATTCTTGTTTTATTATTTTCTTAATACTTTCTATTTATACGAGATTATAGTTGTAAACTTGTAATGTTTGGCTTATTACTTTAATTTTTGTTTTCCACTTAAATGTCTCCTATCATATGATCATAATGACACAACAACCGATAAAAAGAAAAGAAAAGTTTGTCCATTTCAATTATAAAATAGAGAAAAAGGTTTTGTTGCATCGAAGCACTACTGATCGGTTCCTCGTGTACATTGGCTTTATCAATTATCATGTTGGATATCTCCTATGATTGAAAAGTTTTGACGGTTTGTAATATTGATTATGAAAGCAAACACTTTCTCAAATATAGTAAAAGCAACAATGGAAAGAATGGGTTCCATGTTATTTTTATACTCAAGTTTTTAGGCTGAAAATGGGAGAAATAATAGGGTTTTTATGGTGGACTATGTCATCTGTCTACCATTCCACTAAAAGACTCCTACTTATTTAAAATTGCTGAGTCAATAATCAGTTATGTTTAAAAATTGTTTCTGACTCAGCAATTTTAAACAGATTGGAGTTTTTTAGTAGAATGATGGACAAGTAACTTGGTCTACCATGAGGACTGTATAATTTCTTTGAAAGTAGGAAAATTTCAAAGTCCAAGCGTTCCATCCACACTGAAGAAAGCTGATAATTGCATTAAAGAAAAGTCATGTTGGCTTGGATGATAGCAGAGCAGTGAGATGGATCCTCCATCCACACTGAAGAACCTATGACATGAATAGCATGTCTAGCTAGGTTATGAGCATCGGAATTTCCTTGATGACGTACATGAGAGAAGATAATGTGTCTAAAGAATTCCACATAAGATTTTGCATTTGCAATTAAATGGCCATAGGATGCTAGAGAAGAGGCAAATGAATATGATGCAGAGATGATGAACTCGGAGTCACCTTCTAAGACCGCATCCGAGATACCTATTTAACGTGCAAACTCCAGTGCTCTAACTCTTACCATAGCCTCGATATCAGCCACTGAATGAGGAAGTGCGTTCTGAGATAAACCAGCTACCACTAAACTCCTTTCATTTTTTATGACCACCCTGATGCCAGCTCGATTCGACTAGTTAAACGTGGCTACATCAAAATTTTATTTTGACCAAATTTGCTGATGGTGGAGTCCAACGAACTTGAGGCCGAGGATTTTATATCCAATTAATTTAGTTGATCATAAATTTTAAAATCCTATCATATATATGGTAGAGTACTCTAAAAACTCTAAAAGATCTTAATCCTATCAATCCTTCTTCTCATAAAAGCGTTGAAACATTTGTGGGCAAAGTCTCATCAACTATTCAAAGTCTTATCAACTATAGATCCAACTGCAAAATAATAATAAGAGCGACAACTCTATTAATATGAAGCCATTATAATAGCTGAATAGATTGGTCTATAACTATATATGTTAATTTTTCCCCTTATTGTCACTCATTTCTTAACCGTCAACAATAGCAACTCATTGAACGTAACCCAAATTTTGAGTAAAGCACGTAAATATAACATTTTTGTCGTTTCTGTTTTGATATTTTCTAGATATTGAGCTAGGGTCCATGCTTCCTAATTTGATTTGCACCTCTTGGTCTAAACAACTTTATTAGGGAGGAAAAGGAATAAGAATTTAATGAAAATTGTAAATTACGCACAAATACGATGCATACAAATTCTTATACAGTGTTAGAGTCAATTTAGAGTTGGCAAATTCCATGTCAAAGTTTCAAATTTATTCACATTGATTTCCATGTAACTTTTTCATTTGAGTTGTAATCAAGGAAGAAGAGCTTAAAGAGAGGGTTGAAGTTTCTGTTGAGAAGATCTCGGTCGAATGAAGTCTAAAGTGTCAAGTGAGATGTTAGGCGAGTAAATTAAATTGAGCCATAGAGTGGCTCGCTCGACAGTTGCCTATCACCTTAATTGAGCGAGCGCTACCTAAAAACTTGCCATAATAGAAATTCTAAATTGAAGAGTAACCATCCACCCATTGATTTGTATTTACTATAAAAACAAAAAATAAACCCTAATCCCCCGAATGAAGGTAGAGATTTCTATAACCTTTGAGAGAAAACACATATTCTCTTATACCTTCACCCTCTCCCATTGAACATCATTGAGAGGAGAATTTCACAAAAACACTGAGTGAGAGATTGAGTGCTTTTGGATGGTTGAAAACCACAGAGATCATTATTAGAAATCTTCAAGAGACCTTGAAGTGTTCGAGTGATTGGTTTTGTAGTCTGCTCTACAACTTGCGTTTGGAGACCCTGAAGAGAAACAATGATGTAGTTTGTTGCTAGTAAGAGCTAGAGGCTTAAGTACATATACATTGCATAACTGGATATCTTGTATGTCTTTATGCACTGCAGCTATCTTTATAGTGGATTCCGTTTACTAGGTTAGGCCTCGGAGAATTTTTTCCTTGATAGGTTTCTCTCCATAGTCCATTATCACATCACGTTTGTGTGTGTTGTGGTTTATTTATTGTTATGTTATCCATGATACTTATAAATTGGATTTGAATTAATCGGTTAAATTAAATAGCCAAGTTGTTCTAGGGGTCTAAATGTAATTAATAAATGATATATTATTTCTTTGAAGGTGAAGTCATCTTTTCTTTCTAAAAGCATTGACATTGGGAATGGCATATGCCATATGTAGGAAAAATTTAGCATAAAAGCCCAAAACCCCCGACACATCCGGACTTGTAAAAACCAACTATTGCAAAAAAATTTGCAATAGTGCTACAGTGCAATTCTAAAGGTAGAATTGCACTTGTAGGGGTATTGGGCCTAGGAGCTCATTATCTATATATATATTGGGCCTGAGGCCCAAGCCAAGGACGAGAGGTCGTCCGAGGAGAAGTAAACATTGTCAAGGGAGTCTATGTTAGTAAATGAAGAAGTTAGTTTTAGTCATAATGGCCCAGGAGAGTGGGTCGAGGATGAATGCCTCCTCGGCTAACAATAGTCGAGGTCTGAAGAGGTGGTCTGCCGTCCAGGGGTACGTTCCAGGAAGTTCTGTTGGCACGGATAAGCATTGCAGAAACATAGAACAAGGGGGAGTCCTAAAATATCTAAGGAGAAAACTGCTACCACCACATTAAATGCTCTGTACCTAACTCTCTGGCCGCATTAATGTGGAGGTGATACCTGAACAGTGGTTTTCAGCCTTACAGCTACTACATAAAGATTTTACGAAGGTGCTAATGGGACAAGTATCAACACCAATCATCTGGCCTGCACGTGGAGGGTAAAGATGAAAGGGGAAGAGAGTATAAAAGGAGAAGGAAGCAATGTGAGAGGGGGATCGAGAAAATTAAAAGAAAAGGACTGTAGCAATCAAGAATTACATTTGTAACCAAACTTAAGAAAAATATATAAGAACTAAACTCCTTGGACTGTGCTGAGGACGGTTTTCTTCAGTATAAACTTGTCTGTCTTCATTCTCTTGTCATCACAATCCACTTTAGTGATTGTCTGATTCATCAAAACCCAGTTTTCTAACCCACTCTCTACAAATTCATTGTTTTGGGCTTTTTGGGCCTAAGTCCATTCACATCTTGAGTTAGGGACTCAAATCTGATCCTTACAGCACTGTAGCTCAATTCAAAAAAAAAAAAAAAACTAATATTTTATTCACTTACTTTATCAATTCCCCTCTCTCTCACCAAGATTTTGAGTTTTTGTTTTTATTTGGATTTTGGGGTATATTATTTTATTGTGTAGAAATATTATTTTAATGCGTTGTATTGTAAAATTAAAGTTGGAATGCTAAGAGTATTGTAAAATGGTATAATATAATTGATAAAATAGCTTTTTGGGATGGTAAAATAAGATGAGATAGAATTTTGAGATGTGAATGCTCTAAGGTATGTTAGGAGGCAACTATTGTTCAAATTTCTCATCCCTCAATTATAAAAATTAAAAAAAGTTTATTTTTCTTTTTGGTAAGTGTGCATTGTAACTTGTTAAATATTTGCTTTTTTTTTAATGTGTTTTTTAAGACACTCGTTTAGCAGGACCCTTGGCAGATTTCTAAGGTCCATGGGTAATAGGAACAAAATTTGACAACTTATGTAGGGTTCATTATATTGATTGTAGAGATATTAATCCCCTTTGATGGTTTAGGTTAAAGTATGCTATTCTTTGGAAATAAAATATATTAGTTTCTCCAAAGGTAGGTAAAGTGGAAGAATTATTCGAAGGCACGCTCTGTTGGCAGTTGGCACAAAATTAATCTATATGCAGTAGTAGTACTGTATGGCAGATAATCAATGTGATAAATATATATATATATATAGCATTAAGAAACATGTACACAGATAATCAATGAGCTATATATAAATATAAATATATATACAAGCACTCAAACATGTAGATGTTTAATGGTTAACAGGTTAGAACAGTGGAAGAAGCAAGAAAACAAGAAAAGGTACAGATAGATAGGAGAAGAAGGTAGAATAGGTCGGGCATCCAATCTATGATATAAATCCTAAAAAATGTCGTTTTATGTGAAAATTAATTGTTTTGTGCACGAAATGTTTTGTTTTGATAGTTGGATATGAGAAGTGATGCCAGAGCAAACAACAAATGGTTTCCACGTGATGCGGGCCTTTTGGAAGGTAGTACGGGAATGGGAGTGTCATTGTCCTTACTTGTGGCGGCTGTGCCTTTGTGCTTTGTGGAGAGAAAGAGAGAAACAAAGTAAGATGATTTTGTCAAATTGTATTTACGGACAAAATTGCTAAATGCCCTTTTCTCCCAAACTAAGCAGCGTTTTGCCCCCTTTCCCAAACTAATTAGGGAAATGCCCCTCTTTTGAAAATCGATTTTCTCAAAATCGAGTTAGGCCCTATAGCGGCGTTTTTAAGGAGCCTATAGTGACGTTTTCAGGACCTATAGTGACGTTTTGTAACTCGATTTATAAGAAATCGAGTTATAGGCAATTTTTTTTAATTTTTTTTACCTATAACTCGATTTCTTATAAATCGAGTTACAAAACGTCACTATAGGTCTTGAAAACGTCACTATAGATCCTTAAAAACGCCGCTATAGGGCTCCAGAATTTTTTTTTTTAATAACTCGATTTTGAGAAAATAGAGTTTCAAAAGAGGGGCATTTCCCTAATTAGTTTGAGAAAGCGGGCAAAACGCTGCTTAGTTTGCCCAAAAGGGGCATTTTGCAATTTTGTCCTTGTATTTACTATTTAGTCTCATTGACAACGAAATGTAGAAATTAACATGTTGGAGGCAATATGCCAACCTTTCTATTATACTCAAAGTTTATAAATAGCTAATTAAATTTATTAATTAGACCCCTCCAATTAATAAAATATGTATATAATGCCGTTTATTGCTAGTACGTTATTTATTTAATGCCATTGTAATGTGTGCGTGTGAAATTTTAAATAAGCAAATGTAAATAATTTGAAATTATAACATGTCTTCCATTCCCATAACTAATTTGTCCATTAAGTGTCACATTAGGGCCTCGTCATATGACCATATCTCTCTCTCTCTCTCTCTCTCTAATGTCTAAAAGACCTCTCTCTCCTTATCATTTTCATGGCATTCGGTTTGTACATCTTGGTTGAGCCCTAATAAGCCATCTTGCTCCATCAACAACACCCTCTTCTTCACCCTCAAAACCTCGTAAAGACTCTCTTGGCACCATCATTTTTGCATACGGCCTATATGCCTTCGTCTCCATCTCTATTTTCGTGAATGCATTTCATCGATTCTTGAATGACTATTTGGAGAGGAGAAAAAGCATAATCACCTTTCGAACAATGAATATAGAGGCTTCACATTTTGAAGAGTTAGGTTATAGTTGGGACTGATGTTGGTTGACGGTGTTTGAGTGATCTAATTTTGATGATAACTTTGCTGGTGTGTGATGGTTGAGACTTGTTGATTAGTGGACTGTGGATGATTTGAGTTTGATGATGGCTCGACTGTCGTGAGTTGTGGCCAAGATATGTGTGTATGGTGGAATATGTGCCTAGGGTTGGTTTGGGACTCAATTAAGTTTTAGTTTGGGGTTATGTACTTAAGGTGTTAGTGATTTGGTCTCAATGAGGTTTTTGAATCTAGTGAAATGGGGTTTTGTTTGTTGAGGATAGTGGAGAAAAGGAGAATGAAGATTAAAGGTTTTGAGGCGCATAGTCGCTGTCTTTAAGACTTGAATTGCCCCCACTTCAAAGAGTTTGCTAAGAGTTACATGCAATTAGTCTCCAGGATACAACAAAGCCTGAGTTTTGCATATAGTAATTCTTAAAATACTCAAGCACTTATTTATAAAATTTAGTATGGAGAAAATATTGCATCTCTTGTAGGAAATAACTTAACATGCCTCTATTTATAGATGTAGGGAGGATTTAAATCAATAGGCTTTATGAAAGGATATTAATTAAGGGTTATATCCTTCCAAAGAACAATTGGACCACTTTTGACCACTAGGCACGTGAAACCATGTCAAATAGATCAGAAAATCTCAAAAAATGGGAAATAACTAATTTTATTTCATTAATAGCTAAAGATTGAGTTAGATTAAATAATGCTCAAAATGCTAAGGTTGATGACATAGGTGACATTTAAGGAAAGTTAGTGTAACAAATTTGGAGAGAATAATAATTTTAAAAATAAACTTGGTGACTAAAATGAAAATTTTAAAACTTAAGGGACCAAAATGAACATACCACAAACATAAAAAGGCAAAAGGGCAATTCAATTATAATTATGTTTTTGTTGAAATTGTTATTTATTTATTTTTTTTGGGGCTTGAAAACCCTACCAAAAATTGAAAACTATATACTAGATACTTAATTAGTGGTTTTTAATAATATCTTAGTAAATTATACTAAGATAATATAATTATGCTATTAAATTGAAATTTAATGAATATAGTCATTCTTTTAGTCTAGAATTTTTAATTCAAATTCATAATATACACATACATATTTTTATTTTTATTTTTTTATGTCAAAATTTAAATATATTTTTTAAAACCTTGAACTGAATTAAAGTTGCATGTAATTTTTACCATATATATTTCATCCTCCACATTACATTACTAACTATGACCATTCTCTTATGTTTTTTATTTCTCCATAAAGAAAATTTTGGTACAAATAACATATAATATGTAATGTAATATAATAAAAATTAATTTTAAAATCCTGTATTTAATTGATGATATGGATCAACTTAGGCAACATGTTGTCCTCTTGTCACCTGATTTATTGTGTTTTCTTTTTTTTCTTCTTCACATTTTAGAATTTATTTACTTAAAATTTTTAAACTTTTTAAATGAGATAATTTACTCTAATTGAAACTCCATCATCAAGATTCTCTATCAAAGTTCAATATTACCTGCTTCATTTTATCTAAAAATTTATAATCAAAACTTGGATTTTGTTTTGAGCTTTTTACTTTTTGTCTCATGTTTTATCAAATAAAAAATAAAATTAGTTTTTTATTTTTATTTTTAAAAATAACTTTTATCTTTCTGTAAGGTTGAAATTTATCAACCATCTTGTTGGCTTTATTCCGTGCCAATTTGCTTGTAATTTAAGCTCTTAGTAACCCTGTATTTAGGTGGGATTATTGTAAGGGTAGTGTGTGAGAAGATGTGAAGAAAAGCTCAAGTATGTGCAAAGAAGCAGAGCTTCGCAGCTAGGACTCGCGGGTGGCTCGCGGCTGCAAGTCGCCAACTTCAGGCACGTGAGATGCGCGTAGGGAAGCTGAAGGGTCGCGCCAGCTGTCGCACTATAGGACAAAAGTTCCAGGCTGGCTAGGCCGTTACGTCGCAACTTGATTTCGCGACTTGGACAAGCCGCGAGACCAAGCTGCCAATTTACCCTGTTTGGCAAAAAACTGTCTCTTCATATTCTCATTTCACCTCACTATATATAGACCCTTATACCCACTAAATTGAGAGAGCTTCCAGAGAGAATTTTGTGAGAGAAAACCCTAGAGAAAAACAAGATTGCCTCATCCCCAATCTTCATCTAAGAGACTCTACAAATTCCTCTACTCTCTTCCTCTCCATTGATACATCCTTGAGAGGCTATTGACCAAATCCTTATCTCACCACACCCACGTCTGTGAGAAGGTCTTTTGGTGCTAAGGGAAGCAGTTTGGGAAGGAACCAATGGTTATTGGTTGATGCTATGGGCTATAGCGGAATCCGGGAAGCTAAAGAAGAAATAGGTTCGGCGTAACCTCGTTGAAGCAAGAAGCTTGGAGGGCTTAGGTACTTGGGTAGATTAGGCTTGGAGGGTCTTCTGCTGTTCATGTATCCCAACTACATTCTTTAGTGGATTATTTGACCGCTTGGAGGGCGGCGGAGAGGTTTTACGCCGAGGACTTCGGTTTCCTCTTCGATAACACATCGTGTGTTGTCCGTGTGTTTGCATCTTTCTTCCTTTTATCTTTGCCTTATATTTACTGCTATGGATGTGTTTATATTTGGCTTAGATTAGTTACCAATTCTGTGATTGGCTTATGTTCATGTTCCGCACATTAATTGTTTGATTATAAGCTTGAATTGATAGTTTTATAATTTGGGGTCTAAACGTTCAAGGGTGTTGCATACCCATATTGAACTTTCAATTGGTATCAGAGCGGGTACACTTGTTTTGGTTTAAATACCTAAGTGTGATCCTTGACCCCTTGTGTATTTGCCATGGATTGTGCTTTGTATGCCTCTTTATATGATTTGGTTGGTGATGAATGTAACATGCCACGTGTTTGTGAAAATGCCTCTATGAGTGATAATCCTCATGATTGTGATGCTATGTTACATGAATCTTTGGATGTTATTGATATTCCAAATGACAAACTCTTCAAGAAAAAGGCTAAGAAATTTCAAAAGAATTTGAGCAAGTTATTTTGTGAAAATGATGATTTGATTGCTAAGCTCAATGAATCCAACAAATTGGTTGAGAAATATAAAAAACTTGCTGAAATTTCTCTTGAAAAGCTGAAAGAGTTTGAATGTTTGAATATGGACTTGGATGCTAAACTTGTTTTGTCTAACAAACTTGTTGATGATCTTAAATGTGAAAATGAATCTCTTAAGATGCATGCCAAGTGTTTGATTGCTGAACCTATTGCTAAAATGGATGATAATATATGTTGCAATCATGTTGTGGTATCCGATTTTGTGCCTAATGTGTGTTCTACCTCTAAGGACAAATCGGTGTACATTCCTCCACATAAAAGAAACCAAAAGGTGGAGAGAAAGGCTATTAAATCAAAGCCTCCATTTAGGTCTCAACCTAAGGCTTTGGATGGATCTAAGTTTGTTCCAACTTGCCACCATTGTGGTGTGATTGGTCATATAAGACCTCAATGTTATAAGTTGAAGAGAAAACAAAACCATGTTACAAGATCCCTTCCCAAAAAGCCTAGTGGACCTAAACACAGTGTTTGTCACCATTGTGGTGCCTTTGGTCATCTAAGACCTCAATGCTCTAAGTTTCATGCTTTTAAAAGAATCAAAAGAAAAGAGAAACTTGAGCCTCTTGGAAGTTGTGCTAAAAAGAGTAAACTGGATTTGAGTGAAAATAACATGTTGTTAAAGAAAGTGTTTAATGCTCTTAACTCCTTGACTATGTGCATCTCCGGTTCTCATTCCTCCAACCCTCGTCTCACTTCTCATGAGACACTCATTCCAAACAATCATTCCGTTTGGATGAGGAAGGGTTCCTATGGTTGAGCTTTTGCTCTTTTGGTCCTTGATCTAATTCTTTCGATCTTTGTGGGACCCTTCATGCATTGCATGTTATACCTTCATGCATTTTGTGCATCTTGCATTTATTCATATGCATTGTTTTTGTTTTGATCTTACCTTTTTGTTTTATTTTTGTGTGAGTAAAAATCCAAAACCACATAAAAAGTGAAAAATTCAAAAAATTTGATCGTATATGTTTGAGCACATATCACATGTGAGTTTTGCCTTGTACCTTTGTACTTATGGCTTTGTGCATTTACGAGCTTAGCTTGTTCTTTATGCACTTATATCTTTGTGGAAAAAATCTTGACATCTTTGTGTGATTGTTGTAAATCGATCTTCAAGCTTGTCATGAATGATTAGTCAATAGTCATGTTGGTTTTGATACATGCGTAGACTTGTGCCTATATATCTTCCCACTCTTTTATTTTTATTGCTTAAAGAGCTCAACAAATGTAAATCTCAAAATGAAAAGAGATAATGAGCTGCAAAAGCCGTCGCACATACTAGTATTTGACTAGGAAAAATGGAAAGCGACTTTTATGAAAATGTATGGTGCCCAAAAGCCAAAGGCTTGTTCATCAAATTGAAATATCAAAAATTTCGGGCATCGATCTCAAAATGAGATGTAAAGATAAAAAATGATCAAATGTTATGATTTGTAAAGGAGCCAAATGAAAAGCTTCAATAAATTGTTATCAAGTATTTGTGGGAGGTCATATACGCATGTTTCTATAATTGAGATAGGTCACATAATCTAGTGCTAGTTGTGTATGCCTTGATTGAATTGATCATTGAAGCTTCACATTGGACTAAGGACTATCTCATTTTTGATATCCACACACAACACACAAGTCTATGTTCAATGAATGTCATATTCATTTGTGTGATTGTACTTGATTAAATGTGTTTTCACATGCTCAATATTTGTTGATCAAACACAAAAAGATTTTTGAGTGTTTAGTTTGTTTTTGGAAAGTGCTTTGTTTTTACAAAAATGTCAAAAATTTCAAAAACAGTGTTGCCCTGTTTTGGCGACTAAGTCGCGGGTTGGCTCAGTCGCATGCTCTAGTCGCGAACCTCTCTCAGAGGTTTTCATGGCTAACTGGCGAGTAAAATGCTCTAATCGCGAAAAAGACTTAGAAATTTTTTCCAAAATTTGTGTTTCCTAGTTTTCGCGGGTCAGTGTGGCGACTGGTTCGCGAGTGGAAGGTCCAATCGCGAGAGGTACTCAGGGAATTTCGCGGCTCATATCGCGACTATCTCGCGGGTAGACCTTCCAGTCGCGAAAAACACTTAGAGAAATTCTCAAGTTTCTTTTCTTCACAGTGTTTCGCGGCTTAACCTGGCGACTTACTGGCGACTTGATCCAGTCGTGAAAAACGCGTGTTTTGCGTTTTAAAGACAAATTTTAAAACTGTTTTTCAGTTTTTTTCCCTCGAAGTTCAGTGTCTGTTCATCTTCTTCTCAAAATCTCTTTCTCAACACTCCGTGTTTCTTTGAAAAAGCTTTCAATTTCTGCATCATGTCTTCATCAAACATCAAGAAAAAGGCATGTGCTTTCTTGTCTTCACTTCATTCATCATGATTTCATTGTTGTTCTCTTGAATCTGAGTGTTGTGTTGTTGGGTTGTGTTTTTGAGAGGATCGAACATGGGTTTGCATATTTTGTTGAGTTTGAGTGTGAGATGTTATTTGCTCTTGCTGAAATGAATGTTTAGGATTATTTTCTTACATCAGATCACTTATCCTGAGTCTGAGCATTGATATTTGTTAGTTTGTTTTTGGGCATATGGTTGTAGGGTTTTACTGCAATTGTTATTGTGGTTCTAAATGTACCTATTTGGCTGTGTTTTTGATGATTATGGCTACCATGTGTTTTTTACTCTTAAATCATCATATCTTGTAGGTGTTGCTATAGTTTTTTCTGCACTGTTCATACCAAATGGGTCATGACTCACTGTTTTTGAACAAATTTATCTGAATTTGTCTGCATATTTCAGTATAAACTTGGTTAACTTGTTAAGTCCAATGTTCAGTTATCAACTGTGCTTATTCTGTGTTTGTGTCTGGTCTCTCTGATTATCACTGTGTAACTAACTTGTTACTAATGTGTGTGCATTTCCCCATTCTGTGCTATGTCTTGTTGTGGCCTTTTCTGCTTGTTTACAGATGGCTGCATCTCCTTCAAAGAAGAAGACAACTGCTAAGAAAGCTGACAAAAGAATGAAAATGGACCCTAATTTATTTAGGTCTGTCAAGCACTTTGAGAGATACAGAGATTTCTTCATGAAGGGCACCATTATCCAAGAGAGATTTGTTGACTTACATGATTTGAAGGACACTTTCATTCCAGGGTGTTTTGAGGGAAGGGGATGGGAGAAGTTGTTGAGTGATCTACCTGCAGTTTATGATCCTCTAATAAGGGAATTCTATGCAAATGTGATCATAAAGGATGAAGAGATGAACTGCTGGGTCAGAGGACATGAGTTCACCTTAGACGCACATGACATTGATGACGTCCTAGGTCTTGAGGGTTTAGAGGACTATGAGTTCACCAACTTCAAAGACAGGATGATGTCTCTAGATGTTGTCCAGGCTCGGATTGGTGGTACTAAGGAAGCGGGATGTCTCAACACTAATGCCTTCCCTGCAGATATGAGGTGTTTGACCACCATCATGATGTTCAATCTGTATCCCATAAGAAAGATGACCACTCTTACTAATTCCAGAGCTATATTTCTCATGAAGCTCAAGGAGAAAGTCCTCATTGACATCAGCTCACACATTTATGACACCATCATGGACGAGACTAAACCCACTACCAGGCCTAAGTTGGTCTTTCCTAGTCTCCTTATGAGGATCTTCAGAGCGAAGGGTGTTCGAATTCCTCAAGATATCAGTCCCCTGACTCCACTATCAGCAATAAACAAATTCACCATCACAAGGATACAAAGTCATCTTCCGGGTAGTGAAGAGCAAGGGGATCCAATGGAGACTGAAACAGAAGCTGCAGAACAATCAGTCACACCCAGGAGCAGAAGAAAGAGGAGTCGAGCCTCAACTTCATCAACAGCACCTCCTCCTGATGCATTTCAAATCATCATGGAAAGACTTGATGGACTCAGAGAAGTTCAAAGTCAGCAGACTGAAAGGATGATAGTGATGCAGGATCAGATTGATGTGCTTTCAGCTAAGATTGACAGCCTCTCCACCAACCAGGAGCAGTGACCCTTTGGCCATTCTGGTCAAAAAGGGGGAGAATTTTTTGGGGCAGTTCTTGAGGGGGAGTGCTTGTTTTGAGGGGGAGCCTTCTTATTTTATGTTGTTTTGGTTATAACTTTGTTATTGTGTTGGTTAACTGCTGTTAGTATAGGTCTGTTACTCAGTGATTTCAATTTGGTTTGACTTAAACCTATAACTCTTGTGTTAGTTGTTTATTTCAGCATATATAATTTGTTGGTATTCAGCACTTTATGTTGTTTGTTTGTACCCATGTTGCTTATGTAAGCTTGAAGGGTTTGTTTTGTTCTTATGCACTGTTTGTAGGCCTTTGTGGTTTGTGCCATGCTTTATGCAGCCTTTGTGCTTGGTTAAATCAGTACTTCCAACTAAATGTTATGCATTTTCTTCTAAGTACTGTCACTCTTGTGCCCTTGTAGGATTTTTCTTAGATGTACATGCTTCTTGTATTGTGCATTGGTTGAGTGTTGGTCATTCAAGTGATTTGCCCTGTGTTTGTCATCTTGAATGTCCGGATGGTCATTCCAAGTGTGAATGAGCATTGTGATCACTTGGTCATAGTGATTACCTGTTTTTGGTCTTGCCTTGGTTTATTGATTCATTCCATTGTGCATGATCGCATTGTGCTTGCTCCATATGCATTACAAGTTTCTGTATACAATGAACTTATTGTGTTGTTGTGTTTCAGGAGTTACTTGTTCTTATGGTTCTAAAGCTTCGCAGATTCTAGAGTTAGGTGTGAGTGAGTTTTCCAACTGTTCCCAACTCACGCGTTAAGTCTAGAGTTTGTTTTAGGGTTTTGTCACGGAATAGCCAAAGGGGGAGATTGTAAGGTTGAAATTTACCAACCATCTTGTTAGCTTTATTCCGTGCCAATTTGCTTGTAATTTAAGCACTTAGTAACCCTGTATTTAGGTGGGATTATTGTAAGGGTAGTGTGTGAGAAGATGTGAAGAAAAGCTCAAGTATGTGCAAAGAAGCAGAGCTTCGCGGCTAGGACTCGCGGGTGGCTCGCGGCTGCAAGTCGCCAACTTCAGGCACGTGAGATGCATGCAGGGAAGCTGAAGGGTCGCACCAGCTGTCGCACTATAGGACAAAAGTACCAGGCTAGCCAGGCCGTTACGTTGCGACTTGATTTCGCGACTTGGACAAGCCGCGAGACCAAGCCGCCAATTTACCCTGTTTGGCAAAAAACTGTCTCTTCGTATTCTCATCTCACCTCACTATATATAGACCCTTATACCCACTAAATTGAGAGAGCTTCTAGAGAGAATTTTGTGAGAGAAAACCCTAGAGAAAAACAAGATTGCCTCATCCCCAATCTTCATCTAAGAGACTCTACAAATTCCTCTACTCTCTTCCTCTCCATTGATACATCCTTGAGAGGCTATTGACCAAATCCTTATCTCACCACACCCACGTCTGTGAGAAGGTCTTTTGGTGCTAAGGGAAGCAGTTTGGGAAGGAACCAATGGTTATTGGTTGATGCTATGGGCTATAGCGGAATCCGGGAAGCTAAAGAAGAAATAGGTTCGGCGTAACCTCGTTAGAGCAAGAAGCTTGGAGGGCTTAGGTACTTGGGTAGATTAGGCTTGGAGGGTCTTCTGCTGTTCATGTATCCCAACTACATTCTTTAGTGGATTATTTGACCGCTTGGAGGGCGGCGGAGAGGTTTTACGCCGAGGACTTCGGTTTCCTCTTCGATAACACATCGTGTGTTGTCCGTGTGTTTGCATCTTTCTTCCTTTTATCTTTGCCTTATATTTACTGCTGTGGATGTGTTTATATTTGGCTTTGATTAGTTACCAATTCTGTGATTGACTTATGTTCATGTTCCGCACATTAATTGTTTGATTATAAACTTGAATTGATAGTTTTATAATTTGGGGTCTAAACGTTCAAGGGTGTTTCATACCCATATTGAACTTTCACTTTCTTTTTTTCCTCACTTTTAATAACTAATTTATATATGTGTAAAGACAATCTCTTCTTTATGAAAATTTCATTTGATGCACCGTATGGTAATGGGAAAGGCAAATAATGTCCATTGCTGTAGTGGTATATTTTTGTAAGAATTAGGGTTTTTTTTTTTTTTTTTTTTCCTTCTTTTTAAATGGGTTCAATGTACCTCGGTTAATATTCCCAAGCGAAGGCCCTATTAATATGTTGTGATCATATTTAATAATGGGCCTTGGTAAACTTACTGAGGTAAAGTTTAGGAGTTAAATATGATATGTGATGAGTAGATATTCACTGAAAATATTAAGGGACGTCCCCTCTCCACTCCCAACATTAGACAAGATCCTACAACTATTTGGCTAAGGATCAGGGTGTGGCTTCACCCACTTAGAGCCATCTTGAAAGGAGTACGAAGATGAAAACTTATCTAGTATATTGTAGTATCCACCTAAGGATTCATACCTAAATTTTACCTAAACTAAATATCTTCATGTTTTTCTAAATTTTTTAGTATCTAGCATGTGCATGCCTTTCTTTAAATCTTACCTCCACAGAATTCTGACTCAATTACTTTTATGCAAATATATATATATATATATATATATATATATATATATATATATATATATATATATATATATGTATATATATTTAGAACTAAGAGTTGGAGATATATATTTGGAATAGAATTTAACTTGGAATGTTACCAATAAAAATAATTGATGGTAACTTAAATTATGAGGCTACAGTTACATGGGAACTCAAAAACACACACACTCATCTTGTCCTCTATAGTCCCTCCTTATGTGTATAATGTTTATAATATCATCAGAAGAATGTTGCCGCGTTTAATGACAAGCACCACGACAAACATCGCAAGTGTCCTTTACTACATTCTATAATACAGAACCTCCAAATCTCCAGGTCCAGAAAGAAAAAAAATAAAAAATAAAAAAATTAATACAAGAATATATAAATCCAAAATTATTAACACTTGCAGAAGAATACAATACAAAAGAAAGCTCTGTCAATCCTCAATGGATAGTATGGATTCTAGCTCTCTAAAATTAATCCTCAGAATCATTGAACTAGTGGACTACACTTTTTTGGATTTATTGCTGGTTTTAACTGTACCTTTTTAGGTCCAAGAGCCTCATATGAAGGTTATTGGTTTATATATGCAGGCCGTGACGTATGATATATCATGCAGCAGTATAGAATCAATTTGATTCACTTCAAATTTACATTTACAGTGAGAGTAATGATAGGTGCACAGTAAATAAAATATTGTTACTTTAGAGGGGATTTTGTTGTGTATATATTTTGATCCCCTAATTTTTTTGGAATTCAGCTGTTTGTTGGTAGTTAGTTGGTACCTTGGTTCCAAAATAAATAAATCACAAATGTGGTAAGTTTTGATTGAAATGAGTTTAGCTTGTGTTCATGCACCGGAAGAAATACGACCATGACACAACACTTGTCAAACAATGACCACATGGATTCATTATTAACATCTCTTTTATTCGTACGTATTATCACAGGCAAAGAGGGGGGCCATGGCCCCCCGGGTTTTGAAAAAGCTTCTCCTCTTCCTTGTAATTTTTATGGAAAATAAAAATTTTATATTAGTTTTTACACATTGACCCCCTCTAAGAAAAAAGTATGGCTTCGCCATTTTGTATTGCAATATGTCACTTTAACATACACCAATTGTAAAAAGAAAAAAAAAATTCCTTGTGCCTCTAGACTTATTGTAATAATTATGGTCACATGGTTGCTAACAACATTATTTCTATATAACTGGGTTTAGAAGTCATAGCGTAGGTTGATTTGTTTCTCAATTTGGTAATGCAATTAGTTAGAATGTATAGTTGTTTGTACAGTTTGCCGGTTTGTGCTTAGGAGGTGAATTGGATATTTTTGAAAAACTTGGACCAGTCCAAACCTCAAGGACAATTTTTGTCTTTTACCCTATTTTTTAAGACATGGTATGCACAATGCTAGGACCACAAACAATCACATAACTTTTGCCACAAACTCGTTACGTGACGAGTTATAAGTGGTGAAAGTGTTGACCCACAACTCTTTCTTCATCACTCACAACTAGCCACGTGGCGAATTGTGGCAAAAGTTGTGTAATTATTTACGATCCTAGCATTATTCAGAATGTAGTCCTAGCATATAGTATAGGTGATGTGGAAAAAGCACGTGCATCAATGCATTAACACAATTAAGATTTAACGAAAAAATTTAACAGAATATCATATTTATCACAAACCACTCCCCCCCCCCCCCCCCCCAAAATTTTTTTATTAATCTATGTAATGTAAAATAATTTGAATGGTATTTTGGGTTTTTGTACTAGTAGATGGATATAATTTTATTTATCTATTTAAGATGGTATTTCGTAGAAACATTTTTGATAAAATTTTACATGAATGAAAAATTGATGTTAATTTTCCAATTTATATTTCGGATTCAATTTAATGGTCTCACACTTGAGTGTAGTTACATATAGTAATTTAATATTCCGAGCATAATAAAACATTCCAAGAGGAAAATTTCTATTGCCTTTGATTCTATACCCTTTTTTTTAGTATCTCTAAAAGCTTTTTTTTTTTTTTCCTTCCCTTAAAATTTTCATGAACTAAACAAAAGGGTCAAAAAAGCAAGTGTGCAAAAACACAATGGAAAGAAAGCCAGTTTGTAATGAATGGAATTTGGGTCGGGTTTGAAATGATTATAGAGATGATTTCTTTTTCTTATTTATTAATTTTGCCTCCCTAACCACCTAGTAACTAGGTAGGTCCTCTCCAACCCAACTAACATGCTACAAACATCACTTTCCCAAATATATGTTTTTTTTTTTTTTGGCTAACCTCCCAAATATATGTTGTTGTTTGCAACACTAAAGTCTTTTATTTGACAATGCAATTTTACATAGAGGTAAAAAAAAAAAAAAAAGCAAGCCTAAAAGGTAATTGCTATTGATATTTGATAACCTTCTATATTATCAAAGAAAATTACAAAAATTAGCTGTTAAATTAATGCAGCTCATTATTGGTTCTTTATTTATATATTATTATATATCTTCTCTTTCTCGTCTTACTTCTAGTGATTTACAAAAAAAAGTGGTAATGTCTTGCTTTTGTTCATCACTAGAAGTTATTTTTTCATCAGACCCAAAACGTAAAAACTGGCTTTTCCTCCAACTTTGGCCTTGTCCTTTTTACCACTTTTCTGTAACGAAAAACTCCAACTTCCTCTGCCTCCATTTTCCTCTTCTTTATCAATATCATTTTCTTTGGCAGAATGACCACCATCAACATGGCCATCCATGTCTTTGTTTGGAATTTCAGCTGTTTTTCTGTTGAAGCCAGTTAGAAAAGACTTCAAGGGTCTTCATGTCAGCCCTGTAATGCTTCTGTGTGAATTCAAGCAGCATAGGCCATGTGAAATCCGGATATACCCGTGGACACATAGTGTCCACCAATTCACTTGGTGGGCTTACCACCTTATCATTTTTTGGACACAAAAAGAAAGCTAGAGATTTCCTTGGTGTTTTGCTGTTCACCACTGCCCTATGCAAGCAACTCTTGTATCTTCCATTTGAAAGTGCCTAAAAAAACACCAAACCCCATTAATTAATTAAGCTTCTACAAGTACAATTAATCCAAATTTCCAGATTTCAAATTGATATCATATATAAACTATTGCAAAAATAATAGCTAGAATAACATACCATGAAGGTGTCTCCGATGTTAACAACAAAAGCATTGAAATTTGGGCTAATTGATCGCCATTCGTCGTCTACAAACACTTGGAGTCCACCAACTTGGTCTTGGTGAAGGATGGTTAAAGAAGTTGGATCACAATGAGGCCCTGTACCTAAAGTAAGGTCAGGTTTTTGACATGGTGGATAGTAGTTGAGCCTCATTATCGAATCGTTCTCTTCAAAATATTCCCTATAATGAGCTCGGCTTACGCCTAGGCTCATTCCTAGGAGTTCCATGATCCCTAGAGAAAGAGTGCTCATGGCCTCGCAATAGTCCTGGTAAACCCTCCTAATGACAGCAACAACAACCAAAAAAGAATGGAATTAGTACAAACTGCATGAACAAAAAATGAAATATGACATGGAAATTGAAAACTAATGACAAAAAAGGTAGCATTTGTATGTACCCAAATGGCTTGAAATCTTCACCCATTGTGTTGGATAAATAGTTTTGGACAATATCGGATGAGTTAGGTTGAGCTGAATAGCGAAAAGAAAGTGTTTCTTTCCAAGGTAGCTTGTTAGAGAACCTGCCAGTGAAACTACTAGCATAACCACAGTGCTCACCAACTTTCCTCTGTGCTCTCTGCTTTGCTAACATGGGCAACTCAAAGAAGTGGTCTATGTATTGGTGAGCATCAGCAATTAGCTTATCATCAACACCATGATTGACAACAAGAAAAAATCCATGCTTTACGCAAGCCTTGCCAACAAGTCTGGAGGCTTCCATTGCAGCAGTTGGGTCACCAGAGAGGAACCCTTTTAAGTCAATAAGGGGAACTTCAAGCTCTGGTGCATTGGCACAAGGCTTTTCCTCGTCTGGCCATATGAACTGCTCTGGTATGTGTTGTTGGTGTTTGAGCACTGAGGCATCAAAAACTAGTTGCTTTTGCTGCTCATTGTGTTCTTCTTTTGGTGGGTGAGGCATGGAGGGTATGTTTGTGATGCACTCAATAGCCATTGCATTAATGAATTTTAAAAGCATAGAGTAAATCTGTGAGAGAGAGAGGAATATAGTAGCATATATGTTATGGGAAAAGAAGAGGGAGTGAAATAAGTTTGAGAGGTATGACAAAAGAAAAGCCAAAGGCCGCCCTCATTGGGGAGATCGGTGAACATAATTTGGGATCTTATAGCAAGCACTTTCACAAATAAAACTTTCTTTTTGCAAAAAGGGCTTTGTAAAGTGGTGTATTTGCAAGGGGGGCCCGGGGGTGTTTTTGAATGGGGGCAATAATAAAAATTTGCCCAGTGCTCCAAATTCCAGGAGTATTTGTCTTTAATATTGTTTCCAGGAAATCGTTTCCCAATGGGATTTTGGCTGTTTTTGGTGAGAGAAATGCTAGTGTCACCCTCTTGGGACATACACTTTAAGCAAAAGAGTGTTGTTGTTGATGCCACTTTCAAGTCCCAACAGTTGGTTCTACCTAATGGCTAAAAAGCCCACATGGGAAAGGCACCTCTTCATGGAAACACAACCTACTAAAACCTTTGGGAAATTCCGACCAAACAAAAAATATTGGAAAGTTAATGCAAGATGTGAGAAATGACTATGACTTCCCCACTACATTATGTCTCTATAGTTCATTTCTCTCTCTCTCTCTCTCTCTCTCTCTCTCTCACCAATTTCATTCTACTATTTTGAGGAAATTCAGAAAATTTTGAAGTACTACAATGAGAAAAAAGAAATTTGACATTGTAGAATCATCATTCCAAGTACTTGGATTGAAAGGGCTTGGATGTTGTATGTACTTGAAGTTGTATATTGTGACAAATGTACTTACAATGAGGTAGCTTTTGTATTAGCAAGGGCTAAGATATGATTGCCAATCCAACATGGCAGTGTGTGTAAGTAAGAGACAGAAATATTTCGCAAGGATTTTTCATAGGAACAAAATGACTGAAACTTAAAAAGGGCCTAGGGGTTTTCATGTTTGGTTTGGTAGCCTAACAGTCAGCATCAAGTAATGCTTATCCTTCTTTAAAGTTCATTGTTTAAATTTGGAAGGGGCAACAACTTATTTGATATGAGTAATTGGAAAGGGCTGATGTATGAGGTTGGGAAGGAGAAGTGTCTACTCTGTGAGTGTCCGAGTGCGTGTGTGTGTGTGAGAGAGAGAGAGAGAGAGAGATCTTGGTCTGTAAATCCATGCGAAAACAAGCGCCCTTTCATATGGTTAGAAAGTAGCATGTAATGGTTTAAATATGTCTGCTACTTTACTACATGCCCTTTCATATCAAACTTGCTGGTCATTTCAAAATAAACACTATTACTTTTTTCTAATCAATCCTTTTTTCCCCTCACTAACGTGGGTGTTTAAGATTCTTAGAGCATCAAGTGACTAATCAATCCTTTTTCTGAAAAGAAAAAATCATTCCAACCAAACAAAGACAAATGATACAATCTCCAATTCATCAAAGACTGAGGCATCAACAACCCTTCCTCGACTATGAATTTTATTCGGAATAAAAAGCAGTAGTTATATCCTGGAGAAGAGTTTATTTTAAGAAATAATGACTCTTTTCAATCCAAACAGAAAAATCATCGATGCCTAATGCACGTTTTGCTAACAATTGAGCCTCAACTATAACACCAAAAATTTTACAGTTAAATGCACATTTGACTAGGGAACAAGTAACTTTGTTTTTGTCCCTCTAGATCTTCCAAAACAAAAAATTAGAATCAATGCACTAATAAGCTTCTGATATCATCCACCAATTGCAACAAATACGACTTAGGCTGATTTGAGGAATCCATCACTGCATAGTCTGCATTGATGATTACCTTTGCATCACCTTCTAAAATGGTATGTTTGAGCTCTTGACTAATCACCAGATCAGTTGCTCATCTCAACACTAATGCTTGTCAGGCAAGTCTTAGTAATCTTATTATTAAATAATATGTACTTTTGTATATGAGGTTCTTAAGTATGTGACATGTAGAAACCGAACTTGTTTGAATACAATTTAAACTTTTTTTTTTGTTTAAAAATTTCAACAATTTCAACTATGGAATTAGCTGAATTTAGTATCTTCCGACCACCTTGCCTATACTCTAATCTCATCTCACCTCCCTCCATTATGTTTTGAGTCTTTCATGGTTCTTCTAATATATGTAATGCAGGTGATGTACATTATTAATTTCAACTTAGAATAATTTTTTTAGATAATTAAATTATACTGAGCAATCATCAATTCAAATTCAAATATAATGACGAGCTATAATTATGTTTAGAATTTTTTTAATAAATTTTGAATGGGGAAATAAAGATTCCAACCTTGAACATATTTATTAGAAACATCGAAAAATTCCATTTGACCTAAGTGATTATTGGCATATTTAGAATTATATGTAATAATTTAGTACCTAAAATTGAAGTTCAAAAGAGACTGTAGTACTGAAATTTTCTTACTATAAAACTCACGACTTTGTAAATAGTAATTAATATATGTGATTGCAAGAGCAATTCATATCATTTTTCCAATCATTTTAATATTAGCTTTTAAGCTACTCGAACACTTTTTTAGTTTTCAGATTTCAACATCAAAGCAGCCTTAAATTAATATTTCTAGGATTGTCCTAAGATTATCATTCCAAGGTATTACCTCCCAATTAAGAATGATTTGGGAGCTGGTTACCCAAAACCAATATCTGTGACTATTCTTATTGGAGAACCAAAGATTAAAACCCAATTTGGATTCTCAAAAACATAAGCACCAAACAATACGCTATTTTATTGTGATTATAGTAGGTAAATAATTTTCCACTCCTTCCAATATTTTTGCACAGAGAGTCATTCACCAAATAAATTTGAAAATCCCAAGGATACCAGTGGATAGAGTGGCGGAGGGAGGTTGCAGAAGGTGATAGCCCCCATCTTTTTTAATTCCTCTCTCCTTTTATTAGAATTCTGATAGTTTTTGTTTCGCAACTTTTATCACAACTATAATATGACAGACTATAAGTGATTGCCCATAATTTTTATATGGACTCACCACTCACAATCTACCATATTAGAGTTATAGTAAAATTTGTGGCACACAAGTTGTGTCAACAAATTTTCACCTCCTATTATTACTAAAATTATAAAATACATGTTAATTTACTTAATGATGTTAGAATAAAGTTAAATGATAAAATTCACAATTTTCTAACAACTTAGTTTTTGAGGCAATTAATAATTTATCAAGATAACAGCATAAGTGGTCTTGAATTTAGAGTATGTCTCTACTTTACCTCTCATTTAAATTTTTTTTTTTTTTAAATCATGTGTTACATCCCACTTTAGAGGGAAAAGTGTTAGGATAATGATTAAATGATTGAATTTTAACTATTTTCTAACAGTTTAAACTTTAGGGACAATTCATAATTTATCTAATGGTCTTATTACGATTAAAAATGACAATACCATTTATTTTAATAGCTAATATTTCTTTTAATATAACTAGATACACTTTGCAATTTCATTTGGAAATAATTTTTATGTTTTCTTTTTAAGGTCCATATATAATATTCATTTTGATGTATATAGTATTTATGTTTTCCCAAACTATTGTCGAATGCTTTAAAGCTCCCTTTTCTTAATTCATATTTATAATTTTTCTTATTCTAGAAGTAGTTCCAAACTATTGATTGACTTTTGTTTACTAATATTGATATATGAGATTGAAATTTTATAGTTCTTAGGCATTCCTAGGAGATCATACCATATTTTAAATTTAATATTAAAAATAATATGTAGAAAAATTGGAACTAAATTGTAGTTACAGTATGCAAAATAAGGTATAATGAAAATACTTACTTTCCAAACTGATGGTATGCCCTTTTCTTTAATTAGCTTTGTTAGAGTATCCGTGCAATTATCCTCAATGTTCATATTCAAAATATTTTTAGTATTTAATAGATTTGTGAAGCAAGCTCCCAAGCGTTCAAATATAGTATAAGGAAATTCAGCCAAAATATATATATATATATATATATATATAGTATAAGGAAAATTGCAAAAAAAAAAAAAAAAATCTAAAAGATTTTGTACGATTTTTTAAATTCATATAAAATAACTTCATGTTAACAATTAACAAATTTTCTCAGATCTATTAAATTATAAACCTCATTAATAATTTTAAATACAATTCTAATAGTTCACACTAATAAGGGAAAAAAATTATTTCATTTATGCGTGTGCAATACAATACATTAGTATGAAAGTGGAAGTAGAAAAAAAAAATACAAAATGACCAACATAGAGAATAAGTATTAAAAAAAGAAAAAAAAGTGAAATGAGGGTTGAAGGTTGACAGAATAGTATATAGTGACATATATATCTATCAAATCAAAAGTCTTAAAGCCCATAAAAGGTTCTTTGCGGCTTCAACCTGTTGGCAAAAATCTAGTCACACATCACTGTAAACCCAACACAAAAGCTCCAACACCAAAAATCTCAAACAATGAAAGACCCATATCCAATCACAACTCTCACAAAACCCACAATGACCTCTAACCTCCGCATCAAAACCACAAGTCGTTTACATCCTTTCTAGTTTGGAGAATCTCATATGTGCATTTGAGCTAGGATGATGTAAAAGACTACGGGCAGGGGTATATAAAGGATTAGAAGTACAAGAGGTGAAAGCCTAAAGAGAAAAAAATAGTCTTGAAACGATGTACCTAAGAAAATAAAGAGTCATTATCTTTTAATTGGTGCTTATTTAGTAAACAAAGAGTACTTATCTTGGTTATAGATAGAGGAATAGTCTTGAAACGATGAACCAAAGGAAACAAAAAGTCCATATATTTTATTGCAAGAGAATCCTCAAGGAGAGCGCCACTTAGTAAAATCTCATGCTCTCTCAAATGAGGTCTCTCCTTATATATATATATATATATATATATACCAGTTTTTTGTAAAAGACGTGGGATTGGATTTCCCAACAAATCTTTTCATTTCTGGTAAATCATCATCAAAAATCTTTTTAACAGAAACAGAAGATAATGATTCAGAATCTGTGTTTCCTTCAGAAACAGTTTCTTTTTCATTTCTTGAAATAGTCCAAGCAACACTTGTAGAAGTATCCTCAATTTTAACTTTTAAATCAGAAAGCATTTTCTCAACAATCTCAAGGGTTTTAGCCTGAGAGGTTTTTAAACCTATTTTTTCTCTTTGACTGGGTAAATCAATCAAAGGTTTCTCAGGTTTTGTAGAAATAGTTTTTTCAACAATATATATATATATATATATATTGATTTTATGTCATATGTAATAACTTAAATATGGTGAATGAAACTTTCTAAAAAAAAGGTGAATGGAAAACATATGCATCTACAAATAGAATATTAATTTTGATAAAAGTAATTAATTTTTAAATTTTTTTTAAGTTGGCTACATAATTAGTTTATAAATTTAATATCCAAGTTTCAAGGTATAAGTAAATTAGGGGGAAATCATCCCCCTTTGAGGCATATATTTTAATAATATGTTTGTTTCAGTGTAAATTGTTATTCAAAAAATATTTTCAATGTTTTCAGATGTTTACCATGTCGTAAAATCCTAGTCAAATCAAAATGTTTTCCATTATCTAGGAAAATGTAGTTATAGTGGCCATAAAATGTTTTAAGCCCAAAAAGAATGTAAAATGTTTTCCACCATTAACCCCTTCACAGTGTCCAAACCTAACACTCATAAAATGACCAAAACATCCTTAAATCTCCTAAAATGAACAAAATACCTCTAAAATTTCTATAATGTTCAAAATACCATCTAAGCCTCCAAATTTACCAAATATCCCTATGATATCCAACATGCCATCGAAAACTTCAAAACAACCAAAATATTACTAAAATGCCTAAATTGGCCCAAATACCCATTGAAAACTCCCAAATGACCAAAATGTCTAATGCTTAAACTGCCCCTGATATCCATAAATAAAAAACATATCCTTAAAACCTCCAAAATGACCAAAAAAAAAAAAAAAAAGGTCCACGAATCATCAAAATGACCGAAATAACCCCCCCCCCCCCCCCCCCCAAAACACTCAAAATTATAACACATACTCATGGGCCCTAAAATGACCAAAATACGCTTAAAACTTCAAAATTGACAAAATTACCATGAAACCTCTAAAATTACCAAAACGCCCTCTCCAAAATTTCAAAATGACCAAAATATCCCTAGAACCACCAAAATGACCAAAATACCCCTGAAATCACTTTGGCCATCTCGGACATCCAAGGGTAGTTTGCTTAATTTGGAAATTTAGGGGGTTATTTTTGGTAGGGGTTTCAAGTAATTTTGGTCCTTTTGGAGGTTTTATGAGTTTTTTGATCATTTTGGTGGTTTCAGGGGCATTTTGATAATTTTGGTAATTTCAAGACTATATTGATCATTTTGAAAGTTCTCAGAGTATTTTGGTCAATTTTTTTTTTTCAGCTATTAAGATTGTATATATGAAAAACAGGTTATCTTTCTACTTCGAATTTATTTTTTTTGTTGTTATGTTTAGTTTGGTCCTCTGAGCAAAATATTTGATTTCGCCACTAACTGGATGGGGCCACTGTGACAAGATAGTGAATAGGAGATGGCAACTAACCATGGTGGTGGGATTGACACATTGTCTTGCAAATACAAAGCCTTTGAGTTTCTCCAAAATAGGTCACTTAGAAATTGATATAAACATCTAGGATGGATTGTTCGACTAGAAAAGGAAAGTGAGTGTCATGTAGAGGACAACATGGTTCAATTTATATCGTCATCCACTAAAAGATCGCTAGCTTTTTGCCCCATTTGTTCCATCATTTGCTCGTGGGTCCAATTGGGGTTACCATTTTTATGGAAAAAATATGGGCACCCTTACAATCTCAAATTCTCAATTAATTTTGGTTGATTTATTATTATTAGGGTAAATTACATATTTGGTCCCTATGCTTTACACTATATTTCAATTTAATCCCTAACTTTTCAATTGTGTCAATTTGGTCCCTAACCTTTTAGTGTTGTGTTAATTTAGTCCATGTCGTTATCTCTTAGATGGAAATTGCTGATATGACAAATGGGTAAAATAAAAAATTAATTAATTGCCACATCAACTACCACATGGACTAACATGTCAACATAATCTTAAATTTAATATATATATATATATATATATATATAAATAAAAAATAAAAACAAAAACAACAACAACAGATAAGTGAGTAACTTTTGGGATCAAAATCCCTAACTCACAATTGCTTCTCCAACTTCTACAGTTTGCCTCTCCAACTTCTACTGATATGTCTTCCATGAAAAGTTTTTGTTTTTGTTTACCTTTTCGTTCACCTTTAAGGTTCCCTTTTAATTGTGCAGATTTTTGGATACAAGGAGATAGAGAGCCCCAATTTTCGCCATATGACTTTATCCGGCAAAGTTTCATTTGAATGTGTTTGTCTGTATGTGTCTATTACTACAAGTTGGATCCAACCATTTAAGGCATACATGGTCTTAAAGACATTCACGGTGGACTAACGAGGTTAAAGGGTAAAAAGAAAGAGTTTATAGATTGCAGAAACCATAAGCCCAATCTCCACTGATGCTAGATAGAGCAGAAAATACATGTAATATGCAAGCAAAAAACATCATGTTGTAGAGCAGAAAAATACGAAATACACAAACCTCACTGTTAGGATTTTGGATTTTAGGGAGATAGTGTTTTAGATTTCATTTGTTATATTTTTTTTATAAATGATGTGGCAGTATAGGTGTCTGTTGATGTGGCAATTTTATTTTGACCGTTTACCACGACAGCAATTTATATTTAAGAGATAATGACAGAGACTAAATTGACACGACACTGAAAGATTAGGGACCAAATTAACACAATTGAAAGCTTAGAGACTAAATTGAAATATAGTGTAAAAGATAGGGACCAAACATATAGTTTACCCTTATTATTATTATTATTATTATTATTATTAAATGAGTTTTACAAACGTGGAGTGGGGTCAAAAGGAAGCTTTGTGCAACAATAGTCAATAGTGACTAGTGTCACTTACATACTTGGGCTAGTCTCAATCAAACTCAGTTGTGTTTTTGCTTTGTAATTTGATGACCTCCCTAATATTTGAGGTTTTCTATGTCAATTTGTTTTGGGATGAAAGAGAAAATTGGGAGTAAGAATGTGTACCAAATCTTATTCCTCTCATATCCAGTAAAATTGGTAACTCTCTGCATTTCAATCTCAAATGCTATTTGTAAGTTTTTTTCCCCCAACTTATCCTTTTTCACCTCCAGGATCTGGCAAGCAAACCATAGAAACAACAAAATATGAATAATCCATCTTTCAAATGATATCATTTTTTTTGCTAAGAGTCTTGTAGTTTAATTGACACGTCTCCATGCACAAAGAGCTTGGAGTCTAGGTGAAATGGTGAGCCCAAAGCTCCACCACACACAACTTGTCATATGGTGTGTTGTGGACGGTTTTGTGATCCTCGCATTTTTCACCACAAACATGTCTCTTATTTATTAGAATTTGGGCAAAAATTTGCCAAAATTGGCTGGATCTCGCCAAATTGGATTGTGATCTTGCCAGATTTGACTTGAGTTTATGTATATTGTTGGTTGGGTCGGGTGGCTCGGATTTTGGAGAAAGAAACCTGCCACTAGACCTGGTGGCATCGGTTCTTGGAGGCAGAGACCCACTGCCGACCAATGGGAGCTTCAAATTAGGCGAATTACGAGTTGGATGCAGTCGGTTTGGCGATTTTTAGTCAAGTTTGGACACCCCTACTTCTTAGCAATAATGGCTAAGAAAATGAGAAGGATAAATAAGGATGAAAAGAAACCCTTATTTTTATTTAGCAAATTTATTTGTTTAAAATGCAAAAGATGATTTGATTACCGTGCTAACGCATCGCCAAAATTATGGAAACAAATTATAAGAAAACAGAAACATAATATATAAGTATAATAAGTGTTCTCTAATTTCCTAAATTATACTTAGGATAATAAGTGTTCTCTAATTTCCTAAATTATACTTAGGACCATTGAAAAAAGTAATTGAGAAAATGCTACTATAAGTTAAATTTTTGAGAGAGAGAGAGAGAGAGAGAGCATCCATAGCTGAAAGTCAAGTGACTACATCTTTATTATTTTGCATGGTTTGTTACAATATATTAGCTCTAAAAATGAGATTTAAAATATTGATATTTTAAAAAGAGTATTTTTTTTTAATCTTAAATAGGATTATGTTTAATAAATTTGGAATAAGATTATATAATAGACTTGAGTTTTGAGTAAAGTATCCAACACTAACGACATGTAAAATAAACTTCATCAATAGTTTCACTCCAAAGGCACATCAATATGATTTAAAAGCATTTGAGTCTTCGGTGAAATCCCTTTCTCATCATTAAATTTATTGGACAAATAAAAAGTAGTGGTGACATGTTTCACATATTATAGATAGTAAAGGTGAGGTAATATGCCGTGTTGATTTAGAAATTAAACGCACCTCTTATCTTATCCTTGAGCAATGCGAGGACACAACAAATTTTACAATTTTTACCATAATTCACCATATAGTAAGTTGTAAGTGGTAAAGGAATAAATCGACCATTTGACCTTCAACATTCACAGATCGTCACGTGACAAGTTGTAGCAATAATTAAGAAATTTTTTGTGTTACTAGAATTTTCCCTTTCCGTTTTCCCTAGCAATATTTGACTTGGAACATTTAGGTCCCATTTTCTGAGTGGCCCTTTTAAAACAAAAACACAACATTATACATCGATTATGAACCATGAATCATCCCCAAATCTAAAATTTTTCAAACGCATAAACTTTGTTATAATACTAGGGCTCAATCAAATTGAATCACATATTGCCATCTGTAAAAGGAAAACACATCTACATAGCATGGAAATGTGTGTAGGAGCACTACGATCACATCATATCCTTGAAGAAGTACAAATATGTGTTTCACTTTTAATAAATTGTTTTTTTTTTCTTTGGACATAGGGCGGAGCTACATTGATGAGTAGGGGGACATGGCCTCAGAAATTTTAAAAATATTTTAATATTATATATAAATATTTAACATTTTAATTATTAGCTTACAAAAATGGGACTCACCTCCCTCCTCGCAGGAATATTTGAGCTAGTCCAATTGATTTAATAGTTATAAAAAAAAAATTTCTCACATTTATTTTTTATTGTAAAATGTATTCTTGTATCTGTTAAAGTTTTGAATTATTCATTTTTTTGAATACTTCATTAGTTCAATTGAAATTTTTTTACTCACCTTAGTAGACAATTTGGTAACTTATATTAAAAATGAAAACTTTAAGGAGATGTATAGATGTGTATAAATGTATGTGTTTGTGCATGTTTATGAAAGTTTGTATAAGCTAATAATTAGTATCATAAGTTGGCCTCCCCAAACAAAAATTTCTGGTTATACCCCTGAATTGGACACAAGTAGTTTCTCTAGTTGACTAGCATTAAATCTTAGTCCAAAACACAAGAAGGAAAATCATCACCCTTTCCTGAGGGCAAAAACACAAATTTGGACTTGGTGGAGTCCAAGTTTTGAATTAGTTTGGGAGAACCCTAGAGGGGATTTGTTATTTGTGAGTTCTCCTCTAAATGTGCGTACACTTTGTAATCTTCCTTTAATATAATGTATTCTTCCATTGTTATCTGTAAACGTAGGTTATTGCCCAACCAAACTCATATAGTGTTCTCTTTTGTGTAATTATGACTATTTCTCTTTCAGATTTTCTTTATTCCTGTTATTTATTTTGGAGATCTTTCTTAAGTTTATAATAATTTTCATAATCAATTTTGATATTTGAGCTTCCGTTTTCTTAAGTTTATTACTCTTTCGTTTCCTCCAATTTGTGCAAACTTCATCCAAGAAGTAACAATTTATGTGACATTTTGTTATAAATAGGCATACACATGGATCTTTATTTTATTTTCTTTATTACTTTTTCATTGCTAGCCTATATATATTGTATAAGTAGAAATTTAAGCAAGCACTATATTCATAGGTGAGCCAAGAAATGGGCACAATGACCATATCCATGCAAACCGGCATAAGAAAAGATACATTGATAAAGTAGGTATAATGTGGATACATATTCTATTATGCACTAAGAAATTGGAAACTATTCAGGAAAAAAATGGAAACTTAATCATAAAGTACAGACGAATTTTATTAGCCATGCCAACAATATTTCTCATTGGTGGAAATGAAAACAATGAAACATGCTTCAAAAGAGTAAAAATTAAAATTGAAAGAAAAAATTATGTGAGGACCTAAATGAAACCATCCTTAAAAGTTGAGGATTAAAAACATAATTAAACGAGCAGCTTAAGAATTGGACAAAAGAAGAAAAATTACTAACACACCTTTTGGTCCCCTTTTAAAGCAATGTGATGGTGAGAGAAGGGTTTTTATTTTTTTTAAGTATTCCATAATTGAGGTGTGGGATTTAAATCTTAAATGTTCCCGTTGAAAACATCAAAATATGTTAACTAATTGAAGTACAAGGCTCTTAGTGATAGTGAGTAAGAGTTACTAACGTAACTACACAATTTAAAATACCTTAAATTACCTTGAATCCACACGGTAGAGATATGGAATCTACCAAAAATATATAACAAAATTTTGAAATTTTATTAATAATTGGATTCTCATTTTACAAGCTAAGCAATGTGACAATTTAAAGATTTATGAAAAAATAATTTCCAACCAATGGTTTCAAAAAAAAAAAATTTAAAAGAAATTCCAAGCAAAAGGATTCAATTATGACTAAAAACACATGGAATGGAAGAAACTGTTGACCTTATCTTCCTTTCAGCTAAATGGCCATGCAACAAACAGTAATCACCAATGATGAAATGACATAATATAAAGTGAAATCATTAAAAATGATACGAAATTGAATTAATTCCTAACTTAAGACTAAACTCAAGTCAAAATATTTTCAACCCCAAAATCATAAAAACTCTCTCTAACAATTACTTGAGTCTTTCTCTTTCACATCCCCGACAAGATCTTGTAAAGAAGATTGATCACCCTCTTTGCCATGTTACCTCTAAATGCCCAATAAAATCAAATTATGATGCACTTGTTTCATTCGTGACTTCATGAAATTTGATTACCCTTTAATAGACCCAACATTCACAAACCTAGATATTTAGCTCGACATCCCAAGCTGTCCAACTCGATCATCTCGAGAAAAAAGTTTTCATCAAGAATTGACTCATGAGTCATGACAAGTAATGGATTCAGAATTTTCCCCACTAACGAAGTCAAGAAGTTCTTTCCCATACAAACTGTAAGTCCAAAACGTTGGGTTGGTGGGGGATAAAAACCATGATAATTGAGTTTAAGTGGCTTAAGTGCTTTAACCCCACGTGAACAAAAGAGGAAGAGATATTGGGAACCAATCACAACATGATTTCATGTACACAAAGATAAGAAAACTGTCCTCATATCCTCGTTAGCATGACCCTTTTATAAATCTCATCATTAAAATTTTTCGTGCGAATATCAATTTAGACCCTACATTTCCTATTCCAATTTCCAACAGCAACAATTGACTTTGGGCATTATGTTTATGATAAACAGAGCCTTCTTTTACAATTTTTTTCAGTTTAATTGAGTACGTCAATGATCACATTATATGTACATGATTTTGCCACATCACTCAATCATTCATATTTAATAAAATGATGTTATACTATCATTTATCAAACTTATTTATGAAAAAAAAAAAAAAAAGGGGTCTTACAAGGTCGAGTTTGGCGTTGACTAAATTGTTCAAGTGGAACATCCTCACATAATACCATAAAAAGGGAAAACGAGGAAGAAAGAAATAATAAGAAGAAGAATATGCAATAATAATAAGAATATCCTCGCATATGGTCAACTTTAGAGAAAAAATTAGCAACAAAAGCAAAAGACAACTCGGAGACAAGTCTTATTAAAAGTACTATGCAAACTTTTTTTTTGAGAAGGTAAGTACTATGCAAACTTGATGCTATCAAAACATACAGCACAACCAAAGATTAGTTAAGATCAATTTATGACTTTAGCTTCTAGTTGTAGAGATCACCAGGCATATTTGCTCTTTGTTTGAACCCCTTTGTGGGCTGAAGCACATGCTTCCTTGCTGATTACAAGTGCTTTCCACAAAACGTGATTGGTAGTGAGCTTTACTCTGGGAATCAATCTCTAAAAATAAAACAAAAAAAGATAAGGCTATCTACTAATTATATCTTCCAAACTCTCCTAAAAGTGAGAGTTTTATATACTGCATACGACATTTTATATTCTAGAAGGAGATGCACTAATTGTAACTCTTAATTATTCTACTGTAATGTCCAACTAGTGTATGATTATTAACTGCTATTAGTGTAGATATTTTGCAATTGTAACATTTTTTTTCTTTTTGCAAGGTTACACATGTCGGGAGATCAGGTAATTCCCTTGCCCATACGGTTGCTAGTTGGGTTGTCTTTTGCAATTTGAGTGGAAGGATTTCCATCTCCTCCATCCCGAATTATATTTTGAACTCTTCAGTTGGAGATGGTTCTTCTCCTCTCACTTCTCTTAAGTTTTTAATAATATTCTGTTAGGTTCTAAAAGTTTAGAACAATTGGCAAACCATGAGCATAAACTTATCTAGATATAGATTCCTAAGTCTATAGATATGATTAGACAATACTCAAGGTGCTGCAAGTCAGAATACAAGAATAAGGAAGCTATAGGTTCAAGAAATTCGAAACATGCCAAGTTCGACCGATTGAGAAGAAGGCTCAACTGATCAAGACACGGATCTACAAAATTTTATTAAGGCCCAACAGCTCATTAAGCCCATTAAGTGATTAGGGTTTCAAATCTAATTCTCCTATTATTCAAAGGAAACCCTAAGACACGTGTTAGTATGGTTTTTTAGAGTGAGAAGAGTGCATCTTATGCCTCCAATTGTAGATCTAGGGTTTTTGTACCCAAAGCTCTCTAAAATATTCTATCGGCAATATTTTTTGAAGAAACTCAAGATTCAATGATGTAAAAGTTGCTACATACAAGATCAACTGTTGTTGATGGTCTAAAGCTTTGAGTGGGATCTCAAAGTCACAAACGTGGGTGTTTGTGTTCAACAAATTCGAATAGAAAAGTCCGTGGATACAGAGTTGCATGTGGACACGTGAGTAAGTACTACAAGAGACAGCTTTAGATTTAGGGAAAAAACCTATTATAACACTTTCATTCTATTTAGTGAATTTGTTGCATTGAAGATTGTTTAAGTTAAATCCTCCCCAAGTTTTTTACCTTGAAACTGAACGATTTTATTGGTTTTCCTAAATCATTATATCGTTTACCTTCTTTATTATTTCGCTATATGTGATATGATTGTTTGTGTTTAACCTAAATCTAAATAATAAACCTAAATAACAACTTGGTTAATTAATTAGGTCAAACAATCTAAGTGTACAGAGGTCTAAATAATCCAACATATTCTTATTGCTTAAAAGGGGGGGGGGGGGGGGGGGGGGGATGGGTGATTTAGCAATGGAGCCAATTCATTTTCATTACTATACAAATACAGGTTTAAAGTTTATATATTCTCTAGAAAGCAGGCAATTGAAGTCAAAACTCTTTTTCGTTGCTTGCAGTGACATTCATCTATCAATTCATTTAGGATCATCGAATTTTCCACAACTTGATGACGCGTGCGATTGTGATTAGTGAACCATCACTTTCAAATTGACCCATTACTTTTTTTTTTTTTTTTCCGTCACTCACAATCTTACGAGTCAGGGTTATAGCAAAACTTGTGATCCAATAATTGTGTCCACAGACTTTCCCTTCATCTATTGATTGACATAACCACGAGGTAGTGACATTATTCATGTTATAAAATACCTTACCATGTGCCAATACGAATTAGTTCAAAAATTCATTTGTATGATTTTATGCATATTTATACACTTCTATATGAGCCCACTCACTTTATTCTCCATGATGCCACATGTCCAACCTATCGAGGCCAAAAAAGTTTCGAGAATGTGAAGAATCGACACATCTAAAATTGTCTGCATGGTCATTATCATGCAGTCCAATTTAATTTCCAGCAATATGGTTGTCTGTTTCCCCAAGACTTGGTCTATTTAATTTGAAATGTGTTGGTGCAAATACAATGATAATAGAAATAATACAAAAAGAAACTGAATAATACTTCTGAATTTTATTACTTTAAAGAGAGAAATTACACAACACTATTTGGACTGAGGCGCGGCACTTGCTCTCTTTAAAGAGATTCAAGCCCTTGGTTGGCTAAACTTTGTAACCGATGCAGACCTTCTCTGACTTGTCTCCCCCAAGATACAACAGCCCAACAAGTGTCGTATGGCTAGAACAACTTCTGCACAAAGTGTTCAAGCCCAAAGCTCCACCAGAAAGAACACCCTTCTTTGACAAGAATCTCTCTATTTTTTGTATGTATATTGTATTTGCAGTAACTTGGATTGAGTCTGAATGAGTCTATTTATAGGCTCAATGGGCCTCACGAAATTACTACCCAATTTATTCTGATTAATTAGGTTCATTATTCTGATGTAATGGGTGTTACAAGATTAATTGTTGGATATTAATCTGATGGGCTGGAGTTACACAATTAATGGTTTGATAAGGAGTTTCTGAATAATGAAAAGGCTCAAACGGATAGTCCATTAAGTGGGTTAATGGCTCTTTATTTTCCATAGTAAAAATGGAGTATTAATTTGGGCCATTTACTCACCAACGGATACCTCCACTCTTCACCTCCCCCTTGCGCACGTATCTAGCCCAATATCTGAGTCAATACATTTTAGCCCATTAATCACCACAATTAAAAAGAATAAAATAATCTCTCTCCTTTTCAATGTGGGATTAAACATTTTCACTAACTCCTCATCTTCCATATTCACTCCCACATCTTTACATTTATGTTATTACATTTATTCATTTTATTTATTTAATATTAAAATGCTCCAACAATCCCCCACTCATTTTAATATTAAATTTTTTAGTTAAAGAGAGATTACCAGGCAAAGACGGGTCACTATGCATCATGAAGGTGTGCTCTGCATTGAACCTTCACTTAGTAAAACAGCGATCTTAATTCCAGAGTCGTAGTGGTCTCCGACTTGAACTAGGACTGCTTTAGGGAAATTAAGCGTCACTGCTTACACATAACAACCCAAGTGTTGACATGAGCTTTTATAGCTAGCACTTTACGGCCGTGTGCTGATCCCGGTTTCATGAGTGTATTTGAGATTAAGTCCAAATCTCATAGGGAGCGGCCCCACCCCCACACTCACATAGGTGAAATTTTGTCAAGGGTGCTCCTGTAATTCTGACACCCCACTCATACGAGCTACAAATTTCATTAAGAGTTTTTTTACTCAACCTCTCCACATTACATGATAAATGCACTTACATCATAGGGATGAACAATTAAAAAATTATTTACAAAATAAATAATTAATTAAAAATAAATAAATTGTGCATTTCTTACGACCATCGTATGATTCGTTTTTCCTATTGAACCCAATTTTCAGGATCTCTAGTCCTTGGGTTGGGTATCCTCATACATGGCTCATGATTCTATGGACTTTAGTCCCATCCCCCTCGATGTATTCCAGACTCTATCTTTTGCCAAGGCCTTGGTAAATGGATTTGCAAGATTATCATTAGATTTAACATAATCCACAGTTATGATGCCACTACTCAAATAAGATCGCACGGTATTGTGCTTTCTTCTTATAGATCTAGATTTACCATTGTAATAACGGTTTTTAACTCTACCAATTGCAGCAGTGCTATCACAATGAATTAATATAGGTGGAATTGGCTTTTCCCAAAGTTGAATTTCTTATAACAAATCTCTAAGCCAATTTGCCTCTTCACTAGCTGAAGCTAATGTTATTAATTCAGCTTCCATCGTTGAATTAGCAATTATTGTTTGCTTTTTAGATTTTCAACAAATAGCACCACTACCTAAGGTAAAAATATAACCAGTGGTAGAGAGAGAATCACCTGACAAAGTATTCCAATCGGCATCACTAAAACCTTCAATCACAGCAGGGTACTTTTTATAAAATAAGCCATAGTTTTTGGTACCAATTAAATATCTCATGACTCGCTCAATAGCTAGCCAATGATCTTTACTAGGCTTACTAGTAAATCTGCTAAGCACTCCTACTGCATATGCAATGTCAGGTCTAGTACAATCAGTAGCATAACGCAAACTACCAATGATACTAGCATAATCCTTTTGATTAAAAATCTCATCATCATTATTTACAGGAAATAAATGAACACTAGAATCAAAAGGAGTAGCTACACTTTTGTGATCATGAAAATTATATTTTCTAAATATTTTCTTAATATAATGTGATTGATCAAGATATATTCCATCACATGCTTTTGTAATTTTCATGCCCAAAATAAAATTAGTCTCACCAAGATCTTTCATATCAAAATGGCTTTTAAGCATATTTTTTGTCTCATTTATAACATGCATATTTGAGCCAAAAATCAACATATTATCCACATAGAGGCTAATAATAACATGTAAATTATTTCATGATTTAGAATAAATACATTTATCACATTCATTTGATTTATAACCATTCTCAATCATGCAGGAATCAAACTTTTCATGCCACTGCTTAGGTGCTTGTTTTAAGCCATATAGGGATTTAGTTAGCTTACATACCTTGCTTTCTTGTCCAGGCTCTACAAAGCCTTCGGGTTGATCCATATAAATCTCTTCCTCTAGGTCCCCATTTAAAAAAGCGGTTTTTACATCCATTTGATGAATTTTCAAATAAAAAATTGCAGCAATAGCAATTAGCAATCTAATAGATGTAATTCTTGTTACCGGAGAAAAAGTATCAAAGAAATCAAGATCAGCTTTTTGTTTAAAACATTTTGCAACAAGTCTAGCTTTAAACTTATCTATTGACCCATCCGGTTTCAACTTTTTTCTAAGGACCCATTTACAACCTATGGTCTTACAACCCGGTAGAAGATCTACTAATTTCCAAGTTCTATTAGAAATTAGAGATTCCATCTCATCATTTACAGCCTCTTTCCAAAATATAGCATCAGGTGATGTTAAAGCCTCTTTTAAATTTTGGGGATTTTCCTCAATGTTAAAAACATAATAATCAGGACCAAAATCCTTTTCAACTCTAGCTCTTTTACTCCTTCTAGGTTCCATTTCAAAATTTTCTTGATTTTGTAAATGTGAAGTAGAAGAACTAGGTTGTGACAAAATATTTTCTTCACCCCCACTATTTTTCAATTTAAAAGGAAATTTTTCTTCGTGAAAAATAGCATCACCAGATTCAAAAATTATTTTGTTTTCAAGATTAAAAAATCTATAGGCTGTACTATTAATTGCATAACCAAGAAAAGCACAGGTAGTAGCTCTAATTCCCAATTTAGGCATTTTAGGGTCAGTAAGCCTTACATAAGCAAGACAACCACATACTCTCAAATATCCCAAATTTGGCTTATGTCCTTTTCACATCTCAAAATGTGTGGTGTGTGACTTTTTATGTGGCACCCTATTCAAAACATGACATGCAGTTAAAATAGCTTCACCCCAAAAATGTAAAGGTGCACCAGATTCAATTAACATGGCATTTGTTAACTCAATTAAAGTTCTATTTTTTCTTTCAGCCACACCATTAGAAGCGGGTGAATATGGTGCAGTAGTTTCATGGATAATTCCCAAAGACTGAACAAATGAGTTGAATGCACTAGATTCATACTCACGGCCTCTATCACTTCTTATTCTTTTTATTTTTCTACCGAATTGATTTTCAACTTCTTTTAAAAAATCTTGAAATTTTTCAAAAGCATCACTTTTATGTTTCAACAAATAAATAGTTGTATATTTTGAGAAATCATCAATAAAAGTGATAATATATCTATTTCCTCCACGAGTTAAAATTCCCTCAAATTCACATAAATCAAAGTGAATTAACTCAAGCAATTTGGTATTTCTTACAACATTTTTATGAGGCCTTTTTGTAATCTTAGCTTGACTACAAGTTTCACATTTTTCAAAATCTTTTAACAGTCTTGGAATTAATCCTAAACTACTCATGATTCCCACATATCTACTATTTATATGACACAAACGAGCATGCTAAAAATTAATAGAAGAAAGCATATAAACTGAACTGATAGATGCTTTATTATTCTCAACATTCAATTTAAACATTCCATCACAAGCATAACCCTTGCCCACAAATAATCCCTTTTTAGTGATTACATAATTATCAGATTCCATAGTTTGCTTGAAGCCAGCCTTATTAAGCAAAAAACTTGACATCAAATTCTTCCTCATGGACGGAGTGTAAAGAACATCTTTCAATGTTAGCACGCGTCCAGAAGTGAATTTCAATTCAACCTCACCACTCCCAAGAACCTTGGTTTTGCTAGAGTCACCAAGCATAACAGTTTTTTCTTCTTCAAAAGGAGTGTACAACTTGAACCAATTTTTATCATAGCAGACGTGCCTATTAGCACCAGAATCTGCCCACCACCCTTCAACATATTGCACCATATTGATGTCTGTAATCATAGCCACTAAAGGCTCTTCGGTTACGTTAGCCTGCGGGACAGATTCACGTTTCCGAAATTTGCAAAATCGAGCAATATGCCCACTCTTGCCACAGACAAAACAGGATCTATTAAATTGATCTTGTGAAGGGGGTCCTTGGTTCTTATTGTAATTTTTATTCGGGTTTCTCCTTCCTTGAGGTCTATTATAATTTTTAAAGGCTTTCTTTTTAGGCTTCAATTGACTATTTCTAGGAAAATGATTTTTGGGCATATTATTATTGGCTGAAATAAGGTTTACCTTTGTGGTGAAATTACCATTGCTCTCTTGTGTCATGAGTGCATCTTGTCCTCTAGCCTCCTCCTCCACACGGATGCGTGTGATCAAAGTCTCCAAGGATGTCTCATTTTGTTTGTGCCGCAAAGTCTTTTGGAACTCCCTCCAAGATTGTGGTAGTTTATCAATTATGCCAGCTACCACCAAATTGTCTCCAATCTTTATGCCTTCGGATCTCAATTCTGCAACGATCATTTGGAAGTCTTGTGCTTGATCCACCACCGATTTTTAATCCACCATTTGGTAACGGAAAAATCTGCTAGCAGCATACTTCTTTGCACCTGCCTCCTCGGTATCATACTTGCTTTGTAAAGCTTTCCAAATTTTCTTAGCAGAATTGTAAGTTGTATCATAATAATCATAGAAATGATCGGCAAGACAATTCAATAGATAAGAGCGACAATTATACTCATCTTTTGTATACTTATCTATTTTTTCTTGATGGAGAATATATTCTTCATCACTCATCTCATCGGTAGGAACTTTTGATGGATTCTTGTCAGTGAGGATGTAGGAGACTTTGAGAAGACTCAAGTAGAAGAGGACCTTTTCTTTCCACCTCTTGAAGTGGGTTCCCTTAAAGCGAAAGGGCTTGTTAAGATCTCCAACAAGCTCATTTGGTTTCTCTTGTATAGGCTCCATGTGTTGAATCTCCTTAAAATTGTTGGTGCAAATACAATGATAATAGAAATAATACAAAAAGAAACTGAATAATACTTCTGAATTTTGTTACTTTAAAGAGAGAAATTACACAACACTATTTGGACTGAGGCGCAGCACTCGCTCTCTTTAAGGAGATTCAAGCCCTTGGTTGGCTAAACTTTGTAACTGGTGCAGACCTTCTCTGACATGTCTCCCCCAAGATACAACAGCCCAACAAGTGTCGTATGGCTAGAACAACTTCTGCATAAAGTGTTCAAGCCCAAAGCTCCACCAGAAAGAATACCCTTCTTTGACAAGAATCTCTCTATTTTTTGTATGTATATTGTGTTTACACAATTAATGGTTTGATAAGGAGTTTCTGAAGAATGAAAATGCCCAAACGGATAGTCCGTTAAGTGGGTTAATGGCTCTTTATTTTCCATAGTAAAAATGGAGTATTAATTCGGGCCATTTACTCACCAATGGATACCTTCACTCTTCACCTCCCCCTTGCGCACGTATCTAACCCAATATCTGAGTCAATACATTTTAGCCCATTAATCACCACAATTAAAAAGAATAAAATAGTCTCTCTCCTTTTCAATGTGGGATTAAACATTTTCACTAACTCCTCATCTTCCATATTCACTCTCACATCTTTACATTTATGTTATTACATTTATTCATTTTATTTATTTAATATTAAAATGCTCCAACAAAATGAACTCAAATTCAAATGCTGCTCAATTCCAAGCTTCCCTAAAATCCCAGATTCTGACATTCCTAAACTACAAGACAGAGGACATTAGGTGGAAAAGAGTGTCAGAGGGGACACCAAGGTCCATCACTAGAAGCAACTAACATGGTGGTGGAGTTGTCATAATGTCAATGTGTCATGCAGATAAAAGAGATTATGGCAAATGAGTTCTCACTCTTAAGAACAAATCCCACGAAACTGATTGACCCAACAAGGTTGGATCCATACACAACAATGGTTATCATAGAGAGAATGTGTCACAATTAGGACAAACACAGTTCTGTCCTCTTATTTTTCCCACTAAAAGATTGCTTACTTTTCTACTTGTCTATACCATTATTAGTCGGTGGGTCTGGTGGAGATTTAGCTCATATTAGAAATGGGGGGCAAAGACAATCCGAATTTGATTTTGGTCTTGGATATTTTAGGGAAAAGGTCGGCCTAATGGCTAGGATAACAAAAGCTTGTTTTTTCTTTTAGTTTGGGAAAGGTTATTAAACTTGGGTCTGGTTTCAAACTTTCTACCTTCAATCCAAATCATGCATTGCCGTAGTTGCAAAAAGCTTTGTAACTTTGATGGTATTATCAAGTTTTTCCATGGAGAAGAAATTGTGTTCAATTCCTCCCTCTACTACTTGTTGTTAAGGACCAAATTGTTTCAAGTTTATTGTCACTTCTAACCAATCTTTTCTAAATCAAAGTTGGCATAATATTTCTATTCTCTAGACTTTTCTTGGTGAAAAAGTCGGAGTATAACATTTCTAAATACAATTGATAAGAATTACCTTTATGAGCTAGGTTCAAGTTACACTTGGTATAACTTTAAGTAATGTTACACCACCCAATAACTTGTTATTGAATTAATCTTTTGAAAATCAAACCGTTGAATTACATGTTCTATATGTTCTTAACATACATGCCAGTTTTCATATCAATTAGATGTTATTTACCATTTGATTCATAAACTCATCTTTTATGCATTATTTTAAACTACAAAAACTTGAATTTTAACAATTGATTGATGACATGGCTATTAATCTTTGATCACCTTGAAATTTTATAAACATGGAGAATATATGAAGATAGTGTAATCTAACGGTGGATTTGTCAATATTCGCATCCATTTAAAAAATATTGAGTGGTGTAACATCGCTTACATCTTTTATGCATTATTTTAAACTACAAAAACTTGAATTTTAACAATTGATTGATGACACGGCTATTAATCTTTGATCACCTTAAAATTTTATAAGCATGGAGAATATATGAAGATAGTGTAATCTAACGGTGGATTTGTCAATATTCGCATCCATTTAAAAAATATTGAGTGGTGTAATATCGCTTAAAGTTACACCAAGTGTAACTTGAACTCAACTCTACCTTTATACATTAATTAAGTTTTAGTCTCAAAATTTTATGACCAATTATGGATCCTCAACATACTAATCAAGGTTGATCACATTCATTATTTTTCACTATTTCATCATATCCGAAGTCAGACCCTATATATATATATATATTGGAGAAAAGACTCTATATTAGTTAATAACTTAATTGGCATGGTTTTTTTAGTGAAGTTGTGGTGTGCATTTATGTTAGAACCTCTTTCCCTCTTCCTTTTGTGTGTGTATGTGTTTGTTTCTAAAAAAAAAAAAAAAAAATTAATTGACATGTCATTATTTACTTTTACTAATATTATTTTAGGTTTGCGTGTACTTTTATGATAAGACTTACCTTTTTGCGAGATAAAACTACATTTTTTTTAGTAAATACTTTTTATTTGTAGTCACTTATGGTTTGCAAGACTTTCCTCCATAAAATTACAATTATTAGTCTAGATATGCATACTAGCATTTGTTTTTTTTTTTTTTTTTTTTAATTTGATAATTATAAGAGGAGGAGAGATTTGAACCCTGGACGTAATTTTAAGTAATTTTACACTACTCAATATATGAAAAATCCACTATTGGATTGTATTTTTCTTCTTATACCCTATGTTCTTGCAAAATTTTCAAGATGATCAAAGTATATTAATCTTCAAGACGATCAAAGTATATCAAGTGTTTAAATTTCAAATTTTTATATTTTAAAATAATACATAAAAATTGGGTTTCTAGATTGAATAATAAGCAATATCATATTGACACAAATTTCGGCATGCATATTAGGAACAAAAATAACATCTAAACAAATAGTGAGATTTTTGAAATTTTAATTCAATAAAAAGTTATTAAGTGGTGTAACATTACTTAGAATTACACCAGTTGTATTTGATTTTGACCCATTTGTCGGACCGTGAATTATGTCATTCTATTTCAAAATCAATTGGTGATGAGGAAAATACACTCAAGTATTTTATGGCATTTGACATTGCCCCACGGGCCTGATTTTAGAGCAGTCATAAATAGCCAAATTGTGGTTTCCCCAACAATTCCCCTCTTCCTCCTCTCATGACAATGCTCATGCGACTTGAACCCATAACATTGTCTCTGATACCACTTGTCGAAAAAATGAGCTATGTCACTACATCTGAAAACCAATTTGTGACGAACATTTAACATTGCGTCTCATGAGCCTATTTTTAGAGTAGTAATAAGGAGTCAAATTATGGGCTCCAACACCATTAACTCTTCGTATCATATACACTGGTAGTCATGATTTTAACACTTTCTTACTCAACGAAGTAGTTGAAAACAGAAACGCAAAGCACAAGCACAAACGTGGCTTTTCAGGTCAAAGTTTTATCTTGGTCCCTCATCTGGCTCCAAGTAATTTCTTTTTGATTCATTGGGCAATGGAAGGAGTACTCAGTCTGAGTGGCGCAACTTGACATTGTCACATCCTGAAAAGTACTTTGCTTGATACTACATAAATAAAATAGACGGTTGAAGGACAAACATGGTGTCCCATGTTGAGTGAGTGCTGTACCATTATCACACGCTGGGTTTTATTGGGATATGGGAGATAATTTGCTATTGGGTTTGCTTTCCGTAGAAGACTACTGGGTACCAAATTATCAATAGGGCAAAGCTCTTTTTTTCCCATTATACTTACACACACAAGGTGAAGACTGAAGATGGTGGCCTTGTCTGTCAGTTGTACACTCAGCTTCCATATAAGGCGGTCGGGGATATGCCATTGGGTGATTTTGTTTATGGACACCTGATCAGCTCAACGTTGTTTTGCGTTTACATTTCAGTCGATACCTCTTCTTCTTATTGCTTTCATAGTCTTGTAATTCAATCGGCATCTCTTAATACTCTTCAACTATCGAATATTAAGAAATATAAATAAAAAGTCGAAGGTTATAAGCCCATCTATATTAGTAAAAGTTTGGTATATTAACTTTTTTGGTAGCTTATTTATTAAATACGAGATAAAAAGAAGAAAAAAAAATTTACTTAATTTTATTATTGAAAAAAAGACTTGTCCTACTTGAAGCTACCTAGACCAATGGCGGATCTCTATGTCATGCTCATCTTGTAGAACCTTTGGTAGCAAAGCAAGGATAGCTTATCAAAGAATGAAAGCCAAAGGATAGCTTATTGTATTTAAATCTCACACATTACAATAGGCACAAGGACTAAAGTTTTTCACAAATTTTTTTTTTAATAGATGCATATTGTTGTAATTTGTGTTAAAAATGATTGAGCGAAAAGTAATGTTACTGCCATTACAATTTCCTACCTCAAAAGTTGTTAAAAATATTGAGAATTTTTGTTTTTCACAATTTTTGTTTATCACATACTCCACTTTTTTTCTTTTTTCTTTTTTCTTTTTACCTTTAAGATCTCCTGTGAAAAGTCAATCAGACTCATAGAGAGCAAATATATCAAACAGAGTAACAGACCGTATCTCTCACACATGACACTGAAGACAGGTTACAATGAAATATACAGTTGGCCCTCTGGTAAGTCATATCCATGGTAGAAACAAAAAGTAATGATTATTAAAGGAATTTTATTTATAAGCAAATGCCATTTCATAATGTTTTTTCTTTTTCCCTGCTCATTTAAAACCTTTTTTTTTTCAGTTTTTCTTTATCAAAGTTAAGCACTAAATAAAGTTCAAGTACAAAGACTATATAAAAGGTAGAGACATATCATACTATACCCTATGGACTAGTGCATCAACTATGACCCCCAAAAAAGAATAGTAAACAGATGACTGATCTAACTAGTCAAAAAGATGTTATGTTCCACTAAAGAAATTGGGGGCAGCACTTCTGTTATGCGATCGTAGTATGTCATGTCTGTTGGACTCACCTATGGTGTGTTCCGGCAAATCGCCGGGTTGTTGGTAAGGGGCCAAAATTCTTGAATTTGGATTAGACAAACTGGTCTTAACTTTCTAAACTGATGAATCTTGATCTTGTCGAGATTTTTCTTGTGCTCTCACTTTATGTTGTTCTAAACAAGTGATGGCATGTATTTAAAGATACACAATATGCATTATAACATACATATAATACTACAACTCGTTTTTAAAAAAAAAAAACTACAACCCAAGTATAGATCATTAGTCTCATATTTGGTAATTTATCTTTAAAATAACTTGATGAAATAGTCAAGTCAAATTTTTATACTATTATATACATACATATTCTTGTAATACACACACACACACACACGTTAATATTTAGATATGTAACATTTTGATAATTCAAGGAGTATTATAAAACAAGTTTCTCAACCAAAAAAAAAAAAAGAATAATATTAGAGAATATGTATTACAGTCTATGAAAAAAAAATTGATTCCTCAAAAATTTATGAAACACTTGGGGCTGCTGTATAAGTCAAGAATCCAGGGCAGCCAAGATTCAGTACATGATCAATTCACTGATAAATCTAAATAGAATAAATCAGAATCCACAAGACTTATACAGCTAGGGAAAATATTCCAAACAATGTGATGACATTGAGTCCAAGTTTTTTACATTGCTTTTACTAATTCGAATTGAAGAGTGATACAAAATTGGCAATGCCAAAAAACTCATAGCTTATTACAGAGATGCATATTCTAATCACTTAGTTTGGCTAAGCTTGGCATTAATTAATATAAACCATAAATAATCCTGTCACCTATTAGCACTATCCGCCAGTGAAAATATAAGGTTGATCAAATGCAAGAGGATTACCATAGTTATTTTGGCACATGTCATCTCCTTATTTTGAATGTGATGTTCAGTTTGCATAGGTGTTGAAGCAAGATAGGTAAAGCATTAACTCTTCTTGCAGAGAAAGAGTATATTATTCCCCACATATATATTTTGGAAATTTACATGGACTGGCTTATTTTTCTACTAACCCAGGTTGCCTATTGCACAACCAAAACTGAAGGGGGAATGTGCATGACAACTCGAGAGGAAAAAGATGGACTGGTCAACTTGCCTCTGGCATAACTTAAGATAACACTGGATACATCATTCATGAGATTTATCGTGGATCGTGCTTTAGGTGATGACAGTAGGTTTTTCTCTTCCTGTGAAGTCCTTCAACTTTGATACAGATAGTGCCAAATCTAAAGCATGAAGAAACAAACATTTAGTAGTTTATATTAATTCAGTTTATAAAAATGATGATGACAATGGACTAACCTATTAATGGTTTTAGGGCCGTTTGGGCATCTACATCATGTTTAGATACATCTGGTTCAAACTGCTCTATGTAAACTCTAACAGTGGCACCTGCTGAACCAGTTCCCTGTAAACATGAAGAAGTTATTTTCCACTTAAAAGATGTATCCCCAAGATTATTAGTCATATACAGAGAGAGGTTGGCACATACTGATAAACGAAATATGATCCTTGATCCATCTGTGAAAACAAACCGAACACCTTGCTTTGACACCATAATCCCATCGACCTGGCCAATAAAATTAGTGAGTTAAACTGTCAAGAAAGGACAGTACAGGGTTCAATTGCTTGAGTCACAAGTAAGCATAGGCAATAAACATGTCTGATGTTGAAACTTACAGGATCTGTATAAGTAAAATCATCAGCAAATTGGAGGATATAGCTTCCTGTACAAGGATATTTTTCAGCATCCAAACATTATTTATTTATTTTAAAGTAGCATCCCAACATTGATGAGAAGTGGTGATTGCATGAACAAATTTTAGGTACGAACTTACCATACTTTTCACCTGCTTTGCTCTTAGAGACTAAATCTCTAAGATATCCTATCATTTTATTGGCGCCTTCAGATTCACATTCCTGGAAAAGGAGTTACATTAATCAATGAATCCATCTCTCACAAGACAATGATTTCAAAACCCAAAACTCAAATTGGAGTAACAACATTGTGCAATTTTTTTATTTTTTATTTCTCCAAAACTGGTTATGAAACTTACTTCATAGTCATATCTAGAAAAGAAATTCCTTCCATATGTTGCCCAATATTCCTTCACAACGTCGGAGACAGAAACCAACTTCTCCCCTGATTTCTTGTCTTTGTTTTGGTATGCAATAATTGAAAGCCATGCTAAGACAGCCCTGTCATTTGGAAATGTTGAAGTCATTTCACATGGGAATGGTTTGGACCGTTTGGTTAAGTGATAGAGACAGGATAGAAATATCTCTTTCAATGTTTACATACTCCTCATTCACTACAAAAACTTGCACTAAGCATTAAAATTAAAGTCAGGTTTTTCATTGGCCCAACTAATTGAAAAGGAAATGTAAGGAAACCAAATTTTTGAGAGTAAAACTGTGGCCAAATACCGATTCGCTACACTATTATTGATAAAAGAGTATAATAGTTAACTAAAAAACCACAGTGCCATTTTATAAGATCCAGTGTCATTGATTCAACCACAAAATCAAATTCAGGTGATGCATCAAATCTATTTTGAGCCGGCGTGAAATTAAATATTGCCACATACTACACCATCAAATTCATACCAACTTTTATTTGATGAAAATATAAAGTCAACCACTTGGGAATGGCACATTGCTCTTTCAAGTCTTGCATGGCCATACACCCAAGAGAAGTATATGCAGTTCTATGTATCAGAATGGCCACATCTAACCTCTCTCTCCTTAACCCTTTTTCCTGGCAATAATCTACCCTCCTCATCCAGAACTGCAACTAATATAGGAATCTGATAAGGCTTCTTGCTAGTCCTTGGTAACAAGTGTTTGAGCAGCATAACCATTATACTGTCTGTTCCTGATTGATCTCAACCAAGCTCTATAGCAGGATCTCTTGTGACCAACAAGATCCAAGAATTGGGTATTATTTAATTTAAGTATAGAACTAGGGGCGCAACCAAGCAGAGCCATTGATGAACCCCTTGAATGGCCTGCTTTCTTACTAAAACAAATCGAGTTCAAGCCCCATGTAACAGTTAATCTTACAACTACACTGAGACAGCTAAAGCAGCATCCTGAGTTTCAACAGGTATATTGTGGCTCAAGAATAGATTACTTGAGCTGAGTTTGAAAAATTAATTTTTCAGGTGATCTGAGTTCAAACAGCCAGATAGTCAGAATGGGTCAGCTCATTTGGAGCCCTATTAAGCAATGTCAACCTTGAATAAGGCTGGTGATTCTCCTTGTACAGCTACTCAAGCTTTTTGGTATAGAAGGTTGAGCAATTTAAAAATGTATATGTTCAAAGAATGAGCATAATAAAAAATAAAGATGTTCAAATAGATGAGTGGCAACATTAAAAATCACAAATTAAGGATTTTGTGTCATACAACACCAAAAGTAGGCACAAATTGAGGCGAGGAAGGAGAGAAGTTGATGTTATTTTCAAAAGTTACATGGAAAAAAATAAAAAAATGCCCTAGCATGGGGAAGTGATTTGATTCAAGCTGTAGAAGCTAAGATGAAAAGAGCAAGGCCAAATAAAGCATGCAATAAGGCAGTGAGACAATAGATCACCACAAAATGAATTCAACTAGTTGAAGTCCTGTAGCCAATTATAGCATTTTTTTAGTGTAAAACAAAGTTAAGATCATGAGAAACCCTAGTGAAGACAGAGAACCTGTAGAATTAAATTTTTACCCTACAGTAAAAATGCAGACAATTACCATATGCCATCCTTCTCACGAATGTGATCAGAACCTGTTCCAAAACTCTCTTCCCCACAAATGGACAACTTCCCAGCATCCATAAGATTTCCAAAGAATTTCCAACCAGTGGGGACCTGAAAGAGAAGATCCATTGTTCATCAGGAGAGATCTATCTCTAGATATAAGCCCCATTCTTTAAGTAATACAATAGTTCAAAGAGAGCAAAACCTCAAAGAACGGAAGCTTCAATTTTTCAGCCACGCGATCAAGAGCACCACTTGTTGGCATAGATCGAGCTAAACCCTATTAAATTTGAAATATGAGTCATTTCTTTTTGTTCAACAACTAAAATATTGATAAAGAAAATCCAGAGAGAGTTTTTTACCTTAATGCCACTACGGAAATATGGAATGGCTTCTTGTGCATTGGCAGCAATAATTGCAACAGAATCCGAAGGAGTAACAAAAAAACCTCTACCCAAAATCATATTTCTATCACCATCTCCTATTGATGATAAAGGTAAACGGTCATTCAACATAATAAGAATACTAATAGGAATATTAAAAATGTGCGTGCATGTGCACAAGAAATTAGTGACCATTTAGTATTATAGAACCATTAAACACAAATTCTGCCTCTTGTAGTCATCTACAGTACCATCACTTGCAGCACCAAAATCAGGTCCATTTTCACCGTACATTGTGTTGACCAAATCCTTGGCGTATCTGTTTAACATGAAAGTCAAAAATAGCAACGCTCCAAGATAATGACAATCAGCAACTATCAAACAAACTATTTCATTCTTACGTAAGATTGGGATCAGGATGACCATGCCCAAAATCCTCCAAAGGCACTCCATTTGAAATTGAATCCTACATGAAATACCAAACATCTAACATCAGGAACTCCAACAATACTAGACTATAATTGCTTTAGGATATTTTATGTTCACAACATACCAGACTGGCTCCTAGCTTGTCCACAAAGATGGGTTTTGCATAAGCACCAGTAACGGCATGCATGGCATCAAATATAAACCTAGAAAGTCATAATATCAAATGGTTCAAAACCACGAAATCTAAATGATTTGTATATTGGAAATTGAAGACCCAACCATGATCATAAACTCAAGGTTTTGTCATTGCCCGTAAATAAATAAGAAATCATAAGTACATCTTTCTATACAGGAAAGGGAGATGCATAAACCACAAAGAAAGAGTTCAAGCTAAAAAGTGTATTTATACAAATTCATAAACCTACCTAAATAAGCTACCTTAGTGCTGATATACTAACAGTAGTGAATATTTTTAGGGGAGAAGAACCCAGGGGGTTTGGGCACAAGCAGGGCAGGGGTCAAGAATTGTGAAGTAAATGCAATTTGAGAAAACATTTAATGCATGAATTTTAGTAAGATCATGATACTAAAAATACAAGTATTACAAAAACGTACATAGATATCAGTACCAAGGTTATACTGTGAAGTGAACACCTCTGTGCCTCTAAAAAGCATGATATGTATGCAAATTTTCAAAAAGTAGCCCTAGTTTAGAACTACTAGAAAACTTTTGATTAGAATTAAAAAAGACTGATACGGGTTGTCGCTAAGAATGCAGCTTCTGAAGTTTAATGTTAGAATATCAATTACTTAATTCTTTAAATAGTTGTAATCCATGAGTAAAAAAGCAGGTTAAGGGTAGTAAGAATTGTGAAGTCAATGTGACTATTTCCATGCATATAGTTTCAGATACCTTGGGATTAATACAAGACTTGAACTTAACAGTTTTTCAAAGTGATTCAAAGAAATCCAACTTCAGCAAAATTACTGGCCCTTAATGCAAATCAACAGATGCCATCTACAGGTGTTAACAAAAGGATTAAAAGAAATCCAAAAGATGACAAGTTCAATGGAATAGAAAAACAAAGAGTATGAAGATGCTGAAAGCTTGGTTGCAAAATTTTGTTGAAGGTCATTCCACAGATTTATGTTCAAGATTTCACAGTACCTTAAACTCTATTTCTCTGTTACTGGTTGATCTAGTGAATAGCTTTAAGTTTTGGGTTGAGGAAGCAATAAAAGACATGATGATGACTAAACCTAACTGTAAATATGGGTGGCCCCAGCAGTCTAACAAAACAGGATTCATGTAGCAGATTGCACAAAGTAAGGATCAAGGAATGTCATTATCTTTCAGAGCCACATTAAGAGAAATAACAACCACAACCAAGAGATAAATGAAAAGACACAGAATAAAGGATGACTAAGAACCACCCAATGCAATTAACAGAATAAACCTGTTAGAAAGAGGGCATATGATACCTGAAATCTGATCGAGACAAAAGACTTTTGATAAGCTCGAAATCAAATACACTCTGCACAAAAGCCCATAAAATTACTTATCTGTAACTCATATGAATTTCCATCTCAAAATTCCAAAGATGCATATCCTTTGTTCCCTACCTCCAGTAGCTCCAAATAGTCAGAAACTGGGTCAACTACTTCAACACTGAAGTTCCTGAACTCAGTAACTCCAAGACGAGATAGGTCAACATCAGGAATGTCTGCCACCTTTATTTCACTGATCTGCATTACACTTACAAAATTGAAACAATATGCAAATAAAATAGAAAATGAATCAGGTGGAAAACACTTAGACTGCTTTAAATCAAACGGGACAGTTGAAAATATTAAGTTGCAGCTCAAAATTTTTCACACCAAAAATATTCTTTTTCTCTCAGATATTAAAAGAGAAATCATTTTCAAAGACAAGGATGAACAATGACCCAGTAAAGTAACTAACATAATAGACAAAGTAATGAAGCATGGTTGTGAACAAAACAATTTAAAGAAATGTTTGGGGAAAATACAATTTACACCCTATAAGTTTTGTGAATTATCATTTAGTCCACTAAGTTTAAATTTTGTCATTTTAGTCCGTGAACTTTGACAACAATGTCATGTTAGGAACTCACGAGTAGAACTCACCCTTGAAAACCGGCTTGCAAGGGAAGGGTGCCCAAAACCTTATAAAAACATGGTTAAGCTTACACTTAATCCATGTAGGACACTAAGATCATAACATACTACCACGTTCCACAGCCGACATCCACAACGGCTCACTCTAGCGACATTGACCTGATGGTAGCCCTTACTCTTTTGGTGGCTCCACTCACCTATCACTTATTTTACTCTAGCCTCTAGGTCACCCCCTCCAGAATCCAACCACAAAACTGCAACTCATTTGATCCCATACTCAATGAGCTACGCCCGATTACTAGGGGTGGTGGTTGACTCTGATACCAAATGTTAGGAACTCATGGGTAAAACTCACCCTTGAAAATTGGCTTGCAAGGGGAGGGTGCCCAAGAGCTTATAAACACATAGTTAAGCTTACACTTAATCCATGTGGAACACTAGGATCATAACATGTCATTTTAATCCTTCCATCCATTGAAAGACGTTTTTAAAGAGAATTAACAACATTTTTCAAGCCGGTTTGTCTCTTTAAAAACGTCATTCACATATGTAACATTAAAAAATGATTTAAAACAGTAATATAGATCAAATTGGCGGTCTGCTAATCCTTTCTTGTTACATTGCTCTGTTACTTGAGTGCTTTGGTATATCATGTATTCCCTCTTTTGGGTGTTCTAAGTGCATCCTTATTCTGTTTTAGGACACTCTATGTCTAGCATGGCAGTTTTGTTCAAAAAGGTAATATAATAGCTTGGAAGGCTACTCCCTTGCAGTTCACCACACTTTCAATGGGGTGGGAAGGACTACTTTAGAAGTTAAGGATGACCTGTCATTGTCCCCATTTGCAAGTTTGCAGGTCTTTCTCCTCCTTTCATGGACAATCTAGACTTTTTACATACATACAGTGGGTTTTGAACTCACGACCTCACCCACCACCTTATTCTTAAAAGGAGAGGAAGCACCATTTGAGATGGACCTCAATGTCTAGATTCTTTACATGTTTTACTTCTTCTTTTTTCTCCCTTGCCCTTGGTCCCCCTTGGATTATTTTTTTCCTCCTTTAATAGGATTTATCTATCGATCAAAGAGAACAAAAAAGAATCATCGTAAAACAAGAAGTGAAAGCAACAAGCAATTAACAGTATAAAGGAAGATAAACAGCAGCACAGAAAAATTAGCAAGCAAAAAGATAGATCCAGATACTTACAGAGAGAGTGTTTCCATAAATCTTATCAGTGATGGATTCAGGTGCAGGCTGACCACTGTTGTAATTGAACTGGAAAGAGAACAGTGATGGCATTTTGAGTTGGATACATTGAATGGTGCCATTAGAAACAATAGCAAATTCTCAGATTATGCAACAAATATCTTATTGAAGAACACCACGCTTGAAGATAATACGATTCATACTGAATTAAGAAACTTCCAAACTAATATAAGCAAATCCTTTTCTCAATAAAATACAGTAACATTAGGGAGAAGTGTGAACCTTAATTTGAAAGGAATTCAAATAAACCAATATTTGATTGGGTGCAAAAGTTTGAATATGGACAATTCCAAGAACCATGGTCATAAATACCATTAGGTTTGATTGCATTATACATACTGGACTTGTAAGATTAAAAACTCACCTTGATACCCCAATCATATTCAGGCCCACCAGGATTATGACTTGCACTCATTATAAATCCACCATTGGCCTGTGAAAGTAATTGTTTAATTGCATCCCACCCGAAGGAGCAAAAGGCAAATGAGTTAGAATTTGACATGCTATGTCAAGATATTGAATCATTGATCAAAAGTAGCACAAGCTTGCCTTTCTCTTGCGGATCACAGCAGAAACAGCTGGTGTTGACAAAACACCTTCCCTACATTGACACAATTTATGCTTATTCTCTATGACAAAAGCCATGAAAGTCATAAATTGCAGAAAAAATAGCTTTGCGCCTTCATAACACCATTATATATGAATACAACATGAACAGGATATTAGTGGTGAATAGACTCTCAATGCATTTAGCTACCAGACCAATTGATTAAGAAGATGTTCTATAGTATCAAAATGGAACACAAAAATCTCTAAATAGTTGTTTTATAAAAAAAAATTGGGGGGGAGGGGGGGGGGGGGAATTGGAAAATAAAGAATATTCTATGGGACTGCTCTGTGACTGAACAGATACTCCCATCATCTAAATTACTGGGAAAACAGAATTAGCATAGAAAATGAAATCATTAACAAGAGACACGTTTTTTGAAAGTTGACTTCCAATTTTTTTAACTCATGATGACATATCTCTTAATAATGTTTGATCTAAATAAATGAATTTTCAGACATATAAACTCTCAAAGACTAAAACAAGAGAGCCAACCCTAACCATACAAGTTTTACTACATCGAATACTTATATTTAGCTATATCTGAGTTTGTGTGTCCAAATGTTACCAGAAGAACCATAGAAAGCAATACAATCAAAGACAGCTCAAAACAATAAAATGGCATAGCAAGAGAGCACATACAACAATTGTTCGTCTAGTCATTCCATACATAATTAACGGTGGAATCTGCTGTAAGTGTTACTCATTTAGGTCTATGAAGGACATTAGCAAGAACAATTTTCATTTGAACAAACTATTACAACAATTTTCTTTTTCATATGTGGACAAGCATAGCATCTTACGTATCACTGTATAGGGTAGACTTATCTGTAAGTTTCCAACCAGATGAAGGACACAGGTAGAAACAGATATATTCATTCAAACAGGTGGGAGAAGAACATACATAAGCACCTTATATATTACACTGTAATAGAACTTGGTTAACAACTTAACATCAATTGCCATGAAGATTATAATTACTCAAATAGATGCCAATTAAGAAACTTACTTGCCAACCAAAATTTTCCCAACACCATTCCCTGCAGCTATTTTGATAATTATCTGCATTTTAAATTCAAACAGCCATACAAATTCGTTATACAATTGGAGACAGATAAGATCAACTTAAAATGTTGCATCGAGCAAGTACAGATAAAAAAATTAAAAATAAAAACCTGCGCAGCTTCTCGATTAAAATAACGCCCATCACCTCCTAACACCAACAACCCATTCTTGTAATCCTCTGCTGGCAAAGAATTAAACAATGCCTACATACACGAAATTCTGATTCATATTGAAACCGTAATGCACTAAACACCGACAACTTCAATATTCTGAGAAAAATTTTAAAAATTAAATAAATCAAAACCTGGATCCAATTGGCAAGGTAATTTTCTTGCGTAAAAACTTTCACCTACAAAACAAACAATCAAACAGAATACACAGGACACCCATCAGGCTCTTTTTGATTGCCAAGAACTTGCAGGTAAAAGAAAGGAATGTAAAAATTCAATCTTGCAGTTACTTGAATGAAATACTTCACATGTTATAAACCAGAAAGGAAATATCATAAAACCCCAGATTTCCATTTCATGTTTCCTCTATTTTCTTGCCAAACAAACCTACAAGTACTTCGAAAACCACCAACCATAAATCCCAAAAGTTTAAGCTATTAGGAAAGAGTGAATCTAATCATTTTAACCATAATTATAACAGTACTCATTACATGTGAGCCCAGACTCCCAACCCCTAACACTTGACAATTTTAACTTTTTAAATATGAGGTAAGAGTGGAGACAAGTTCAAATTCATGAACACTTATGATCATTTGCTCTGATACCATGATAAATTATCGATCCTCACAAAAGCTTAGGTATTAGACAATGGAGAAGTTAATCATAATTCTATGATTCAAACAAGTTAAACACTAATAGAAAGAACAACAAGAGAAAACCTTCTTCCGGAGTCCACTGGTTCCAGTCTTCTGCCCTTCGATCGGCTTCGTTGCTATTGAATTAATCTGCAAAAACTCACACACACACACACAAATAAGGAAACCCCAAGTGTTAAACAAAACCACAAAAGCCAAAATGCAAATAGAAAAACATATAGATAGATAAAGAAAGAGAGAGAGAGAGACCTTGATGCCTTCAGGCTCAGCAATGGTAGTGGAAAAGGCTTTGACGGACGGAAAGTGTGAGGTTCTGAGAGTGAGTTTTGGAGAAGGTGGGGAAGAGAGGAGTGAAAGAGATGGGATTGGAGAAAAGAGAGTGATTGCATTTGATGATGATGATGATGATCTGGGTCTTGAGGCTGTGGTGGAATAGAGCAGGTTTAGTCCCACAGAGTGAGCCATTCCTCTTTTCTTTTTGAGATTTCAGAGTGTGTTAAGCTTGAGTTTGAGAGAGCAAAGAGAAGACCTTTATTAAAATTTTCAAAGAAAAAGTTGCTTACTCAAATGCTGAGAAGTGTTTGTGATAGTAGTTGTTGTTGATTGATGTAGCAGGAGAGAGAAGTAGTAGTTTAGCCTCCGTTTGGATTCAGCGTCCCGCGTTTGCGTCTGCGTTTTTACTTTTTTTTTTTTTTTTTTTTTTTTTTTTCACGCGTTCTGCCCAAATTTTGCACTGTTCATCACTGTTGCGGCTACTGTTCATTGAACAGTAACCGCAACTTTTGACTTTTTCTCACATTTTTTACTGTTCACGGACCCACAATTTTCACTTTTCAACAATTTTTTTTATTAAAAATGGGTCCCACGATACTATTCACACATTTAAAAATTATTTTGCTACAGTGTTTCAGTTTTCAGTTTTCAGTTTTCAGTTTTCAGCTCTATCCAAACAGACCCTTAGTTTAGTTTAGTTTAGCTTAACAGTTCAGAGGAAATCCATGGCTGCCACTTGTACTTTTGGAACACTTATGACTCATCTAGACCGAATACCATGTTATCATGTCATGTGAGAATTGTGAAGTTGTGAACTGTGCTTTTCCCCCCTTCCCCAAAGACAAAGTATATTCCAATTTCCAATTCTTTTTTTTTTCTTTTCTTTTGTTTTTATTCCAATTTCCAATTCCTATATCCATATTTTTTAGTATTTTTGTTACTTTAAAGTTTGAATTTTTTTTTTTCCTTGGGAAAACCTCAAAAACAAAATGTCTAGATAAATTGTCCTCCGTATACGTCACGGTCACACACCACAGGCACAGGGGCACATCCCTTGTATCTATATGTGTTGTGTGTTTTTTTAATACCTATATCTAAAGTGAGCTAAGCTTACCGAACAATAAGTCGATTTTATTTTTAAAAAAAATAAATGAGGAAAAAATTATATTATGTTAAAAAATTTCATACATTGCACAAGTGATTGACTAGTTTTATTTTAATTTTGAATCTTTTGATAAATATAATGAGTGAAATATTTGAATAGATAAAGTTTTTTTTTTTTTTTTTTGTGTGCTTCAAATGTAACATAGGAAAACCTATAATACCATTTATATGGTTAAATTAGATAAGTTTATTTATATCTATATCTATACTATTATTTAAAGTGTTTTCAAACTAATTTTCAAGCCGTTTAAGCTGTGAATTCTAAGTCTTGGATATTTTAGAGAGTTTCAACATATAACATCCGCTTCTGATAATAGCTCTTAATCATCAGACCAAAACACCAATCGATTTTTGGTATAGCTAGGAATTGAACCCCAAATCTCTTATTCAACTATCAGAAATTTTACCAATTGAACTAACTAAAACTCATTTTATAGCTTCTTAGTTAAAAGCGACAAATAAAATAAAAATTGGCGAAACTACAATGTTGGTTCTCCAAGTTTGCTCTGTGTGCGCAATTTGTCCCTCAAGTTTTAAGGGAGTACAATTAGTACCTCAAGTTTTAAAATTGAGTTTTATTAGTCTTTTTAATAACTGTCATTAGTGGTATTACTTACGTGATTAACGGAATAATTACTTGACAATTTTTTTTGAATGATGTGACATTTTTTATTAAAAAATTACCAAATAAATTTACACCTAAGAAATTCACAAACCAATACCATGCCCTAGCCGCCGCAGGTAACAAGATTGAATTACTTGTTGATGTTTCTAGACTGTTGCTATAGTGGCTGGTCCTTCAAATTTACTCTTTTGCTTCTACATGGCACCCTGATGGACACAGCTTTGCCACTGGGACTCAGGATAAGACTTGTCAAGTATGGGACATAAGAAAGCTATCACCACCAATTGCAATTCTCAAGGGTAACTTGGGTGCCACCGAATCAATTCACTTCTCATCAGATGGTCAGTTCATGGTGGTTGCTAAACCTGAAGATTTTGTTCATGTGTATAGTAAAAAGTCAGATTACTAAAAGCGCCAAGAGATTGATTTCTTTAGAGAGATCTTTGGGGTATCCTTGAGACCAGATGATGAATCCATGTATGTAGGAATCTGGCATCAAAATGCAAGCTTGATACAGTATAACAATTTTTTTTTTTTTGAATATTTTTGTGAATTTTCGTGTGTGGGTTTGTGAATTTAGGAAAAATATGTTCAGAGGGTTCCCCCCCCTCCCCCTTCTCTTTTTGGGTTATTTATCATGTCGTGTATATGGTTTCTCTGAGATTATGATTTTCATCAACAGTCTTAAAGAATAGTCATTTGTCAATATATTCTTTTGTAACCTTATCTTACATTTCCTGAGATGGACGTCACAAGCAGAAGGATTGAACTTTCCTCATACTTTCTGTATTGATTTTTTTGTTTTTTGTTTTTTGTTTTTGTTTTGTTGTTGTCAACTCAGAGGGTAATAAGAGGTTGGTTCTGGTTTTGGATTTGTACATCTTATTGATTGTATTCCTTAATTTTATCATTTGATTGTAAAATAAATAGTGGAGACGTGTTGTGAATTAGTCGCAATATCGGTTTTAATTTGGTATTGGTTTGTGAATTTCTTACATGTAAATTTCTATTTTAATTTTTCAATAAAAAAAATGTCATATCATTAAAAAAAATGTCAAGTCATTATTTTGTTAGCCACGTAAGTAACACTACTAACGGTAATTAGTAAAATAACTAATACAACTTAATTTTAAAACTTGACGGACTAATTGTGCTCTCTTGAAATTTGAGGGACCAATTGCGCACACAGGATGAACTTGAGGTACCAACATTGTAGTTTCGCCATAAAAAATCACAATGTAAAATCTCCCACTAAACCCACATTCTCATAAATTTACAATCTCCTTATTTCTTATCATTTTTGAAATTTAAACAGAGGAACCATATTTTCCTTCTCATTTCTTATCATTTTTTTAAATTTAAACAGACACACTCTATTTTTTCTTGCTTCTTTATATTCTCTTTTATTTTGAATAGAAAAATTTTTAGGCATTCAATCAAATCAAATTCAGCACAAATTTTCAGTGTAAAAAAAAATGAATGAAATATAATATTAAACCTTAAAAAAAAAAAAAAAAAAAAAAAAAAAAAAAGCTTCATTACACACACAAGGCCGTGTGATGAGGCTATTTATGAATCTTATGAATGAGTTTCTATTTGTAGTATATTAACCTCGATGTACATCAGTACATAGAAATCTCTAATTGGGGGTAGTAATAATGTAGTAGTAGTATAGTCCACAAGTCACAGCTAGAGATGTCAGCTGGTAAGAACTGGCCATGGTCTGGTCTAATCTAAGGCCTGGCCCAAGTGGTCACAACTGGCCCAAACTAGGCAGTATCATTAATTCTGATTGTTACTTCTTACGTCTCTCCCTCTCCTATATTTTCATTTGGACTCATATCATATTCCTTTTTCTTTTTCTTTTTATAAATAAATAGTAGTATAAAACAAAACTGCAGCAAAAAAAATTAAACAACTACAACAGAGCCAGCCTCTTCCCTGATAACATTATAAAAACATAATAATAAACTAAGTTTTTTAGCATAAAAATAAATAAATAAATAAATAATAGTGCTCTGCTGGAACTAGCACATTAGATTCTAAGGTCACAGACAAATGCATTGAGTGTGGAGGAAAATGATTTTCCTTAGTATAGAAGGAAAGTGTTTTCCTTATTAAAGAAATAATTAGGTATTCTTTCTCAATTAAAAATAGAATTAGAGTTTTATAAATAGATATTATTGTGAAGGGTTTGCTGACCTTAGTCTTTGATAGGGCTCTAGCTAAAATAGTCATATTGTATGAGCAGTGGTATGCTACTATTTTTTTTGGGTTGAAAGATACCCAAGTGCGTGAGTTAGTGAGTTTAATTTTTATGAGAGGGTGAGAGAGCTATTGGGTGTATTGATTCTTTGAGATTGTGAGTTTGTGTGAGAGGTTTTGTTCATGTTTATGTTTATGAGATTGTGAGTGTTGTTTGCGAAAGTTGTAGGTTTGATTTGTGAGTGGTTGTAATTCATATTGTTTAGTGGTGGTTGATGTTGCTCACAGACGAGGTTAAGAGTTGACCAAATCATAATTAAATATTATTGGTTTATATTGTTATGTTTAAAATATTAAAAATCATCTTTATTCCATTAAATCACTTTAGTCTTTAGCAATGCAATGAAAAAAACAACTACCACCAAGCAAGAAAGTTATTCTTTGGTCGTCAAAAGGTATGAATATTTCCAGACGAAAAATATTTATACAAGTATACCTACCTAATAATCAAAAAAAGATTTGTTAAAGCCCATTTTTAATAGGCCCAACACAGGTGACCCAAGTAGAAATGACCTTAACGTGGCCCAAGCCCATATAGAAAACCCACTGAAAAATTGAAGGAGTGATTTAGATTTTAGAGGGTAAAAGGTTTTTTTTTTTTTTTTAACTCATTCATGGGTTTAAGAAAAATTTTGCAAAGTAGGCGTGGAGCACTTGCAATATCCATGAGCCCATGAGTGACACACGTGTAAGCCCAGCACGTACAAAGTCTAACTCAAAGTGTGTCATATTCACTGTAATTTTCGACCAAAACAACCCCAATGAAGCTATTGGGGAGTTGAAAACAAATTGGATACCAATTGTGGGCATTGAATATTACCAATATTTTTCCCTTTATGAATTTTAAAGTTGCAATTTTTTTCTTTTCTGTGAAAAGATAAAGTTACAATCTTATAGCGAGCATTCACATTAGCTTATGAAATTTTTTTTGTCTATTTTAACATAATTAAGAACTTACTTTTTCTATTTTGCACATTCACTTTTCAAAACACATCACATTAAATTATTTATTTACACTAAATTTTATTAAAATGTCAATTCTTCTTGATTTTTTTAATTGTTTCACTTTCTTCATACACAACAACCATTATTCACATTTTGGTTCTTTGACCGTAGTTATTGACCAGTTTAATTGCTTCTTTTTCTTCACACATAACAACTATTTTTACTAGAAAAATCGACAAAAAACTGGTAATCAATTTCTTTTTCAGTTCTTTGATAGTTTTGATTTTTAAAACCATGAAATTACACGGTTATTGTAGTAACCATGTATTTTTATATAACTTTGCATGGACTGATGCGAGTGAATTGTGGGCTTTATTGGCTAAAATTCAATACTTTTTCTATTATACAAGTACTGATGCAAATGCTCTAATTTGTTGGCAAAAAAAATGTTGAACTATGTTTGGTTGGAGGATAATAGTCAAAGTCCTTACTACTCTTCCATCATATCCTCAACTCCTCATATTCTAAACACAGTTTCTTATAACATTAAGAGTTCGTTTGGTTAGAGGGGTAGAAAATTTGGAGGATAGAAAATGGGAGAAGGAATAGAAAAGTGGGAAGATAGAACATATTTAGTATTCTTTTATATGTGTGTTCGTTGGGAGGATGGAAAAGTAGAAAGATGAAAAATTGTTGAGAAGAAATTTACAATTATGTCTCTATTAAATAAAACAAAAGGTAACACATCTTTTTTATTTAAAAAAAAATTGTGTAAGGACACTTAAATATATATATATTTTTTATAGAGCACAAGTCAAAGGATCCAAAACAAATGAAAAAAAAAAAAAAAAATTAGAAGTGCATGAAAAGAAAACCAAAGAAAAAGAAACAAATGGATTTAGAAAAGGACAAAAATTAAAGGAAGGAAAAAAAAATGCCAAAGAATTTATGACAAACCCATGTGCACGGGTTTTTAGTCTTTTTCTTCATCTAAAGTTTCCCCTCTAGTTTTCTCCCCATTTTGGTGGGCCTGAGGAGAAAATACTAATGCCCCACCACTTTTTTTTCCTCTACTCTCTCCAACTAAACACCTACTAAAAATATCTTATCTCCACTTTTTTTTAGGGGTGTCAATTCGGATTAGCGTGTTGGGTTCGTGTCGTGTTAAAGTAAGGGTATTCGACTAAATGGCTCAACCCTAACCCGACTCATTTAATAATCGTGTCATGATCCTTCAACTCTAACCTGACCTGTTAATAAAGCAGGTTAACCTGACCCAACCCATTTGACACGCTTAATAAACGAGTCGTGTTGGATTGACACGAATGTAACAACACATTTCAACCTGCATAATATTAAATATAACATCCATCTAGAAATAATTTTTTTTACATCCCAAAAAGCAGTGCATACACATCAAGTTTTCAACCCACATTCAAAATAATATAGTTCAACAAAAATATAACATTCATCTAGAAATAAGCTTTTTACTCTCCAAAAGAAGTGCATATATTTCAACCCAAATTCAAAATAACAAAGTTTAAAAAAAATAAAATAACATAGTTCAACAAAAATATAATATTCTTAGAACTCGCCAAATGCTAAGTATCAATATTGAAAAAATTTGAGCAAACAGTGAACTAATCCTGACTATAACCACGATTATCATCCATAGATTCTTTGTTGATGTCCAAATTCATAACATCTTCCACAAGCTCATGCAATTTCATTTGTGCAAGTTCTATGCCCAAAAAAAAAGAAAAAAATATTAGTAGTTCTAGGGTTTGTAAAGTTTCAATTTTCAATTATATCCCTTGTAAAGTTTTTTTAATTACTCACTTTTCTTTTTAAATTTAAAATATATGTTGGATATAAAAGGTATTTGACAAATCTAAAATAAAATAAATATTTATTTGTTATATAAGTTAAACGGGTTGTGTTAAGTGAGTCATTTCAGGTTGACACAAATAAATTGGCGTGTCATACGTGTCTATTGCGGGTTATGCACGTTGACCCGCTTATGACACGTTTCTTATCGTGTCGCTTTCGGGTCGACCCGTTTATGACCCAAACTTATTAAGGCCCAACCCTTGTTGGGCTTTGTGGAGCCTAGTTTATGTTTAAATTTTTGGCCCATTTTGTAGCCCATTATAATCCTATGCGCAGGATATAAAAGCCCATTTTGTGATTAGGGTTTGTTACTGTTGTTGTGTTTTTAGAGAGAGAGAAAAACACTGTAATCGCACTTTGTATTTTTCCCTGATAATAGTGAAGTCCCTGCAACTCCGTGGACGTAGGCAAATTGCCGAACCACGTAAATACTGTCTTGTACGTGTGATTATTTTTCTTTGACGTGTGTTTTCTCTATTTTTTGTTTCTTACAGGTTAGAATTTCGGTTGAATTCCCAACAACTGGTATCAGAGCCTAGGGTTAGGTTTGAGTGGGAGCAATGGCAGAGGAAGCAGGAAAGGCGTCTGGAATAGAAAAGTTTGATGGCACAGACTTCGCGTATTGGAGGATGCAGATTGAAGATTATCTCTATGAGAGGAAATTGCACCAGCCTCTTTTGGGGACAAAACCTGAGGCGATGAAGGCTGATGAATGGGCTCTTCTTGACAGACAGGTACTGAGAGTTATCAGGTTAACTCTGTCTAGGTTTGTTGCACATAATGTTGTAAATGAGAAGACCACAGCAGATCTGATGAAGGCTTTGTCTGGTATGTATGAAAAGCCGTCAGCAAACAACAAGGTGCATCTGATGAAGAAACTGTTCAATTTGAAGATGGCAGAGAATGCATCAGTAGCACAACATCTGAACGAATTTAACACTATCACAAATCAATTGTCGTCTATAGAAATTGATTTTGATGATGAGATTCATGCTCTGATCGTCTTGGCTTCTTTGCCAAACAGTTGGGAGGCAATGAGGATGGCAGTAAGTAATTCTACAAGAAAAGAAAAGCTCAAGTACAATGATATTCGAGATTTAATTCTGGCTGAGGAGATTCGCAGAAGAGATGTAGGTGAAACCTCAGGATCTGGTTTTGCCCTAAACCTTGAGACAAGAGGCAGAGGTAATAATAGAAATTCAAATCGGGGCAAATCAAAATCCAGAAATACTAATCGGAACAGAATTAAATCTAGATCAGGCCAACAAGTACAATGCTGAAATTGTGGGAAAACAGGCCACTTTAGGAACCAATGCAAAAATCCTAAGAAGAAGAATGAAGATGATTCTGCTAATGCTGTAACAGAAGAGGTACAAGATGCATTACTTCTTGCAGTAGACAGTCCACTTGATGATTGGGTTTTGGACTCAGGAGCTTCGTTTCATACCACTCCACACCGAGAAATCATACAAAATTATGTTGTAGGTGATTTTGGTAAGGTGTATTTGGCTGATGGTTCAGCCTTGGATGTTGTAGGTATGGGAGACGTCCGGATATTGTTGCCCAATGGATCTGTTTGGTTACTAGAGAAGGTTCGACATATTCCTGACCTGAGGAGGAATCTGATTTCTGTTGGACAACTTGATGATGAAGGGCATGCAATACTATTTGTTGGTGGTACTTGGAAGGTTACAAAGGGAGCTAGATTATTGGCTCGTGGAAAGAAGACTGACACTCTCTATATGACCTCAAGTCCAAGAGACACAATTGTAGTTGCTGAAGCAAGTACTGATACAAGTCTATGGCACCGCAGACTTGGTCACATGAGTGAGAAAGGGATGAAGATGCTGCTGTCAAAAGGAAAACTACCAGAATTGAAGTCCATTGATTTTGACATGTGTGAAAGCTGCATCTTAGGAAAGCAGAAAAATGTGAACTTCTTGAAAACTGGCAGAACACCGAAGGCTGAAAAATTGGAGTTAGTACACACTGATTTGTGGGGGCCTTCTCCGGTTGCATCCCTTAGAGGCTCAAGTTACTACATCACTTTCATTGATGACTCAAGCAGAAAGGTATGGGTTTATTTTCTGAAAAATAAATCTGATGTATTTGAAACTTTTAAGAAGTGGAAGATCATGGTTGAGACAGAAACAGGTTTAAAACTAAAATGTTTGAGGTCGGATAATGGAGGAGAGTACATAGATGGAGGGTTCAGTGAGTATTGTGCTGCACAGGGAATTAGGATGGAAAAGACCATTCCTGGGACACCACAACAGAATGGTGTGGCTGAGCGCATGAACAGAACTCTCAATGAGCGTGCTAGGAGTATGAGGTTGCATGCTGGACTACCAAAAACTTTCTAGGCTGATGCTGTTAGCACTGCAGCTTACCTGATAAACCGAGGGCCATCAGTTCCCATGGAGTTCAGACTTCCTGAGGATGTTTGGAGCGGTAAAGAGGTAAAGTTTTCACATTTGAAAATTTTTGGTTGTGTTTCCTATGTTCATATTGATTCTGATGCTCGTAGTAAACTTGATGCAAAGTCTAAAATATGTTTTTTCATTGGCTATGGTGATGAGAAATTTGGCTATAGGTTTTGGGATAAACAAAACAGAAAAATCATCAGAAGTAGAAATGTGATATTTAATGAACAGGTTATGTATAAGGACGGATCAACTGTAGTGTCAGATGTTACAGAGGTAGATCAAAAGAAGTCTGAGTTTGTCAACTTAGATGAATTGACTGAAAGTATTGTCCAGAAAATGGGTGAAAAAGATAAGGAGAATGTAGATTCACAGGTAGATCAGAGTACACCTGTAGCTGAAGTCCGCAGATCTTCCAAGAACATTAGACCTCCACAACGTTATTCACCTGCTTTAAATTATTTCCTGTTGACTGATGGTGGTGAGCCAGAGTGTTATAATGAAGCCTTGCAAGATGAGAATTTAAGCAAGTGGGAGTTAGCCATGAAGGATGAGATGGATTCCTTGTTGGGGAATTAAACATGGGAACTGACTGTATTGCCAGTAGGAAAGAAGGCTTTGCACAACAAGTGGGTTTACAGAATAAAGAATGAGCATAATGGTAGCAAACGTTACAAGACCAAATTAGTTGTTAAAGGGTTCCAACAGAAGGAGGGCATTGACTACATAGAGATATTTTCTCCAGTTGTGAAGATGTCAATAATTAGACTGGTGCTGGGAATGGTAGCTGTAGAAAATTTACATCTTGAGCAGTTAGATGTGAAGACGGCATTCCTTCATGGTGACTTGGAGGAAGACCTTTACATGATTCAGCCAGAAGGGTTCATTGTTCAAGGACAAGAGAATCTAGTCTGCAAACTGAGAAAGAGCTTGTATAACCTAAAACAAGCTCCTAGATAGTGGTACAAGAAATTTGACAGTTTTATGCATAGAATTGGGTTCAAGAGATGTGAAGCTGATCACTGTTGCTATGTTAAGTTTTTTGACAATTCTTACATCATATTACTATTGTATGTGGATGATATGCTTATTGCAGGGTCTTGCATTAAGGAGATTAATAATCTGAAGAAGCAATTGTCAAAACAATTTGCAATGAAGGATTTGGGAGCTGCAAAGCAAATCCTTGGTATGAGAATCATTAGAGACAAGGCTAATGGTACATTGAAATTTTCACAGTCAGAGTATGTGAAGAAAGTTCTCGGCAGATTCAACATGAATGAAGCTAAACCAGTGAGCACACCCTTGGGTAGTCATTTCAAATTAAGCAAAGAACAGTCACCGAAGACAAAAGAAGAAAGGGACCATGTGCCCTATGCCTCAGCTATTGGCAGCTTGATGTATGTTATGGTGTGTACAAGGCCAGACATTGCACATGCAGTGGGAGTTGTGAGCAGATTCATGAGTAGGCCTAGAAAGCAGCATTGGGAGGCAATCAAGTGGATTCTGAGATATCTGAAGGGTTCATCAGATACATGTCTTTGTTTCACAGGTGCAAGTTTGAAACTGCAGGGTTATGTAGATGCTCATTTTGCTGGCAATATTGATAGTAGAAAGAGTACTACTGGGTTTGTATTTACTCTGGGTGGTATAGCTATATCATGGGCTTCAAATTTGCAAAAGATTGTTAATTTGTCTACTACAGAAGCTGAGTATGTTGTAGCAACTGAAGCTGGAAAGGAGATGATTTGGCTACATGGTTTCTTAGATGAATTGGGTAAGAAGCAGGAGATGGGCATTTTACACAGTGACAGTCAGAGTGCAATTTTTCTTGCTAAAAATTTGGCTTTTCATTCAAAGTCGAAACATATACAGACAAAATACCACTTTATCCGGTACCTTGTTGAAGATAAGCTGGTAATACTTGAGAAGATATGTGGATCTAAGAACCCAATAGACATGTTGACTAAGGGTGTCACTATTGAGAAGCTGAAACTGTGTGCAGCTTCAGTTGGCCTTGTAGCTTGAGGACAGGAGGATGAGTTGCAGGGATGAGGGATTGCTTTTAGAGGATAGCGGCTGATGTTGGTGATTGAACTAATCTCCAAGTGGGAGATTTGTTGGGCTTTGTGGAGCCTAGTTTATGTTTAAATTTTTGGCCCGTTTTGTAGCCCATTGTAATCTTGTGCGCAGGATATAAAAGCCCCTTTTGTGATTAGGGTTTGTTACTGTTGTTGTGTTTTTAGAGAGAGAGAGAAATACTGTAGCCGCACTTTGTATTTTTCCCTGATAATAGTGAAGTCCCTGCAACTCCGTGGACGTAGGCAAATTGCCGAACCACGTAAATACTGTCTTGTGCGTGTAATTATTTTTCTTTGACGTGTGTTTTTTCTATTTTTTTGTTTCTCACAGGTTAGAATTTCGTTTGAATTCCCAACAACCCTGACCCGAAAAAACCCGTGTCGGGCTCGTGTCGTGTTCGCGGGTTGGGTCGAACATTGACACTCCTACTTTTCTCTCATTTTTTCTATCCTCCCTATTTCACTTCTAACCAAATGAACCCCAAAGGGTTGTTGTTGTTGTTGTTGTTTTTTTTTTTTTTTTTTTTTTTTTTTTGTAATTTGTTATCCCTAGAATAAACCATTCAAACTTGGTGTATAATGGTAAAGCCTATTTTTACATTGTTCTTCTTTCATTTTCCTTTCAACCCATTGAACAAGAGGAGGAAAAACATTAACTCTCTCCTTTTATCTTTCTCGATCCCTCCATCCTTTATTTATTTTTTGTCCCTGTTACAAAACACATTTGTTGACCCCTTGAAAGAAGCCACCTTAATTTGATGGTGGCGGTTTGGTATAGACCTCTGCCTGTTTATTAATAAAAATTAGATATATAAAATGTAAAATGGGATATAAGTGTTGTGAATTTAATTTTATGTTGGCTACTATGCTTTGCTAGTTTATTTGGAGTGCTCATTGAATTTGCACAAAGAGAAGAAAAAAAAAATTGTTGCATTTTGTTATATAAATTGACTCTTTTTCCCAACAAGTGGTATGTGGCAAGATGTTGTCAAAGGTCCCTTTTGTAGTTGGAGTAGGGTAGGAGTACGTGTACTTAATTATTGTGCATCACATAATTTTGCTAATGGTGTTGGCTCAAGAGAAGAATGACAATGTGAGGCTTCCATGGACGTAGATGTACGAGATTCTCATGGATGAATATGTGGGGCTAGCATGTGGTTCCTATGGATGGTGTACACAAGCCCAAGGATAACATGTAGTGAAACAAAAAAGTATATAGACTAAGAAGGGCCAATAGGACTTGTTCATAGTCCATGGCAAAAGGTCTCGAAGCTCATAAAGAGATAATGACTCACACTTGAGGGAAAGGGGGGAGATTTCTAGGTATACATGGTGATTGGAAGTCTCACATTGAAAAAAATACATTAAAAAATTAATATAATATAATTGGACCCAAATTCATAAGTTTAAGTTTCTAATAATTAGTGTCTATATATTATATTAATACCTTCATTTGGAGTATCTCAATTTATTATTACCCTCCCAAAAATAAAAACCTTTTACAATGAACATTTTTTTTTTTTTGAGAGAGCTTTTACATTAAATAAGGCATTGTAAAAGGTAAATAAGGGTATATTAATATCTAACTGTTTATTAAACAATGATTCTACATGTTATATAATTAAGACCTCAATTGAATTATCTCAATCTTGAATTTTGATTTTATTGGAAACCCTCTCTATTGTCAGCATCACCAAATTTTTTTTATTTTTTCCAAATTAATAGCATCACCAACCTTAGTTATTGTCCAATGATATTATTCCTTGTTCTTTATAGAAATGACAGAGTTTAGCTACAAAATTGATTGTAATCTAAGGTTACAACTTTACTCAATAAAATAAACATTATTACATATTTTGAAAATTTAACCGTTGATACTATATGATTTATAATTTTATATTTTATGCGTAATTTTAAACTACAAAAATTTGCAATTTAAACAACTTATTAATGACATAGCTATTGGTCTTTAATTTTTTAGAAATTTTGCAAGCATGGAGGATATAAGAAGAAGATGTAATCCAATTATGGATTTATTAAAATTCACATCTTTTAAAAACATATTGAATAAAGTTGTAACGTAAGGCTACAACCTATTTTATAGCTAAATTTTGTCCTTTATAGAAATTAAAGGTTTCAAGCCATTGTGGTGAAGACACTTTAATTTTCCCAACTTCCTTTTACCTAAAAAACATAACTACGATGTTATTATTTGTCAACATGTTTTTCCGTATGATTCTTATATGTTGCTATTCCTATGCGTACTTCATGACTATTTCATGACTACTAGTACAAAATTAATTCACCAAGAGGCAGTAAGTCAGTAATAAGTGTCACACCATTTTCGCATCAAAACAAAATAAACGAGAGACCCATCATATCATAAACCCCTGCATTAAGTATGTGATTGTGATATCTGTGGTGGTACTTTTTATAAAATATTCAAATGTTTGAATAATAATAAAAATTCATATGTTTTGTTGCACATGTATTTTGAAGTACTATGTCAAGGTGGGATTTTTTTTTTTAAAGAGGTGGTGTTCCAGACTTTAGCTAGACAATTTCACTCCATGTCTAGCTATGAAATACATTAAAAATCTTATGAACAAATAATATGGTGGATTAAATATGAGACCTCTAAATTTATATTACGCTCCTGATCAATAATAATATATAATATACTAGACTTCTATCTGTTTTATGTTGATAGGAACACTCAATAATTACAGTCATAATAGTAACATACTATAATAAAAATATATATTAAAAAAGGTAACATTATAGAATAATAGTACTCTTTTTTTTTTCTTTTTCTTTTTTGAAACGGAAAATAATAGTACTCTATGTGAGTGTCTATCACAAATAGAAAAATCCACAAGATAATTTCTTTGTTAAAATTTGTTTAAGTATCTGAGTGTACCACTCCAATTTTGGTAATATTATTTTATTTGTATGCAAGTTGTTAATTGTATAGCAATTAATTTTCTAAGATTTTTTAACGTAACACAAAACTTTCATATAGTAATGCTATATAGGGATTTTAAGCTAAGCGTAATACATATTAAACTCCCTTGTGATATTGTGTGAAAATAAAGTTTTAAATTTTCACATAAAACAAAACTATAGGGGGGGGGGGGGGGGGGGTGTTTGTATTATACTAAAAAACTCCAAGGGATTAAGTGTGAGACAATAAAAACTTACACATTGTACAGTACACCAGCCAAAGCATGGGAGAATGTCGATGTGGCTAGATCTAGTGCATGTTGGACCACGTCAGGGACTCGTGTATCACCTACAGCGCTTCTGATGTCCCTCTCGTTGCTCAAAAGTTGTTCCCTATACAGTGGCAAAGTCACCTACCCACATGCCACAATGTTGATGTTGGCATACTCTCTCTCCTCCAGTCACCAAGTAATAACCCAACTGTAGTAAGGTCTAAAATAGGAAAATGATGACTTGACACCTGTCTTTGTACTCAACCATATTCCTCAGATTATAAGAGGAACATGCAGCTGGACTTTTAGGGTAAGAACCCAAGTAGATCTTTTGAGAAGAGAGTAGAAAGTTGATAAGATAAGAAGGTAGAAAACAAGGTCTCTCTTTTAAGGAAGAACGCCCTTATTGTACTAGAGTTACCTCTTCTTTTCAAACCATGGTTTTTATCCATTTTTTAGAATTTTCCACGTACATCTTGTGTCTACTTTACATCCTTACTATCACTTTCTTCTTCTTTTGATATTATGATATTAAAGCTTGCATTTCTGTCACTCATGAGCTTTTTCATTTAGATGTATTGTTAGATAATTTATTTTATCTCTCATATAAGCTCAAATCTAACTTACACGTACACACATAAAGTAATATCACATGGAATGAGGTGTTATACTTTAAATTTAAAGAGCTTATGTATTTTATGAATAAACCTCATGAAATTTTGTGTTAAAAAAATAAAATAAAAATATCTATGGGACACAGATGGATTTTGGTATATCTTTAAATCCCAATTTATTTATATGTATTGAATAAAGATGCAAGTTTTTTTTTTTAAATTTAAAATGACAATTTTTTGATTCAATAACAGTGTACAAATGAAACTACATACAAATAACAAATAATTTTTGTACTGATTCATAAGATGGAAAAAAAAAAAAAAAAAAAAAAACCTTAAAAAGGTGTCAAGAGCCTAGCTCAGGGCATTACCCAACTTTTTTTTTTTTTAATAAGAAAGAACCAAGGTTTAAACTTTCCTACTAACTGAAAAAAAGAATATTCACACTAGGCGTCTATTTTAGACTACTAAAAAACTTTTTAAAAAAAAAAACAAAGACACACTAGATAGTAGGGCCGTAAATAAGCCAAACTTTATCAAGTAGTGAGCGTTCAAGTTTGGCTCGACAATAAATGTAAAATATTTAAACTAAGCTCGAGCTTGACTTAAGTCTATAAAATTAATGATGCTAGAGTTTAAGGGGCTGTTTGGTTTTTTTTTCATCACTCATCAATTTTCGTCACTCATCACTCATCACTCATCACTTAAAATACCCCAACTCCCTACTCCCCACCCATTTGGCACCATCACTCAGTTATGTTGTCAACTAAAAAACTAAAAAAAATGGGACCCACACACTGACCCAATGTCATTTCCTTTTCTCTCTCCTTTTTTTTCCCCTGACTCTAATCTTTCTCTGCCTCTCATCTCTCTTCTCTCTGCCTGTTGCCCAACATTTCTTTCATCTCTCAGTGCTCTCCTCTCTCCCATCTCTTGGCGGCGACGGCAACGGTGAAGGCGGCGACAGATCCTTGAAGTTTAAACGCGACGACGGCGGCGGCAGTTGAAGACTAGTCCTTTATGGGTTTTGCTTGTGTGGGTTTTGGGTTTAGATCAATGTTTTAGTGAAGGCCCAGTTTTTTTATTTTTGATTTTTGATTTTGGATTTTGGATTTCCTTAAGGGGATTATGGATTTTGATGTTAAATTAAAGGTTGATGTTGCATTTTTGGATGAAGGTATGATGTTGGTTTTGGATATGAAGCCATGTGAAAAGGAAAGAAAAGAAGAAGAAGAAGAAAAAAAAAAGGGAAGATGAAGAAGACCAAAACAGACCCAGTGTGAAAGGGAAAAGAAAAGAAGAAGAAGACCAGTGTGAAAGGAAAAAGAAAAAAAGAAGAAGAAGAAGACCCAAACTCACCGAACCCAGTGAAAAAAAAAAAGGTCAAAAGTTGCGGCTGACCTCTGACTAGTAGGTCCCTCAGTGTGTGTTTAATTACCAAAATGCCATTGGAAACTAAGTTTTGGAAACTAAAAACATCTAAAATATGTTTTCAGTTTCCATAACTCATCACTCAAAAATTAGAGAATTGGGTTATGGAAACAAAAACTGGAAACAAAAACCAAACACACTTCTCAGCCGTGGGTCCCACCATTTTTGAGTTATGGGTGATGGAAACAAAGTTATGAGCGATGGAAACACAAAAACCAAATAGCCCCTAAGCTCCTCAAAAGTCTAATAGCTTGAGCCCAACTTGATTTATTAGTCAAGTCAAGTTTGAGTCCAATATCAAGTTTTTAGCTAAGATCCAACACAAGTATATTATCAAACTCATTCTAATGTTATTATCAAGTCTATTTGGTTTGGAAGAGTAATTACAACTCCCAATCACTTAAAGTTTTAGTAAAATATGAGTTTAATTTTCAAGCTCATGTCAATCTTATTATCAAACTCATAAACAATTCTAAACTCAGTTTATTTTATATCCAATCTTGATGTTCAAGAGCATGTTCATGAACAATTTTTTTACTACAACTTGACTCGTTTATTAAAAATTAAGACTTAAGTTTAACTTGTTTATAAACCTTAGGTAGCGTTTGGATCCGGCGTTTCCTTCAGCGTTTGAGTTTTGCGTTTTCCTCTTTTTTTTCTTTTTTTTTGGTTGCACACGTTTTAGACTTTCTCCCGACGAAGTGCACTATTGAGCACTGTTCATGCACTGTTCATAGGACCCACAACCACTTTATTCAGAAAAAAATTTAAAAATGAGTCTTATGATACTATTCACACATTTAAAAATTATTTTACTACAGTATTCTCAGTTTTCAGTTTTTAATTTTCAATTTTCAATAAAATAAACAGTATCTAAACGGACTCTTACTTGTTTAACAAACCCAGAAAATATCAACAAGTTTAAAGTCATTTCTTTTACAATAGCAGAGGAGAGAGATGATACTATGAGTCTATATGACACAAAGTCACACCACAGTCCACACCACAAGCTGTAAAAAATGAATAGAAAAGAAAAAAAAATGGTAGGACATTTGTCGAGTGGGAAGTGACAACTGTGAAAGTAGCAGAAACTAATTTTACTGCCATGGAAGCAAAAGTGGGTTTCGGGCCGCTACGAGTAATCCGGTGTAGCAGAGCTTGATACGAGCATGAAAACGTGTCAACACAGAAGTGGCTGAAAGTTTAGGTAAATCACCCAACTGTCCCAATTTCTGAGACTTTTTGTGATGTAAACGTGTCAGGTTCAGACACGTGATCAAGCTTACTAAATTCATGGTAAATATATATATTTTTTCCTTTTTTCACGGGTCTCCATGGACCCCCATGCATATATATAAAGCCCCCTCTATATAGGGGTCCAGTTATGGCTCTAGGTAAACTTCGACCATAAAAAACCAAAAAAGCCTAAGATGATAGTGAAGGCTACCAGTTATCACTAACTAAGTCTGGTGGTACAAATGGAACAACAAAGACTTTAGAAATTGTTTTTCAATTTTGTGATTCCAAAAAGATGCATAACTCACTGTTCTAAAATCGACACGTATCACTGCCACTTCCCTCACTTAACTCTCAGAGCACTCCAATAAGACATTAGGCCCCACAACCCATCTCTCTCTTTCTAATCTCTTTAGCATTTTGAAAGGGAAAGCTCACCATGAGAAGAAAGAGACAACAGAGAAAGAGAGAGTGGAACACTGTTGTGTGAGTTTGTGTGAGATGAGAGAGGTTCTCTATTATGTTGCCTCTAAGTGGAAAAAAATAATAATAATAATAGTAGGAATCTCTTTTTGTAAAGCAAAAATAGAGTACCCCTTCTTTTTTCGGCAAGTAAGAATACACACCTTTGTTGTTTCTCATATACAAATTGGTAATTTTGGTATTTCCCATTTGTTTCGTAATTCTCTTTTGAGCTTTTACTGCTTTCTTCGTCTCCTTCTTGTCTTTCTTCTTCTTCTTTTACCGGTTGAAAGAAATTTTACTTTCACTATGATGGGATTTTTTTTGTTTTGATAAGAAAAACAGAATTTGTTGTTGTTTGTGTACTTCTCTTTTTAACTTTCTATGTTTTGCTAACCTATGTATTGTTCTATTATTTACATAAACATAAATACAGTCACATATAGAGTAATATAGCTTATGTACGAAATATCAAACACCAGAAATTTTTATATATAGAGAAGGACAGGTTATTGAGAGAGAGAGAGAGAGAGAATATATTTGCTTTTATTGGTGCAAGAAGCTAAGAGAAAGAGAAAGAAAGAGAGAGATGGGGAGGGGGAGAGTGGTATTGGAGAGAATAGAGAACAAGATCAACAGGCAAGTTACCTTCTCAAAGCGCAGGAATGGTTTGCTCAAGAAAGCCTACGAGCTCTCTTTGCTATGTGATGCTGAAGTTGCCCTCATCATCTTCTCCAGCCATGGCAAGCTCTTCGAGTTTGGCAGCACTGAGTAATCTCTCTCTCTCTCTCTCTCTCTCTCTCTCTAATCAGTATGCTAATAATCTATTTGATGAGACGTTGCCTGACAACACTTTAGAGTCTTAACTATGCTGATCTTCTGTGTACTATTTTGGTAAATTTCACAGACTAGTAATTATTAACTTTGCTTAAGTATATGTGTTATTACTAAATTGTGAAAAGAAATCTGGCAAATGAAGGAAATAAGGAATAAAGAAAGCGAGAGAGCAAGGCTTTTGTTTACTTTTTTGCTTTGATCTTCGGCTTCTTTTTGCTGAAAAGTTATTAACTTTATCTTCTTCTTGTGGATTTTGAAACTGTTTTTGGGGTATTGACTTGGAAAAAAAAGAGAGGATTCAGGGGTTTTAGGGTAGTGATGGTAATAGATAGCCAATAGTTTAATGCCTTTCGGTTGTCTTTCCTATATATCTATATCTTCCCTTCTTCGTGCAGATTGAAGTATAGTACTAGTTCATGTCAAATCGAAATGACAGGTTATTGATTCTCTAGGTTTTTTTTTTTTTTTTTTTTTTTTTTTTTGGGTTTTAATATCTAGGGTTTCTCTTTTATCTTGTGTGCTTTGCCCATATATCTGAGCTTGAAAGAGAGAAGTTTTTGAGTTTCAGAGAGAGGGAGAGAAAAAAGAAAAACTATATACTGTGTGTTTATGCTAGCTATGGACATGTATGCATGGCTTCTGATTTTCCCTACGAATTCATTCATGGCGATTTTGCTAAATTAGGTACGCAATATATATGTAGTTTCTAACTTTCCATGTCATTTTATTACATTCTATTTTAGTTCTGGTTCTTCTTTTACTCTATTTGTTTTGGTTTGTGTCTCTGTGTGTGCCTTTTGCCTTAATGATAATGAAAACAAAACAAATTATTTGAAAATATCTTCTTTGTTTTGAGTATATGCATTTGTTTAAGCTCTAGGAATGATTTGGAGCTGATCCTTTCCTGTTGAGAGAGAATGGCAGATGAACTGCTTTTCAACCAAGTTCATGTATAGATATTTGATGCACATATTGTGACAAATTTTAAGCTTCATATAATGTTGTACTTCCATTTTTCCCTCACAATATTTTGTAGTACTTCCATTCCATCCAATTTCTATTTTCTTAGAAATATATAATAATGAATAATAGAATAGAATACAGTAAAACTTAACTAACACAGAGACTATAACACTGACGGGGATGGAAATCACTTCCTTTTCTATTCCTTGTGTACCCCCAAACTGAAAATTAGGTGTTAATTAACTTATGTTAAACTATAATTAATTATTTTTTTTAACTAAATAGAGAGAAATAATGAAAATAAAATAAAATTTTTTACACTAAGACAAAAAAAAAAAAACTTTATCCTTCCCGTTGTATCAGTATTTTATGCTACATGAAATTTAGATGTTGAAATGTGAGTTATTAATTATATATGAACTAAAACATAATGTGAATTATATTGTTTGTTAAATAAAAACTAGTTAACATATATAGGGCACTATTTTGATGTGGTAGTATTATCATCAGTAATTTATATTCCACCTGAACTGCACACGGCTACTAAATGACCTACGCACAGTGTGACTCTTGTAGATTTCTTGGTTGGATATTGTCTTGATTTTGTCTGGTGTTTTAGAATGATGTTATGGACATAACAAAAAGGTACAACAATTTCATAACATTTTCAAATTAATATGCCACAAAATTTTAAACTGAAGATTGTGGTGGGTTATATGTGAGTTGGCATGTTAAATTAGGGACTGTTGTAAAACTGTAATGGCTTTTTGTTGTATCCTAATAATAATGCCAATAGATTCAACTCTTGTGGTTGCAATACTCAATAATTAAGGGTCCGTTTGATAATATTGTTCTAGTAATGTTGTTTAAGTATTGTAAAAATACGTGTAAGTGAAAAAGTGTTGTGAAAATACGTGTTATGTTGTTTAAACAACAAAAACTGTTATTTAAACAACACAACCAAACAACTCCTAATTCGCTCAAAACATGGAGAACATTGAATAAGGATTAGGAATGATTCCACTGATAAATTCAAAGGTCTATTACAATTTATAGCATATGAGAGCTTATTACTAGAACTACACGTACAGGAAAAATGCTTCATTCACTTTCTTATGACCTTTCATTGTCAAACAGAAGTGACTATTAATGAGATTATTACTTATGATACTTCTACTCTCTCTCTTTCTCTCTACATTGTCAGCTAAAGCTTAGTTCTCTCTTTCAGTGATAGTAGAAACATGTACCAAAAATAAGGAATTTTAAAATATATATTTCGTTTTGGTGGTAGAGTCATATTTAGAGGACAGCTGCCAAAAAAATTTGGCTTTGGGCAGCATTAATGTTGGGCTCTTTTTGGTGTTTGAGGTGGTAAAATAGCTTTTACCACCACTAATACTGATGCTTTTAGTAAGGACTAGTTTTGACCCCCAAAAAAAAATAGACACTAAAAATCATATTCCAATTACATATATAGATTTCCCTTTTACTACGTTTACCAATATTTTAGGATACACTAGAAGGTTGCATTACCCAAAATGGCAATGCAAGATAGATTTTGTACTATCCAATTAATTTTAATTTGCTACTTGAAGCTTTCACATTTTCAGCATCCCATTATTGGGAGGGTGAAGGAAGACTCGTGCCATTATCTTTGTAATAAAACACCTATTGTGCCTTTTCAAATGTGTCTTTCCATTATGAAGAATCCCCAAAGACTCATAAAAAAATTTAGTGTCATAATACGTCTAAGCTAGGAAACCTTTAAGTTTAAATTTTACGAGAACGAGGTGGCTTAAACACACACTTATATGACAAGATAGCTAATATCCTTTATCAAAGAAAAAAATGCTAGGATTAGTTAACTCTACAATCTAAATGAAAAAAAAAAAAAAAAAAAAAAAGTTCTATCTCTCTAAGTTTCCAACTTCATTTCATTTATTATATATACAATTCATCAAACAAGTAAGTCTTAATGATCCATCATCATTTGTCTCTATATTATTACTCTCTAGAATGCCAATAGATATATAGGTCAAGAGTCATGTAGCTCAACTGATATTTTTTAGTATTTTCAATAAAGATGTTTAATGTTCAAATCTTCCATTGTTATAATTATCAAATTATTAAAGAAAAAAAATGTCATGACATAGCATTATAGGCAAATTAGAATAAAACTCACAAACCATCGAATCCGAAAACTATCACATATGTTTGAATGGCATTATATTTTAAGAAAAATAAAAATCATGGGCTAATTATAACTCCTAACTATTCCAAATTTCACCATACTCCAAGCTCTCACATATTATCGTTTAGGAGTAGTGAAGGTGCACAATTGTTTATGCTCAATTAGCAACACCATTCCTAATGAAGATTCTTAAATTGCTTCCATAATTAAGCTAATTTTCATATTTTGATAGCCATACAATTATTCCTACTTTTGTAATCCCACAAAGAAGTGAACAAAAAATAAGATAAAGTTTGGCAACAAACTTAGTTGTAGCCTACAACTCCACTCCATTCAATATCTTTTTATTGGATATGAATCTTGACAAATCCACCATTAGATTATATTTTCTTCTTATATCCTCTATGCTTATAAAATTTCTAGATGATTAAAGATCAATAACTTTGTCATCAATCAAATGTTTAATTTCAAGTTTTTGTAATCTAAAATTATACATAAAAAATAAGTTTATGAATTAAATAGTAAATAACATTCGATTGTCATAAAATTTGACATATGTGTTAAGAACATAAAAAATATACAATTCAACAATTAGATTTTCAAAATATCTAATCATATTAATTTTTTAAATAGGAGTTACAGCCTTAAACTACAACTAAATTTGTAATCAAACTTTATTCTAAAAAATAATTTAAACGAGAAATAAGTTAATCTATAATCTAACAGCTTAATCTTTAGTCTAATAGCGATATTACATAGATTTGTATGCTAGAAATTTATATATATATATATATATATATATATATATAATCTACCATACTTCCTCTCATTGAGAAAATATCTTTTGTAATAATTATACCAAGTAACTCATGTAACCCAACAAAAAAAAAAAAAACTACCACACTTCTTTCCATCTTATATATATAATCTACCAACCCAATAGTTGAATACTATGTGGGAAGTTAGTGGAACCAATTATGCCAAAAAGTATATAATTTGATCACATGTCATTCATTCATTGGGTTATTCCATGAATGACCTTTTTTTTTTTTTTTTTTTGTTGAGAATGCCATGAATGACTTGATATAGCTGTTACATACTTTATCCCTTCTACACTGCATGTGGTTTTACTTGCCATTCAAGGATTGAAAGCTATTACTTATTACAACGTTATACCATGGCTTTTGCTCCAGGCTTGAATGCATAATACATGAGCCATTTATAACAAGCATCAAAGTGTTTCAAAATTGTCGTTCGGTACATATCTAAAAAAACTAAAACTGTCACTCGGGTCTTCATATCAAGGTCAAGATGATGCATAAGGTCTTTGAATGTATAATTGTTCTCTTTGCACTAATTCGCATATGCTCAAGCTCATTACGATTGCCCTCATACTCAAATTATGGAATTTTCATCAACCAGCATAAATTTTAATGTCAAATTTTATTTATAATAATCTAAGGGATGTTAGTACAATTAAGGAGACTTGGTAGTAGAATAAGAAGGTTCAAGCAGAGATTAAGGAGTTAGAGCTATTGAAACCTAAATAGATGTAGAGACAATACTGCTTACAATACTGCTTATGAAAATTATGAAGTGGCAAAGAGCGAAGCAAAAACAATTGTCCAAGAGGCTAATTTTAAGGCTTATGGTGAATTATATAGAAAATTGGGAATGAATGATGGAGAAAAGAATATTTATAAACTTGTTAAGATAAGGGAAATAAAAACAAGAGACTTGAATTGTGTCAAGTGCACTAAAGATGAAGATCAAAGAGAATTAGTAGAAGAATAATAGATTAAAGAAAGATGGAAAAGTTATTTTGATAAACTTTTTAATGGAAATGATACAAAAATATTGGAGTGAATTTAGTAATCCAATTGAGGATAGAAAATGTAGGTTTGTTTGAAGAATTTGGGTGACCAACGTATAGAACACATTGAGAAGAACTTAGGTCATGTGGTTGTATGTTGGTTGACAAACCTTTTAATAAGATCTTAAGGGTTAATAAAATGCTTAATGAGTGGAAGAGAAGTATTCTAACTCCTGTTTACAAGAACAAGTGAGATATTCGAAACTATACAAATTACTATGAAATTAAACTTATGAGTCACACTATTGAACTTTTGGGATAGAGTGATTGAACATAGATTAAGACATGAAACAACAATATTAGAGAATCAATTTAGTTTATTCCAAGGAAATCTAGTGAAAGTATTTTTCTTACTCAAGCACCTAATCAATTTAGTTTTGTTATATGGTTTTAATTGATCTAGAGAAAGCATATGATCACATCTCTAGAAAGGTTATGTGGTAGGTTTTGGAAAGAAAGAAATTCCTTCAAAATATATTGAGTTGATTAAGGATGTGTATAAGAGAACAATAACTAATGTGACAACAAGTAGATGCATCAAAAGTGAGTTTTCTAAAACTATATGTTCACATTAAGGATCAACAATAAGTGCATATCTCTTTACACTAGTGATTGGTCTATGCCTTTACATATGATAGAGTTTTAGTGGGTGAAGGTAGATGTGAAGTTAATCTCAACTAGCGAGATGCTTTAGAATCTAATGCTTTCAATTAAGTAGGCCTAAACAAAGAATATAGAATGTAAATTTCTTAAAAGTAGAAATAGAGATAATGGGGCAAAAAGACTTGATGGTTAAAAAATGTTTAAGAGCAAGAGTTTTAAATATCTTGGATCAATAATTCATAAAGATGAAAATATTGAAAATGATGTTTATTATAGGATAAAAGTATGATGGCTAAAGTGGAGAAGTGCATCTAAAGTACTGTGTGATCTTACAATACTTATTAAGATTGCTATAAGAAGCAACATATTCATAAAATGTGTGTAATTGGAATGAGAATGAATATTGGATAATTGAAAATAAACAAAAAATAAATTTGTTTGAAATGTGGAAATTCACTTAAAGATGAGAGTGCCCCTTATTGATGAAAAGATGCTAGTGAGTGGCTTGAGAAGGTTTAGTTATGTTTGAAGAAGAGCAATTAATGCACTAGTGAATAAGAGTGAGTTAATTCAAGTTGAAGGATAGAAGCAGTAGAAAATAATATGTGAATTAAGGAAATTAAGGAAATAACAAGTATGACTTTCGTACAAAATAAAATAATAGAAGAGAATATATGTGATTGACACTGATTAGTTTGCTGAGAATTCATAATTGACCCTAAAAGTTTAATGCTAGGTTTGGTTGTTGTTGTGTATTATATGTGTTGCTCGTGAAGCACACTTAAATAACCTCTAAATTGTAGCTAGTTAGAGTTTTTCTCTGTAGCTAGGATCAGATTGCCCTCATGAGTGCTTGTTGAGGCTTGTCCCTGTAGGCGCAATGTCAACAATTAAGATGCAGAAACAATCACCTAGTCACCTAATCAAATAGAAGAGTTCCTCATATGTAGAGCATCAAACCAGAAACTACAAAGGAGCAAAATTTTGAAAAGCAGTTTAGCAAACCTCAATACCTTATCATGATGTGACCTCATATTCCTTACATCAGAGGTAAGGAAAGTCGGCGAGAAAATAATGTTAAGTTCAACATTAAGATATGGAGGGTAGCTAAGAGTTGAGTGAATGAACAAGTTTTATGAGGTACCATGTGAGGAACTTTGTAAAACCAATAACCAATTGCTTCAGATTTTCCACAGAAACAAAAGAGCATGTTGTTCTCTGGGGAAAGTGAATCTAGTTACCTTATTCAACTTCATTTTCAAAGGAACCACTCAAAGTTTCAAAAAAAATATGAGCTGCAACCTCTGTAGGGAATTCAACCCGAAATTCCCAACCTGTGAGAAACAAAAATAGAGAAAACACACGCCAAAGAAAACAATCACGCACAAGACTATATTTACGTGATTCGACAATTTGTCTACGTCCACGGAGTTACAGAGATTTCAATATTATCAGGGAAAAAATACAAAGTGCGGCTACAGTGTTTTTTCTCTCTCAAAAACAACAAGAAGACCGAAACCCTAATCACAAAAACAGTTTCTATATCCTGCGCACAGGATTCATAATGGGCTACAATATCCTCCACACCATGGACTAAGCCTCAGAAAATCTCCCATTAAAAACCACGCAACATTATTTCGGATCGGGTCAGGTCGTCAACCAAATCAAACACAACTAGGCTCCACAAACCCCAACAGCCTCTTTTTTAACTTATGATTTATCAAGATTCCCATGTTTAAAGACAAAAATCATACTAACTAAACGAAAAGATGCCCCGAAATAAGCTTAAACGTTTAGGAAATTGGTGAGATCTATCAATCGCTAATCTTTCTCATGTATAGGCTCCTACATTTCTCTCATGTGTAAGCTTATCCAAGTTAGAGATGCTATGATCTGAATATAGGATATTGCAGTCTAGGACAATATAAATTACCTAATTTTCTAAAAGCATAATATACTTTTCAATGAACAATTTTTCACAATTATCATAAGAGATTTTATGGGAATCGTTTCAGAAAATTAATAGGCCTAATAAAATCTCATAATTTTGTGTTAGTTATGGAACTTTAAAAATATCAAATAGGTGAAATTGTTAATCTGACTAGTTAATCATTGTCAAGCTATTTTCGTGAAGATCTAAATGATTACTTTTGACCTTCTTCAATGTTTGTGGGAATCTATATGACGAGGGTCATTTCAGTTTTTAAAAATCTAGTATATTGTGAATCATACTAATATTTAGATAGCAATTGATAATTTTTTATATATTTTAGCAGGGACGTAACCAAGATTCGAACCTAGGGGGCCAAAGCTCAAAACAAATTTTTTTTTTATGAAAATAAAAACTAACATCTATTTCATATTCAACAAAATACTACATATGAAATAAGTGTTTCTTAAACATTTGATATTATAAAAATGTCGACAAAATATAACATACAAAAAAATCACTTATGACTTACCAAAAACTAGTCTCACAAATTCACAATCACAGTACACACAAAACAGTCACTACCAATGGCTAGTCTCACAAATTTACTATCACAATTCAGTACTCACATCCTACTATCCCAGTGGTCCCACTTTATTTCTTTATAGATAAAACCAAAAAAAAAAAAAAAAAATTACAAACATTGAAACACTCAAACATAGGTGACCGGTCCACACAAAAAGCCACAATTACACAGTAGTCAATACAAAACCACAAACTAGTCTACGGTCCACACAACACACCAGTCCATAAAAAGCCACAACTCACAAACACAACAGTCAACACACCACAATTCATAATAAAACGCAAAGGGCAGAGGGCTAACCGGCTAAGGCAAAGCAATATAGTAAAGACAAAAAAACAAAAATATGAACTTGAGAGAGGAGAGAAATTTCTTAGATTTACCAGACTCGTGTGTGACTGAAATCAAGGATCTGAGCAGGAGCAGCAGCAGCAACACCAGATCTGATCTAAGGAAAAGAACAGCAGCAACAATGATGGAGGCGTTGATGAGGTTGAGTGGAGGAAGAGTGAGGTTAGGGTAAAAATCAGGGAATTATAATTTAGGTTTTTAGTCCATATTTATTTTTTATTTTGTCGTTTTTAGTTTGTCGTTTTTTTTTTTTTTTTTTTTGGATGAGTTTGTCAGTTTTTTTTTCAGATTGCATCCGTATACCATTTTTTTTTTTAATTGGAGGGCTGGGGGGGGGGGGGGGGGGGGGGGCTATTAGGACAAAAATTTAAAATTTCAACACATATATATACTAGCTTTTTTATGTGGGGGGGGGGGGGGGGGGGGGGGGGAATGGCCCCCCCTGCCCTACTGTAGGTCCGTCTCTGTATTTTGGCGCTCCCTTGAAAACAAAGTTGAAAAATCTTTGAATTGGCTTGAATATTTTTAACAAAAACAACTGAGTACTAGTGTTGAATTTTTCCTGTCTTCCTTTACTTTTTTTTTCCCCCATCAACTTGGATCAATTTACTTTTTCTCATCAGTTCATTAATCGCTCTAATATGTACATGACCAAAAAATCTTAAAGCGACCCTCCTTAACCTTTTCATTGATAGGGGCTACCCTCATCTTTAACCAAATTTTCTCATTTTAAATCCTATATTTCTATGTATTTTAGCTTTTCATCTTAACATTCTCATTTCAACTATTCTCATATTGTAAATATGTTGCCTCTTAATAATCGAACATTTAGTACCATAAAGTATAGCTAGTCTTATAGCGGTTTTATAAAATTTTCTCTTTTAACATAATAGATATTCTATGATCACACAATACTCTTGATAAGTTTCTTCACTTCATCTATCATGTTCTAATCTTATGATTCACGATTCACATTCTCTTCAATCTCTTAATCTTTATAAATTATTTATCCAAGATATCAAAAGCTTCATTGTTTAATATCTTTTAACAATCGATTTTGTACTCTGTTTTAGTCCTACTTAATTGAAAGCTTTTAGATTCTAAAGTTTTTCACAAACATTCTAACTTAACATTAACTCAATGTCTAGTTTCATTCACAAACATTGTATCGACTGCAAAAATTATACACCAAGGGATTTCTTTTTGAATCAATTTAGTGAGCTCATCCATCACTTGTGCAACTGATCCTTGATGGAAATCTATGGTAATAAGAAACTCACTTGTGATGCCTCCACTAGTTTCCACACTAGTTACAGGTCTGTTATACATATCCTTAATCAACTCAATATGCTTTAGAAAATTTATTTTCTTTCCTAAAACCCACCACATAACCTCTCTATGAACCCTTATCATATGCTTTCTTAGGTCAATAAAAAAACATATAAAAATCTTGTAGGCTTCCCAATATTGTTCTATTAGGCTTTTAAGGTAGATTGTTTCGGCAAAAAACCAAATTAATTCTCCGATATTATTATTTTGTGTCATAACCTATGTTAACACTTAAGAATAATTTATTGAAAATATTTGTTAAGCAACATACATCCACATCACCAAAGCACCTTTAGACTTCAATAATTTCATCTGGTCCCACGGCTTTTCTGATTTTCATCATCCTTAATATGTCCTTTACCTCGGTCATACAAATTCTACAAAAAAACCTATGATTTCTATCCTCAATTGGTTTACTCAATTTATTCAAATCTTTTTTATCGCTTCCAATAAAGAGTATCAAACTAACTTTTCCATCTCTCTTTATTATGCTTTTCTTTTACTAACAATTTTTTTCCCTTCATTTTTAATTGACTGGACACCATTAAAGTCTCTTGCTTTCATTTTTCTCATCTTAACATGTTTATAAATATTATTTTCTTGTTCTATCCTCCCTAACTTGGTATATAATCAATCATAAACTTTACATTAGCATCTTCAGCCACCTTTTTACTTCCCTCTTTGCCACTTTGTAATTTTCATAAGCAACATTGTCTCTACATCTAGGTGTGCTACTATAGCTCTCTCTCTCTCTCATATTATTGCTGCTTGAACCTTCTTATTCTAGCACCAGGTCTCCTTAATCAGTTGCCCACATCCTTTAGGTTCCCCAACTGTCTTTAGCCACTCTTTTAGTACAATTAGCTATTTCATTCCACATCTTATCAACATCTTCGTCTAAATTTAACTTGAATTCTTCGATTATTTTATCTTTGGAAACGCCTTGTTTCTCCACCTTCAAGCCCACCGCCTAATTTTTGGATTTGTGTCTAATACATATTCTTTTTCCATCTTCTAATATAAATATGCAGTACAACCAAACTATGTTGTGTGGTTGCACTCTCTCTTGGTATGACCTCACAATCTCTACATCATCTACTATTCACTTTGCAAGTAAGAATGTAATTTATTTGACTAATATTTGCCCCACTTTTGAAGGTAATTACACATAATTTCCTTTTCTTAAACCAATTTAATATCAAATTATATGTTGTTGCAAAGTTTAGAATAGTATTTCATGTTTCATTATTTACTCCATATGACCTCTTTGAACTCTTTCAAAGCCTACACTATCGTTTCCAACATAACTATTCAGTTTTCCTCCAACATATATATACCAAAGGCACTGAATATCCCAAAAAGAAAACTGTTAAATACTGGTGAATACAGCAAAGCAAATGATGAGTTTTTTTGAGAAACAAGCAAATGATGAGTCAAATTGTTTATTAATCATACTCTTATGTAACGTATCGAATATATTGTGTTATAATTTATTTCTTAAGAAATAGTTTCAACCTATGACATCTGCTTTTGATAATTGCTTATTATAATTAGACCAAGATACCAATTAATTTTTGGTGTAAGTGGAGAGAATACAAATTTTTTGTACCACTTTTTGTGTTTCACTTTATAATCCTGGTGTTATTGAAGCTTTAGCTGTTCACAGTGGGATCACACTAGCTTCAAACATTGGATTTCATAAAGCTAACAATTGAAATGACTGAAAAGGATGTATGAATTAATATATGCTCTAAAATTGAAGATATCATAAAAATTATAAAAAGGCGGTCTCACAATTATAGGAATCGGGAATTGAATTTTTTTTATTCTTTTATTCTAAGACTTACTCTTTTATAAGATGCCACACCGCCACTCGAACTCGAACCGAGATGCTCTAGCACTACTTCCTAAGAGCAGCATGTCTACCAATTTCACCATAGCGGCTTGTTTGAAATCATAATTACCCATTTTGATTCAATCGCCAAGGTTAAAGTACTTAATCATGCAATGCTTTATTTGTATTTGACGCTGTTGTTTGGATGGAAGATGTTCCATCATAAGTTGTTTCTGTTTTACGGGCTGATTTAGCCAACATTCATTAATAAAATTGCTTGATCTTGTTCCTAAAAAAAAAAAAAAAATTATATTCCACCAATCACAACTTGTCATGTATTTGTTTTACTTTCCTTATTGAATAGCCAAAGTTTAAAATGGAAAAAAATTAAATACATGCAAGTTGTGATTAGTGGAATATAAAGTAGAACACATAAAATGGTACAGAAAATTTGTATTCAAAAGGGGATTGAACCTTAGATTTTTTATTCGACAACTAGAGAAGTTCAATATGAGAGATATGAATATCAACACATTGGGCTGATCTTTTTGTTTCACAATCTGCTTACTGCTTACAAGATTATCAGTCTAATTAGTATCAATTCTTTACTTCTTGAAGCTGTAAAATAAGCATTTGACTCATTTTTCTTTCTTTTTTCAGCATGGACAAAATCCTTGAACGTTACCGCCAATGTTGTTACTCGCAAGCCAACGATGTGGTTGAGGAGGGAACGCAGGTTTTGTTTGAAAAATCTCTATCTGAATTCCAATTTAGACGTGTTGAATGATATTTCCATTTTGAAGAGTATCTTCATGAATCCTACATGCATGTGTTTCTAGCATGTTTATGATGTTATTAATTGACAAAATGCAACCAAAAAAAAACCATGAATTTTGTGTCGTTTTCAAATAGACTACTATTGTTTCAATTTATGGTCCATTTGAATTGAGGTGGGAGGGAGATCGAGTACAGTAGAGTAGAGTAGAATTGGCTTTAAATTAGCCTATTTTCAGCCAACTCTATTCTACTCCCCTACACTCCCCCTTCCGCCTTCCTCAATCCATACAGGCCCTTAGGGTTTTTCAATCCTGAGGTTTGGATAATCACTTAATTGCTCATTTTATCACACTTTCACTTTAAACCCCATACTTCTTCCGTTCACAATAACTTTTAATTTGTCTTGTAGAGAGACTTGTGGTGCTGCAAATTAGTGTGTAGTTCGTTATTTGTGAATAGAAATTCTCTATTTGTTTTTTGTGTTTTACTTTATGTTCTACTGATTATAGTATATGCATTGTGTCTAGTTTTTTTTTTAGAGAAGATTTTTTTAAATTTTATTTGAAAATTTGATTATTTTATAAAGAAAGTAAAAAAAAAAAAAAAAAAAAAAAAATACAAGACAAATTGTGATTGGTGGAGTATAAAGTGGAACATAAAAAATAAAACAGACAATTTATATTCATTATTTGCTCTCATTTTGTGCCGCAATTAGTACAAAGGAGATCATTTTGTAAGGTGCTGCACTTTGGAATTTGTCTTCACTAGAGAGTATCCTTATTTCTCTCTTGTTATGTAGCTTTGTTATTCACTTATTTGTTTGCAATGTGCGGAAAAAAAATTAAATTTTTTTAAAAAAAAATTTGACTTAGAGAGAAATCTCTTTAAAAACACTGCAAAAATATGAGGTGAGATTGTGTGTGTGTGTGTGCAAATGATTTTGGGGCTCCCAAGGAACCACACAAGGGGAGGTGGAATAAGTCAAATTGATAGATAGTTTGGATTAGGGTTTAGGGTTTTGGTTTAAGGGTTTATGGTTAAGGGTTTGGGGCTTAAGGGTTTAGGGTTTTTGGATCTTGGGATTTGGTGTTAGTGTGTTGTATGTGGCTTTCGAAGGTATAAAGTTAGTTCCCCATTTTTCTCCATTTTTAAAATTTTAAACCGAGTTTCCATTGGGGGAACTGTGCAGCACTAATCTTAGTATTAGTGAGGGAGAGCTATTTGGGTGAATTTGGGATTTGGGTTATGTGAGAATGCCTCCACCATATTTGGATCTCCAAATTCATTAATGAAAATTTCTCTTCATTGTTGCCCATGGACGTAGGCTAATATCGAATCTTTATGTGTTTGTATCTATTTTTCTTCATTCCTGTTATTTGTTTTAAAGATTTTTCTAAAACCTATAGTGGTGGGAAATTTTGACCCCAATAAAATGAATTAATTACTCAAGTTGATTAATTAATCATATTATGCAAAATGTCCAATTCAATTTATATTGGGCATAACTATGTCATAAAAACTAAGTGCAATGGAAAACAAATTTTTGATACAACGATATTGTTATAATTGGAAAAACATTGACAGGAAAAACCTCAATAGGTGGTTTAAAGGTCACCACTAACTTGAAGAATTCACTATGAAAAAAATGGAAGTTACAAGAACAAGAAATATACCTAAATCCAAAGTTGCTACCTACAATAGAACTTACCAATGCTATCCAAGTAGAACTCCATCCCAGTTGGACTCATCTAATTTGTGAATTTCTTTGGTGCACACTCACCCAATTCGTGTCTAACACACCATAGCAAAAGCTTAATTGTACTAGGTTACCTTTGCAATAGCTTCACTTGGAACATCTCAGAAGTCCTCAATACATTGCCAGATGATGCTTGATACAAAACTCTTGGCACACAAATGTCCGAAAAAATCTCTTTCTAAACTCACAAGTTCAATGGGTGAAGGTTAGGGTTTTCTCTCTTAATACCTTAAGGTATCTGCCTCTACAACCCTTTTTTTAAAAGTTGTGCTTAATGAGCCTTTATATAGCCTTTTCAATCAGGGTTACAAAAAACACTTGTTCAACCGATTTTAAAACTGGTTCTCACTTAATGCCTTAAGGTATTTGCCTCTACAACTCTTTCTTCTTCTTCTTCTTCTTCTTCTTTTAAGTTGTGCTTAATGAGCCTTTGTATAGCCTTTTCAATTATGGTTACAAAAACCACTTGTTCAACCGATTTTAAAATAGCATGCAAAACAGAGAAATTTGGATCCACGAATCTTGATCAGTCGACTAGTGTCGAGGCAGTAGTCGAGCTTAAGTAAATCTCAATTCATCCTACTAGCTCTCTATAGACTCCCATGAACCATGAGAATCTTTTTTTGGTCATTTTCAATATTATTACATAAATAAATGTGCACTTGGCCATATTTAAATTTCTTGTTAATGACTTCAAAGGAGGGAGAGATAGAGAGAGGAATCGTTTCTCTTGTTGGAGAGAACACCTTACAAAAACTTTAATTGAGGTCTTAATATAACATATATAGTTTTAATCTAAAATTTTAAGTTTATGAATTTGGGTCCAATTTTGTTAGAATAATTTCTTAACTCTTTACTTTTTCTCTATATGAGCCTTCCATGCACACATGTATATCCATAATTTTAAAAACCGGACCATACCGGCCAGTTTAAACAAGAACCGAACACCAATCCGGTCCAATAAAAACCTCTAACCAGTCAAAACCAAGAACTGGAACCAAAACTGGTTCTTTAACTGTACAGTTTTTAAAACCTTGTGTATATCCAACAATTTCCTTTAGGCTCAAGATGTCTCTCTTTCTTGACTCCAAAAATAAGTATTACTAGTTCCCCTTAGGCTCACATATGTTGTCAATGGGAACCAAAGATCATTTGTAAATGTTTTGTGGGCTTGCGTTGTGTGAAACTTTGATAAGATTGCCACCTTAAGGCATACCACCATTTACTCTAATACCATGTGGAGAATAACACCTTCAGAAGATTTCAGTTGAAGTCAGAATATAACATATAAGGATATCACTTAATTTAAAAGTTTAAATTTACAAATTTAAGACTAAATATGTTATATTAATTTATCTATTTTTACATATTTCCTTCATGAAGGATTTTCACTCAAACTTTGTATTCCTAACGTCTCTATGTGTGTGTGTATATATATATATATTTTGAACTACTTGTATATTGGTTGATAAAGTATGATATTGTTAGATAATGAATAATGCATTAGCAATGCGACCTATATTTTATTCTCACTCAAGGATGTCTCCAAACCAAACCGCTGTCAAATATTGTCTCGATTCTAATTAGATTTAGTTTGGGTTTTCTTGGCATGGAAGGAAATGTTTTTCCTTGGTGTGGAAGTAAAAGATTCTTACTGATATGAAAGGAAAAATGTTTTCTTGTTGAAAGAGTAATTGAGTATTCATTGTCTATTAAGAAATAGAATTGAAACCTTATAAATAAGTATTGTTGCAAAAGTTTTGGTGGCTTTTGTCTAAAGGTCCTCCCACATGTGGAGATGAGAAGCCTCTTAGAAGAACAAGGAGTGGGTTTCTTGGAAAACTAATTGTGTAGATTTTTGGGGTTAAAAGCTACTTGTGGGCTGTGGTTGTGTGTTGAAAGTTTGTTTTATAAGTGACAGAGTTTTTGAGAGTATTGGGGCTTTAGAGTTGTGAGTTTGTAGATGAGAGAAGTTTTCTTTATGTTAATGAGACTTGAGTATTGTTTGTGTGAGTTGTGAGATTTGATTAAATGTGGTTGTAATCCATATCATTGATGATAGATTTTGGTTGGCATTGTCCATGATGTTGGAATGGAGTTGGCGAACCACGTTAAAAATTGTTGTCTTACATGAAGGCTTTACCCTTTTTTTTGTGAACACAGTTTTGCTAGCCTCAAATCACAACAGTTGATATTAGAGCTTTCACTTTTACACAAAAGCCAAATTCCCTTTCACCCTTTCTCCCCAGGCGGCAGACAGATCAACTTCATTCTTTTCTTATCTGCTGGTATTTTTCAGAAACGCTGCAAAATTAACATGTCTTCTCACATCACAACCCTTACCAAGCTCAAAGCACAGATACATTTATGTGTCTAGCTATAATATAATTCCAAATTTCAATGATTAATTATTTTTGAAAGTTATGGAAGTAAGCTAATATCACTGAACCCTGTATGATGCAGATTAGTAATGATTAGTTCTACTAGAAGTCACTTCTTTTCTTAATGTTCTTGTTTCTCTTTTTGTTGTTCAACTTAGACCTTATACCAAGAAGTCTCAAGGTTACGCGCCAATTATGAATCTCTTCAGCGTTCACAAAGGTTAATTCATTCATACCCGAACTTCTATCCATTACTCACTTGTTCTAATAAGCACCATATGAGGAATGCAATTGAGATGTAGCTTTTTTGAGAGTGTGCATATATTATATACACATTCAATCTCCAGAACACAAATGAATATAAGCTTTGTAAATGTGTTAATAAGGCATATGCTTGGAGAAGATCTTGAATCACTTAATCTGAAAGAGTTGCAACATCTTGAGAAACAGCTCGATAGAACTCTCTCACAAGCAAGACAGCGGAAGGTATGTAACAGTATGATATTGGAGTATCCATACACATGAACTCTCACACTTGCACATGCACAAGTGCACACATCACTAGCTATTGGCTAAATTGGAATGTTACACACATGAACTCCCTTGTTAATTAATTAAAAACTCATTAGGTATATGTGTATAACTTACCAATAAAAAAATTGATATGATTCTCTTTGATGCATTTACAACTCGTTTGAAAGGAATGAAAAATTTAAGAATTTGGGAGTTTAATTGGAATGAATATATTTTAACCACTTTAAAATTGAGAGAAATCAAAGGAAATAGAATATGGTTTAATAGAATTTTATAAACCCCTATTTTTATTAGAGAATATAATAGTAATATATTTTTTTATTATAAAAAGATTCATTTCGATTTAATTCCCAAACAAAATTACTTTTCATTCCATTCAATTCCTTATAAACAAGAGAGAAAAAGAGAGAGATATAAATATTTAGTTCATTTCAATTAACTTTCATTCTTTTCTTTTTTATCAATTCAATTCCTTTATAAACTTCTAAACATAATGCTATTTTCTTTCCTTTCGTATCCTCATTAGAGAAACATAATATCTCAAAAGTGAAACAGACTTTCTAAGATCATCATGTTCAACCGTCAACTGTTAGATTACTATAAGCTAAAACATAGATACAGTGGACCATGATTTGTAATACCACAGATTAACTTGGTTTTGCAATACTATGAGTTGTCTTGTTTTTTATATTAGTATTGTATTCATATTTACGGCATTGTAACAAACAATGGTCTTAGGGTTATTATATTAAGGATATTGTATTCTATATGTACCTTTATGTAGATACATTAAACTAGCAAAACTCAAGACTAAAAATTAATATAGCCGTTTAGGACACATTAATTCACTGCATGTATTCTTTTTGCTCTCATTTCTCCCTTTATTTCATTTTTAATATCATATATATTTTCAACAGAAACAAATAAAAGTTGCCCAAAGGTCAATTTTACTATACCTAGCTACTGTATATAATCATAACATTTCAACTGAAATGTAATTTTAAATCCGATTGAATATATAGAAGTCATATATAAGTGACAGACTGATACCATTGCAAGAATCAACACAGTCTTTTACACAAGGAATTCCACAGGGGAAAGTGATTGGATTTGTATTAAAGAATAACCATTGCATATATGCTGAATGATGAGAAGCTTATAAAGCAGTGTTTACAATAATCCTATACATATGGGAAATATTAATTAATGTTCTAAAGACACTTATTAGTAAACTATTTTAGGAAAGCTTTTATGGAAAAAGTGAAAAAGTAATTAATATTTTGATAATTTTTTCAATTTCTCGTAAAAGTAATATAAAAATTTTACTAAAATAATTTATTAATAATTGTCCTAAAGACACCCGTTAACATAACCGTATATAATATACCGTACACAAAACACCTGAAATATTAATTGTAACTTGTTCTGACTTATAGTTTAGTCTCTACTGAAGCTTTTAATATGTTTCTCTCTCGCTCTCTCTCTCTTCGTTGATTTGCGTGGATATTAATGTTATTGTAATTAAAAATGCATTTTCTACTTAAAATGCAGACAGAGATGATGTTAGAACGATTAGAAGGACTACGCAAAAAGGTGAGGCATTCCAAACCAAGATCACATGGCTTTGCTTTTATGCATTGTTAGTATGGACGGTCATAGACTCGTAGTGTTGATAGTTCAGATACTCTTTCTCAATAAATCATAATCATGAATTCTTGATTGAAAATGATAAACTATCATTTCAAAAAAATAAAGTATCATTTATCCCCCCAAAACTTAAGTTAATAGAAAATGGTATATTTAATCATGTTAATTATTATTCTGAACAGAAAATTTGTGTGCTTTGTGAAAATCAGATTCGGTTTGGTTGCACTAATCACATTTTGGGTATATTTTGACATTTAATTTGGGACATGATAAAGACCTGTATGCTGTCTGTTTTTTCATAACTATACTTTGATATGCGAATGTGTGTAACCAATTTTTTTGTAGGATTTTTTTGTTTTCATATGTCATTCTCAATGCTTTTTGCACACATTGGCAGGAGCAAGATCTAGGAGAAATAAACAAACAGCTCAAATCTAAGGTTGTACCTTGAGTTCCTGGCCTTGTCAACATGTGCATAGTGATTTGAATGTTCTGGTAATAAGCCTTTTATTTGTGTACTTATTTGCGCACTCTAACAACAATTTTTCAGCTTGAGGAACATGGTCAATGTACTGAAGCTATTCAAGAGCCAGGAAATCCTAGCACAGTAGCACGTGATAACCAGCTTAAGGTGCACACTCCACAAACCAATCACAAGGACTCTGAACCCAACTTACAGATGGGGTACTGATCTCTCTCTCTCTCTCTCTCTCTCTCTCTCTCTCTCATATTTAATTGAAAGTATGGTTATTTCTTGGTTGGAGCAAACCACTTTCTGTACCACTACCTCAGTCCAAATTTTCCAGAAACAACTTCAATAAAGAATAGCATTTTGTAACAGTTTTGCTCTATAATATAACCTATTTATAGAATTTGCAAGTCGGATATCTTTGATAGAGAGAGTTCATTGATGCAGGTACAACCAACCTCTTGCCCCAGAAGAAGCAATGGCAACAAGGAACTTAGCAGGTGGGAGTAGCCGTAACCAGGGTTGGCTTCTTTGAAGGGTTCCCACAAGCTTTTCCAACCTGAATTAGAGGATGCCTAGTGATGTCTCTCTAATTGAGTTGTGTGACTAATAATTAATTATGGAACCATGCATTTGAAGTAGTAAATAATGAATAAACATATACGTATATCTATGAATATTTGTGATACAGTATGCAACATATGATTGTAAGTGTGCATTTATTTGCTAATGATGATTTAAGAGCTTTACATTTATAATATATATATATATATATATATATATATATGAGAAGAGAGAGTTAACCTCTCTGTCTTCCTTTTGGTTAATTAGTTAATTACACCATTCTCAGTTTTCCGTCTTGTTGTCCAACTTGATGAATGAAAATTAAAGGGTCAACAAGAAGGAAAAAGTGAAAAACTAAAATCTAAAGATGAACTTTTTTGCATATGCACTCAAAAGCTATTCAGCTGGAGAGTTTTTCCCTTTCTTTGTGAACACAAAAGGCAAACTAGTCTAATTCAGTTAAAATGCCAACTTTTATTCAAAGTAAAATGTTGGCAATCAAACTCTCTTGATAACTTTTTCATGTCAAACTTGCTCGAAGAAACCCCAAATGTTGTAGTGATGTAATAGTTTGACTAGTTTCCCACCTGCAGTCTGCAGATGCTGTGTATTGTAGTTTCAGATTTAAACCTTGTTAAAGAACAAAGACTATTTTATAAAGCTGCAAGGTCTGTGACAGCATGGGGTTGGGCAAGGCCCATATGAGTAGCCTATAAGCTTTTCAGGATTAGGTAAAAAAATCATTTTCTTTCCCAAAAAAAAAATCTTTTTCTTTTGGTTTGGTACATGAAGTCAGAATTATATAGGGTCTTTTCAAAATCTTATTCTTTTTGCTTGGTACGTGAAGTCAGAAACAGTTTCTGCTGAGAGCTTTACAGGTTTAGATTATATTTGCTATGTAAACTTACATCAAAGATATACAAAAGTGGTAAATATTATACGTATATTTACAAAAAAAAAAAAGATATATATTATATATTTTTTGCAAATATTGTTATTTTGTGTATATATATTTAGTTTACGTTACAAGTACAAATATAAATATAAAATTTTCCAAGTTTTTCAAAACAAAATCATGCTAGCTAACGGTAATTCCTGAGGCAATGAACATAGATGGTTTAAAAAATAGGGTTCAGTTAATGTGTGCTCTGAGAGTACAAATTAAACTATCTATTTTTTAAAATATTTTTTCGGAAATTAAAAAAGTTGTCAATATTTTTTCAATTCCCGAAAAAAAAAAATTTCCAAAAATGAAAATTATTGTATGCACTTAGGGCACACATTAGCAAAATCCTAAAAAATAAAAAAAAAAAGTTGTATTCCTACCAGAGACTAAATTCCGTTCGGAACTAGCGTAAAACACTGCTTTTACGCCAGCCAATGAAAATATGCCACATCATTATTTGACTTATTCTTGTGTTTCATCTCTCTCCTCTCACAGACCCACTCATCTTCTTCTTCTTCTTTAGATTTTCTCTCTCTCCGTTCCTCTGTTAACTCTTTCTTCTCGCTTTTTTTTTTTCATTTCCATACCATCAAATCCATTGCTTTCCTTCTCTTGTGTACTCATCTTCCCTGCACTGATCCATGCATCAACATAGTGGCAATGGACATTAAATCTAAAAGTTTCAAACAAAAACAAGTTGACGGAAAAGAAAAGTAACACCAAAACTTATTCCGGCCGAAGCTTGCATTTTGGCCCATATTCACCGAAAAGCACCGAAATAGCCGAAACACATCATATTGGGCCCAAATTTGTTCTGGAATTTGTTCTAATGGGTTTTGTTTGTCAGAATGGGTTTTGTTTGTCTATTACTATGAATGTGTCAGAGGAGTTATTCTACATTCTAATTCTTTGCTTCTTTGTTTGTTTGGGTTCACAGTCTTAGAAATTAGAATAAAGTATGCCTATTTGGTAGTTTCAAAGTACCAATGTGAGTGAATGTGATACTCCGAACGTTTCTTTTTTTGGCTTTTATTTATTTATTAATTAATTTATAATATTACTGATTGTGTTTTGTGTTGTGATGGGAGGATTTTTAGCTCTTCATGTTAAGTTTAGAACTGATCTTGAATGAATTCAAGTGGCTCTAAATTTATAAATGAGATATTTCATGATTAATTTTTGTGGGTTTTGTTTGGTGCTGAATTTGGGTTTTTTGGGAGCTTAAAGATTAAAAGCTTTTACTTTTTGAGGTTGATATGCTTGTTTTCTGGCTCTCTTTTTTTACTTTCAGACTTAATGCCCATTGCCACTGCGTTGATGCATGGATCAGTGTGGGGAAGAGCAATGGATTTAATGGTATGGAAAAGGGAAAAAAAAAAAAAGGACGCGAGAAGAGAGAGTTACAGAGGGAACGGAGAGAGAAAGAAAAATCCAAAGAAGAAGATAAGAATTGTGAATCAAGCCAAATAACAACATGGCATGTTTTCATTGGCTGGCATAAAAGCAGTGTTTTACGCCCGCTCCGAACCGAATTTAAACTCTTCCTACAATCTATTTCACCGAATGCTTTTGAACATTTCAATTGGGACTATCGCTCACAACTTTTTTATTTTAATCTTCGAATTTCAATAATTTAATCACAATTTTTTATTTTTTATTTTTTATTTTTTTTTTTGGTATATCTCATAATCCAACCTTTTGGAACCATCTCATTCATCAGCATCTTGCAACTTTCTCACCTGTCTTTGCCAAAATTTTATAAACATGTTATCTAAATTATCTGTCTCTATAGCATGGACTACGGTAATTTCGATGGTATCTTGGATGTTTTTGGAATACAATATCTAATGTGAAGTTACCATTTAATATGACGTAAGTTATTATATTAGTGAATATGACAAATATACGGTCATATGTGATATTATTGTTAATTCAAAATGACAAAAAAAAAGAAAGGAAAAACATGCGATATCTTATGACGTGTGGAACCTACAATTGAATATAATATAAATACTATTTTTTTTATCATATCACATTTTAATGTCAAAAATTAAATTACAATAATAAAATACCAAAAATCAATATGGGGTTGAATTATCAATATATGTGGAAAAATTATTATCATGTGTCATGTTACTAATAGAGATTCCATACCCAAAAAAAAAAAAAGTGTGGCTATTATAAAATTTCCATTCCCAAAAAAAAGTGTGGTTATTATATAAGTGACAGATTGATACCATTACAACAGCCAACGCAATCTTTTACACAAGGAATTCCACAGGGGAAAGTTATTGGATTTGTCTTAAAGAATAACCATTGTATATATGCAGAAGCTTATAAAGCAGTGTTTCTGATAGTTACACACCTAGCACTAAAGTAGTGAAATTCATAGTCCTATATATAATATACCGTACACAAAACACCTGATATATTAATTGTAAGTTGTTCTGACTTATAGTTTAGTCTCTACTGAAGCTTTAAATTTTTTTTTTTTTTTTTTTTTTGGGTAAACAAGGAAAATACATTAAAACTAAAGAGAATAAGTCTCAGGACAAAACTTGTTTAAGTACAACTCATTAGCATCTTCCTCAAAAAAGGATAATATGTCCACAGGCAGACTATGATAAACAAGAAAATCTAAAATTTGGCTTGATCCTATCCTAGCAAGCTTGTCAGCACACCGATTCGCTTCACGATAGCAATGCTTAAAATGAATTTGGCGAAACCAAGTAACCAACGTCCTGCAATCATCCAAAATAGGTGACACAATATTATTACATAGTCAGGGTTAAGCAAAACATCTAAAATAGCTTTTAATATGTTTCTCTCTCTCTTCATTGATTTGCGTGGATATTAATGTTATTGTAATTAAAAATGTATTTTCTTCTTTAAATGCAGACGGAAATGATGTTAGAACAATTAGAAGGACTACGTAAGAGCATCCGCAGTGGAAATTGTAAATGCTAAATCTAAGGAAATTTTGGCATTTTAAGCTTAAAAGAGTCAGCAGCTGGGATTGTAAAACTGAAGAATCCTAAAAAAATTTAGGATTGTGCTATAGTGCCATTCTACATGTAGAATGGCACTGTAGCACTATTGTATAAATTTTTTAATCACTTTTATTCTCTCTCTCCTCTGTCTTCTCTTTCTCTTTGTCTCTGGGGCTGAGACGTTTCTTTCTTTCTCAACTCTCTCTTTCTGTTTTCTCATCTACGCTCTCTCACTCTCTGACTCGCTATTGGTGGAAGCAAGGTCCGTTGAAGGCGTGGCGGCGATGGCGTTTGCTGATCGATGATGGCGTGGGTTTCAAATCGGCGGCGTGGGTTTCAAATCAGTGATAGAGTATTTTCGACGGCCTGGGTTTCAAATCGGCGGTGTGGGTTTGCTGATCGGTGGCTTGGGTTTGCTAATTGGTGGCTTGGGGTTGCTGATCGGTGGCTTATGGAGATCGGCGAGTCGGCGTGGTGGGTTTGAAGTGATTTCCTCGAGCGTGGGTTTGAAGTGGTTTTTCTTCTTGGTGTGTTTCTGGCAATTTTTTTGTGTTTCTTGGCAATTTCCTCGATCGGTGGTGGTAGTTTTTGGCAATTTTTTGTGTTTCCTTTCCTCTTGGTGGTTGTTTCTTGTGGTTGTTGTTGGTGGTGAGTTTGGTTGTGGTGGTGGTTGCTGGCCGGTGGCGTGGTGGTGGCAAGGTGGGTTCTGGGTTTTTCTTTTTTTGGAACAGGGTTTCTGCGTTTTTCTGTGAGAGGAGTGCATTTTGTTGGTTAATATATTTTAATGTGTAAATATATTATTTTAATAAGTAGAATAAGAAAATAAAAGTTGGGATGCTGGATGTATGGCAAAATGGTATTGTATAATTGATAAAGTGACTTTTTGGGATGGTAAAATAGGATGAGATTAGCATTCCGGCTGTGGATGCTCTAAACGATAGCAATGCTTAAAATGAATTTGGCGAAACCAAGTAACCAACGTCCTGCAATCATCCAAAATAGGTGACACAATATTATTACATAGTCAGGGTTAAGCAAAACATCTAAAATAGCTTTTAATATGTTTCTCTCTCTCTCTTCATTGATTTGCGTGGATATTAATGTTATTGTAATTAAAAATGTATTTTCTTCTTTAAATGCAGACGGAAATGATGTTAGAACAATTAGAAGGACTACGTAAGGCATTCAAAACCAAGATCACATGGCTTTGCTTTTATGCATTGTTAGTATGGAAGGTCATAGTGTTGATAGTTCAGATAAATTATCATTTATCCCCTAAAACTTAAGCTAATATAAAATGGTATATTTAATCATTTTGATTATTATTCTGAACAGAAAATTTGTGTGCTTTGTGAAAATCAGATTCGGTTTGGTTGCACTAATCATTTTTTGGGTAAATTTTGACAAATAATTTGGGACATGATAAAGACCTGTATGCTGTCTATTTTTTCACAACTATACTCTGATATGTGAATGTGTGCAACAAATTTTTTTGTAGATTTTTTGTTTTAATATGTCATTCTCAATGCTTTTTGCATACATTGGCAGGAGCAAGATCTAGGAGAAATAAACAAACAGCTCAAATCTAAGGTTGTACCTTGAATTCCTGGCCGTGTCAATATGTGCATGATGATTTGAATGTTCTGGTAATAAGCCTTTTATTTGTGTACTCTAATAACAATTTTTCAGCTTGAGGAACATGGTCATCGTACTGAAGCTATTCAAGAGCCAGGAAATCCTAGCACAGTAGCACGTGAAAACCAGCTTAAGGTGCACACTCCACAAGCCAATCACAAGGACTCTGAACCCAACTTACAGATGGGGTACTGATCTCCCTCTCTCATATTTAATTGAAAGTATGGTTATTTCTTGGTTGGAGCAAACCACTTTCTGTACCACTACCTCAGTCCAAATTTTCCAGAAAAGATAAGCATTTTGTAACAGTTTTGCTTTATAATCTAACCTATTTATAGAATTTGCAGGTCAGATATCTTTGATAGAGAGAGTTCGTTGATGCAGGTACCAGCGGCGGAGCCCACTTGCCCCCCGGCCCCACCCAAAAAAATTGTTAATATTTACTTAACTTGCCTAGATGCATTTGAGGTGAAAACATAGAACTATTACAAATGAAAAGTTATATAACCGTAAACAATACAACTAGCCGCTTGCATGAGATGATTGGGAGCATAGCCCACTTTTGCCATCTTAAAATATAAGCCCATTCTATATTAACATAACACAATTCTATTATAAAAAATAAAAATAAAAAATAAATAAAAGACAAACAAACAGATACCTTGATGCGTGTCTAACTTATAACCTCATATTGTTTGATTTTTCTACTCTCTTTCTTTGGTAACTTTTTAAATGCATTTCTTGTATTGTAGTATAAATAAATGGGTAATAAATAGGATGGTTTTTCAAAAATAAGTTTGCATGTTAAGCTAAAATAAATAAACCTATAAGAGCATCTATAGCAGTGGTGCTATTTTTTTAGCTATTTGGCACCATAAAAAGCTATTTTATCTATTTTACCTACTCATTTTACAAAACATCCAGTATCAATAAATCTATTTTAGCTTTCAACATAATAAAATAATATATCTACTACATTATATTTTATTAATTTCTCTCCTTCTCTCTATATCTCTATGTCGTGCCTCTCCACTCTCCACTCTCACTTCTCACTTCTCACTTTTCACTTCTCTCCTCTCTTACTTCTCTCCCTTTGTTTCCCAGCAAGTCTCGTCACCACTCTCTCATTCCCACCCATCACCATCCCAAAACCTTCCTCGCCGACACTAGAGACGAACTCGTCGAAGCTCTCAAGGATCCAGTGGGTTGTGGGTTGTGCCGGTGCAGATTTGTGGGTTGTGCCGTGGCTGGAGACAAACTTGTCAAAGCTCTCGCCTTCCTCGCCGGCACGGGTTTGTGGGTTGTGTCGTTGGTTTGTGATCTTTCTCTCTACTCTAACCGATCTGCCATGGGTTTGTGATTTGTGATGTGGGTTTGTGTTCTGTGGTGGTTGTGGATGTGCAGGTTTGTGGGTTGTGGATTGTTTTTGTTTATAGCGGAGGTGATGTGGTGTGGATTACTCACCAAATCATTGGGTTAATTTGGTGGCGTGGGGCAAGGGAGTTAGGCCAGTGAGGAGTGGAGGAGTGGAGTGGGTTAATGCGATGAGCGTGGTCAACGGCAGAGCATGGGTCGGTGGCGATGGGTTTGTGGCGACTGGGCTCATGCAGATCGGCGTGGAGGAAGAGAGAAGCAAATGGAGAGAGAGTGAGGAGAGAGACACAGAGAAAAAATAGTAAAATAATAAAAAGCAATGTGAACGCACAATTTTTTTTTTTTTTTTTTTAATTACCTTTCAACTACAGTGCACAACCAAAAATAGCTGTGCATTGTAGTTGTGGAGCCAAAAAATATAGATTTGGCTCCACTATTGTAAGGCACATTTTGGTGTTTGACGGTGCTAAAAATAGCAATATAGCTATTTAGCACCACTGCTGTGAATGCTCTAACATATAGCTTTACAAAAATAATAGAAATTTACCTAAGTTAAACTTTATGTCTATCTAACAACTAAAAATCGTTCAATTCGTAAGTAGAATTATAACTTTTTTTTATAATTAAAATTTTAAAAGGATTATTCATGTAAATAAATTCCTAAATAGATAAATATAATATAATGAATATATTATTTTATTGGGAATTTTCTTGCATTTAAATACAGCTTAGCATACACATGAGTGAATTGCTATTTTGCAAATTGATCTCAAATACTATATGTATATGTTCGCTTGCACGTGTATAAATGTTCTTGTCAAATGTAATTTTTGCCCCCCCTCAAGTTAGATCCTGGCTCCGCCACTGGCAGGTACCACCAACCTCTTCCCCCAGAAGAAGCAATGGCAACAAGGAACTTAGTAGGTGGGAGTAGCCGTAACCAGGGTTGGCTTCTTTGAAGGGTTCCCACAAGCTTTTCCAACCTGAATTAGAGGATGCCTAGTGATGTCTCTCTAATTGAGTTGTGTGACAAATAATTAATTATGGAACCATGCATTTGAACTAGTAAATAATGAATAAACTATTTGTTTGTTTAGACCCCTTAAAGCAGATTGTTTAACTTAATATATTAGCCAAGTGATTACTTAGGTTAATTATTCAGATATAGGTTAAACAATAATAATTCATATCATGCAAAGCAGCGGAAAGTAAATAACACCACAATATGATGATCCAGGAAAACCAATGAAACCAACAGTTTCAAGATAAAAACCTAGGGAAGATTTGACCTAGCTATCCTTAAGATAAAACAAATCCACTATAGAGAATCGAAGTTTTTACAATCAGATTTAACCCTAAATCTATTGCTACCTCCAGTAGTAACTTACTGACACGACCACATGCAAGCTCTGAATCCACAGACTCCTTCTCTCTTGGATTTGCTTTGCACAAACACCTACGTTTGTGACTTTGAGATCTCACTCAAAGGTTTCAGATCACCATCAGTAGTTGATCTTGTATGCAACAACTTCTACAACACCGGATCTTGAGATTCTTCAAAGAATATTGCCGGTAGAAGACTTTAGAGAGCTTTGGGTACAAAAACCCTAGATCTACAATTGGAGGCACAAGATGCACTATTCTCTCTCTAAAAATCTCTAAAAACCCCATCTAGGGTTAGCTTATAATGTGCTTTAAATACTGAAAAAAAAAATCACAATTTGGGCTTCAAACGGACAAGTTATGGGCTTTTTGCGTTTGCTAATTTTTTGCTAATATGCAATTTTCGATCAATCGAGCAGTAATCAAGCAGCGATCGAGAGCAATCGAACAGCAATCAAGAGAACCAGATTGAAACTCACTTTTTTCATCCTAAACTTGAGTTTTTTGTCTTAGACTTGAAAGTACACCATTCTAACTCAATAATACTTACTTTTTGTCATGGTTTGCCAACACTACAAACTCAAAACCTAACAATCTCCCCCTTTGGCAATCCATGACAAAACATACATACAACAAAATACCCATATACAATAAAATGCCCAAATACATCACAAATCCCAATCTAAGACTCCTAACCTAGAAGTTGCAATAAGAGGCAAAAGGTCTTGATCAGAATGTACATATCTTTCCTAAAACACTCAAAAGAGCACATTACCGCATGTGTGGAAATAAAGACAAATAAATAATAAATAACTAATATGCAATTAATAGCAAATAACAAACATATAAAGTAACTCTTCCCCTAAGTTAGATACATAAAAAATAAATAAATAAATAAAAATAAAAAAACTTTTTAATTTCTCCCCCTTTCAAAAACAATTTCATCTCCCCCTATATATAAACAGTTAAAAACATTTTTCCAAATTTCATCTATTTTTCCCTCTTTTTGTCACATATTGACAAAGAAAACCAAATCAGAAGGTAAACCATAAACATACACAACAGAAAACAAGAGAAACTAGAGAATCAAGGAAACACAAAAAATAATAATAATAATAATAATAATAATTCAGCTTTTTAGAAAATAGATGCAACTCCCCCTATGAATAACACAGGTTTTAAAAAAATCTTTCTCCCCCTATAAAAATAGGAAAAAACAAAACAATTTTTGGAAAAAATAGTTTTGGGGAACATTTTGGAGGTGGGGAAAACTAAAAAGACACAAACCAAACAAAAAAAATAAGCTGAGGATTCACATGAATACAGATATTCTCTCTTTCCATATATGCAAATTTGACACTATATGACCCATAAACAGATGCATGTAAACATTCCAGGAACAATCAATTAAGACTATACAAAATAGATCTCAATGATATAAAAATTCAGCATGCAAAGTGTCTTAGAAAAAAATATTTGCACATTTATTATCCATCATATCTCAAAAAAAATATTCCCAATTTTTAGCAGTTCACACATCAAGATAAATAGCATATACTAAAATGTACAGAATTCAAAAATTAATTAATCAATTTTTAAATCAAGTTGAATACTCGATTTAGCAAAATGTTTGCATGTTATGTGTGAAAACAATAAAAGATATGACTGCAAAAATGCAAGATGAATACAGATGAAGACAGATTGGTCAAGAATCTAAAAATTGAAAATATTCGAATTTCGATCGGTCGAAAGGAATTGAGCATCAATCGAATAAATTTTCTAGAAATTTTCGATCGATCGAACATCAATCGGACATCAATCGAATCAGGCAGAGAGTTTTTGCTTTAAAACCTAAACATTTTTGATCGGTTGAGGGAGATCTTCGATTGATCAAAACAGTGAAAATTTTTAAAACTTAAAAATCTGGAAATTTTATACATAAAAACAACTTGAAAGCAGTTTTTATGACTCAATATAAATTAACATGATCCAGAAAAATTTTAAAAACATGATGCCTCTTAAATGCAAGTATCAAAAGTCAAAACCAATCAAGAAGTTAAAATCACATAATTTAAACTTCTAAAACATGAAAATCTTATTTTCAAATTCTCAACCAAAACAAAACAAAAAATTTGCATTTACACATCAAATCATATGCAATTAAAGATGGCCAGATTAGTCAACACACAATCATATGTACAAAGTTTAGCAAAGATTTGCATATAGTGTGTGCAACTAGTAAGTGTACAAAGTACAGAAAATGTGATATGTAGATAGTAGTTAAACAAATTTTCTACATCATCAATCACATTAGTTTGAAACAAATTTTCTACATCATATAACTCCCACATCTCCTAGAAAACCCGCTTGCAATCATGTAAAAACATTTTATTTCCTATTTACTTTTCTTTTTCTTTTTCTTTTGATTTTCTTTTTCTTTTTGAAATCAACACCTCATTTAATCTTGTTGTGCATGGCTTTTATGAATTACAGACAGGTGTTCATGATTGGCGAGCAGCAGTGGTAAGATGGTTATTTATACATTTCTCTTAGAATTTTCTAATCTTTACAATCAAAAGAATGTGACATCAAAATCAAGATCATTTGTTTAAAAACTATATATATATATAGGACTGAGATTGGATCGGGTCGGGTCGGGTTTACTGTGACCCGAAACCCGACCCGACAGAAATTGGATTGGTCTGTCTTAAATCCGACCCGACCCGAGAAAACGGGTCTGTAATCGGGTCGGGTTTCCGGGTATCGGGTCGGGTCACAGGCTGGACTTTTTTTTTTTTTTTTTTTTTTTTTTAATTCTAGCCGTTCATAACCTATATCAAAGCTGTGCCTCGCTAAAATGACACCCTGTTGCTACCAAAACCTTTGACGAACTAAATATAACAATCCAACAAGTATTAACATCATTCAATGTAATTTACTTACATCAAATTTCAATCTAATCACCCAGAAAACATAAACTCTAAATAGAACCAACCAAAATAATACTAATCAACAAAACAAATTATAATCCAAATAACAATTCAACCAGCTAAAATTCAGATACTTCAACAAAAAAAAGAGAGCCTTAAACCAAATAACACAATCCTTTCCAAACTAAAGATATCTAGGATGTAGAGCCTAAATCTTGATATAGTTTTGCTCTTATGCTGGGGAGTATAACTTATAAAATTTTTGTCACTCTCTCTGCTACTGATCTGAATGGATGAGTTAAATGTTGGGTCACCAACTGCCTCTACCAAATGATTGACAAAAGCCTTGCCATTCTCAGTTGAAACTTGAAAGAAAATTTTATACATCCTTGCTTGCTTGATGTGAAGCCCGGATTGGTGAATCACCCTTCTACCTATACATGACTGCTGAGGCTAGAATCTGCACCAGTAAGACATGCATGCATTATTTATGGACTTAAAAGTTCAAAATAATAATAAAATAAATCATAATCAGTTAAGGCATAGAGAGGTCAGAATCAATATATGTCACCACAGGGAAATCAGAATTATTGAATCCATGGTGATTAGTTTTGAAGTTTGAACACTAATCAAATCATTAACACAATAAAAAAAAACATATATTGATTTTTTTAGATGACTAATTTTTACAAAGCTTCAGGTATGAGAGCTTTAAGTAGCAAATTCAATAGTGAACCTAATATCATATTAATTAATCCTAACACAAACAAAATCCAAGAAAAACTCACCAATATATGTAGGTAGATCAGTCAAGATTAGTAACAGTGCTTGATGGTGAAGGTGATGCTGCTGAAGGTGAAGCTAACTTCGCTTCCAAAAAAGCTTCAAAACATTTAGAACAACAATATATATTAAATTCCATTTAATGCACTAACAAGATATATTAAATACACAAAATATATTAAATTTCAGTTAAAGCACAAATTAATAAATTTTAAGAACATTACATTTTCCATAATCTTCAAATAGCTCAACATCATCCATGGCTTGTCGAAGTGAAATGTGCACTGAAGATTGAAGCCAATTTTGAGTACATATGAGAGATTGTACCATTTCAGGGGCAAGTGAACTACGGAATGGGTCTAGTATACGTCCTCCCGTACTAAATGCCGACTCAGAAGCCACAGTAGAAACAGGCACAGCCAACACATCTCGTGCCAATCGAGATAGTATACTATACTTATTAGTATTACACTTCCACCAAGCCAGTATATTAAAGGTTTTGTCATTTTCCCCTTCAATATTCTCCATCAAGTATTTTGCAACCTCATCTACACACCCAACAGGTTGTTTTCCTTGCCTAAAAGCCTTGTATTGAGAGGCAATAAATCTGTCTGGATCATCATCATCATCATCATCAACAACATCAACACCTTCCATCCTTGAGATCTCACTCGCACTTTGTATAGACACATATGATGAATGAGTGAAATTATAATGCTCATACAAGCGTTTCAATACACTTTCCACACAGTCAATAATAACCTTAGCAACATTCTCCCCATACAAATTTGATAAACAATAATTCAAATAATCCAACTTCTTTCGAGGATCAAGCACCACAGCAACATACAAAAGCACATTTCCCTTCTTTGATGAATCCTCCCCACTCCCCCAATACTTGTCAAACTTCTCTTTCATTGTTTTTGCCATTGAGTATAAAAAATGGTCCTCACTCCTAGAAAAGATATCTATCTTTCTTTTAATCATATATATCTCATCAAAGAAAGCATTTGATGTCACATATAAGGAACCCGAAAACCTCTTTGTGGCATTATAAAAAAGTTTTAAAAACTTAACAAATTTTCTACAAGTCTCCCAATCATCCTCAATGGTTCACTAAGTCTTATAATAATCATTTAATCAAAATCTATCCACAAAACAAATACTATCAATTATCAACTACAATGACAATAGAAAAGAAGGTAATAATCTTTTATCTTTGACAGGAAAAAACTGTATCTTATTCATGTGAGACTGAATTTTGTAATGGAAGATTCCATAAAGGTTCTCATAAATACAGGACAAAGAAGACAGCAAAAGTCCACATAAGCACACTAGAAAATAGTTTCTATGTTTCTTTGATTGACATCATAAACTGATTGTGTGCAAGATATGGGAGAGTGTTTACGATGAAAGTAGTAGCATCATAAACTGTTGTTTAGTTTACAATAACAAAGAAACTTGTTATGATTCTGTTGCATCCCTTGATTTTCCATCCTTGAATTCCAATTTCTATTCAGGGTTTTCTTTCTTTCTTGCTTTAGATCTCTCTCTCTCTTTCCTTTTCTTTTTTCTGGCTGAGGATTTTTAATCTATTTGGTTAATAATTAATAGGTGTGGCTTAGTTTGGTGACAGAGTGCTATATGCTGTGCTTACTTACTGTTTGTTTTTTTTTTTGGCCATAGTTTGTCTACCTGTGGTGACAACAACAGCTACTCCAAGTCTTTGAATTACTCAGGCATCAAGTTGCTGCATTGCTCTATCAAGTTACATAATGCCCAATTTTTATCACTTCATAGAATTTTAAGACCAATTCTGATGTCAATTTCAGTAAAATGAGTTGTTTGTGTTTCCTCTTGCAATCTTAAAGAAGACGGACTCATAGCTAATATAATAAAGATTGAAAGGGCACTATCTTCAAAATATTAAACTTGATAATATTGGAATTGAAAAACCTTATGTTGTTTGAAATACAAATCAAAACTTACTCAATTAAACATTCTCCATAGAGCAAAGACTTGCCAAATCCCTTTTAAACAACTGATGCACTTGTTGCCATTAAAGCAAAAGTCCATTGTGTATGAATTTCAACAAGATGTTGCCATTAGATTCTTTTCAACTTTCATCAATAGTCAATACTTTCCTAATGTGTAGCACAGAATATCAGTAAAATCACGGTTATTATCACAGAAAGGGTTATAGAACATACAGGGGTCACAAATAGACAAACAATCAACGATTTACTAGCTGAAGAAAAAAAAAAACCAACAACAACAAAACTGAGAAAATTACAAATAATAATAATAATATTACAAAAAAGACAGTGAAGAAACAAAACCCATTACAGTAAACTCAAAAAACAAAAAAATCTTATCTTTAGCAAAACCCGGAACACCCATTGGAGTGAAAAGCATAGAGAAAACAAGAACTACACGTACCTAGCACTGTAGAGACAGATCTGACAGTTTGAAACTACAAAACTCCAACTGGGTTTTTGTTTTTGTTCTTGTTCAAAGAGAGAACAACAAACTGCAGGAAAATCCAAGGGTGTGTATAATGAGTGAAGAGAGAGTAAACCCAGAAAGCAAAAAAAAAAAAAATTGAATCTTGAAGGCTTTAGCCACAAACCCAGATAGAATATATGTAACAAAACCCAAACAGAATCGGGTCCTTCTCTTTTCTCGATGAAGACATTTCCAAAAACACAAACACAACAACACTATCACACACACACAAACATAACAACACTATCCAAAATCTAAAACCAAACACAAAACACTATCACACACACACAAGCAGTTGAATGACTTACACAGAGTCTCTGAGGGAGGCGAAGAGCTGAGGGAGGCGGAGAGAACAACAACGGAGAGTTGGGATTTTTTCAAAAATCGGGTTCAGCCTAACATACTTATATGACCCGACTACCGACCCGATATCGACCCGACCCGAAAATAACCCGAAATTAAGACCCAAAATCCGACCCGAATATTCTCAGACCCGCCCAAACCATATCGGGTCGGGTCGGGTCGGGTTTTCGGGTGGGCCGGGTCCTTGCTCAGTCCTATATATATATATATATCACACAATTAAGCACTACATAGCACAAACTAGCAAAATGCAAAAAAATAGTTCATCAAAGCTAAACAAGGTACACAGTCATAAAAAGGAAATTTCATAGGCCAACCTCAATTACACACTTAGTGATGTGTAATACAAAAATAAAAAACTTTTTGTATTTTCAAAATTTGTTAACCAAAAACAAAAAACACACATTATGCTAAATGATAAAATGCAACAACAATGCCTGACTGTGCTCAACTGAGCTATATAGGGTACACAAACAAGAAATATCAATTTTTTAATTAAACCATGAGTTCATGTACAATCTAGTACATACTCATACAAAATCAGCAATTGCTTATGCACTCAGTTATGCAACACATACTTTCTACGTTTCTCCACAATATCAAGTATATTCTAAATCAGGAGAGAGGTATCATAATTCATGTAATCCTCAAGAAAAATAAAACTAGATACAAAATAAAATATTTTTGTCCTTTTAGAATTTTTCAATGTTTTTGGATTTTGTTTTTTAAAATAATCAAAACAACCAAAAACTGAAAGTAAACATGTCCACAAATAATTAAAAGAATTATATCAAGGACAAGTAAACAACACTCACCTTAGCAAGTCTTTTCTCACCCATACAGCACGAGTCTTTGGTTTTGTAGGAGAAAAACCATGAGAAGCAGAGTGTATTTGAGGGATTACACAATTCTTTTGAGAGAGACTGAAATCCTGCAATTTCATTTCACAAGCCAACAAGCTTAAAATTTTCAAAATCATATGAAACAATTTATCAAGACTTGTAGCAAGAGATATATCATCACATATCCTAGACTAAAACATAAAATGCTTAAATTTTAATTTATGATAGTTAGGATGAATGTGATTAGACACACCACAAAAGTGACAAACAATAACAAATTTAGGAACATTAATATTCCTAACAACATATCTAACCTCAGATTTTGGTTTTTGCCTCAGCAAAAAACAATTTAGTCTAATATGACCAACAATACCACAAAGGTGACAGGTAGACACAAAAACATATTTCTTTTGTACTCTAGCAGTAGGTTTAGACACAGGTTTAGAAACTTCAGTGTCTACATCAGAACTTTTACCTTTGTCTAACCTAACAACATAAGTCTTTTCTTCATGATTCCTCTTGAAATAAGGAATTAGGGATGTGCATGGGTCGGATTGGGTCAGGTTAAGGGGATTTTTGACCCAACCTACCATGGTGGGTTAAAAAAAATTCAACCCAACCCATCACATAAGTCCAACCCAACCCACATAGGTAGGGTTGAACCCATGAATTGGACAATTTTTTTTATTACTATTATTATTAAATTGAGCAGAAAAAAATATAAATATAAATATATTTAAAAAAAACTCAAAGATTAGTATCAATGTAACTCTTTAAAAGCAAACAACATTAATGACCAAACAATAATAGTAATTTACTAGGATTTGTGTAAACAAATTGGCTTTAATATAGGATAGGAGCTGGTTATTTAAAAAAAGAATTTATTAATTATATAATATATATTAAATATATGGGTGGGTCAGGTCGGGTTTGGAATTTTATGACCCGAACCCAACCTGACCTTCTATCAAAAAAAAAAATTTGTAACCCAACCCAACCCACCAAACCCTAAAAACTAACCCAACCCGGCAAGTTGGGTTAGATCGGGTCGGTTTTGGTGGGTTGGCGGGTTGGCTGCACACCCCTAGAAGGAATATAAACTTTTTCATCTTTAAGCTTAAGAGAAATAGAATTAGAACCAGATTTGTTATCAACAGCAAGTTTGGTATTAGACAAATTTTCAAGTTTAGCTTCAGACTCGGCTAACTTTTGTTTCAAACTTTTCATCATCTTGAGAGGAAAATAGATTTCTCAAAAATTCATTCTTTTTATTAGCTAGATTCATCTAATTTCACAATCAATTCCTCTTTTTCAAGATTAGCCAATTTTATCTCTTCCTTGAATTTCTTAGCAATTTTCATAGATTTAAATAATTCCTTACGAAGAGTTTCACAGGCATCAATAAGATCAACAAAAACAATAGTGTCATTTTTATTCAAATCATCACAAATATAAGCAGACAAACACTTAAAATTATCCATGATAGCAAGGATCAAGGATCTCACTTAGGACGTTAATCCAATAAGAGTGAACCTGCTCTGATACCACTTATTTGTTTGTTTAGACCCCTTAAAGCAAATTGTTTAACCTAATATATTAGCCAAGTGATTACTTAGATTAATTATTCAAATCTAGGTTAAACAATAATAATTCATATCATGCAAAACAACGGAAAGTAAATAACACCACAATATGATGACTCATGAAAACCAATGAAACCAACAGTTTCAAGGTAAAAATCTGGGAATGATTTGACTTAGCTATCCTCATGGTAAAACAAATCCACTATAGAGAATCAAAGTTTTTACAATCAAATTTAATCCTAAATCTATTACTACCTCCAGTAGTAACTTATTGATACGACCATGTGCAAGCTTCGAATCCACGGACTCCTTCTCTCTTGGATTTGCTTTGCACAAACACCAACGTTTGTAACTTGAGATCTCACTCAAAGGTTTCAAATCACCATCAATAGTTGATCTTGTATGCAGCAACTTCTACAACATCGGATCTTGAAATTCTTCAAGGAACATTGTCGGTAGAAGACTTTAGAGAGATTTGGGTACAAAAACCCTAGATCTACAATTGGAGGCACAAGATGCACTCTTCTCTCTCTAAAAACCTCTAAAAACCCCCATTTATGGTTAGCTTATAATGTCCTTTAAATACTGGGGAAAAAAAAAAAATCGCGATTTGGGCTTCAAACGGACAAATTATGGGCTTTTTATGTTTGTTGATTTTTTGCTGATATGCGATTTTTGATTGATCGAACAGCAATCGAGCAGCGGTCAAGTAGCGATCGAGAGCAATCGAGAGCAACCAAACAGCAATCGAGAGAACCAAATCGAAACTCACTTTTTTCATCCTAAACTTGAGTTTTTTGTCTTGGACTTGAAAGTACACAATTCTAACTCAATAATACTTACTTTTTGTCATGGTTTGCCAACACTACAAACTCAAAACCTAACATAAACATATACATATATCTATGAATATTTGTGATACAGTATGCAACATATGATTGTAGGTGTGCATTTGCTAATGATGATTTAAGAGCTTTACATTTGTAATATAAATAAATAAATATATATATATATATATATATATATGAGAAGAGAGAGTTAACCTCTCTGTCTCCCTTTTGGTTTATTGGTTTATTACACCATTCTCAGTTTTCCATCTTGTTGTCCAACTTGATGGATGAAAATTAAAGGGTCAACAAGAAGGAAAAGGTGAAAAAATAAAATCTAAAGATGAACTTTTTTGCATATGCACTCAAAAGCTATTCAGCTGGAGAGTTTTTCCCTTTCTTTGTGAACACAAAAAGCAAACTAGTCTAATTCAGTTAAAATGCAAACTTTAAATCAAAGCAAAATGTTGGCAGTCAAACTCTTGATAACTTTTTCATGTAATATTTTGACTAGTTTCCCACCTGCAGTCTGCAGATGCTGTGTATTGTAGTTTCAGGTTCAAACTTTATTAAAGAACAAAGACTATTTTATAAAGCCGCAAAATCCGTGACAGCATGGGGTTGGGCTAGGCCTATATGAGAGCATCCGCATTTGGGTTTCTAAATGCCAAATGTTAAGAGCATTTGGCATTTAAACCCCAAAATCCATCAGCAATGGGAAGGCTTTATCCCAAATGCTAAAAAAAATTTGAGATTTTGCTACAGTACCATCTCAAATGTAAGATGGTACTGTAGCAAGATGGTATAAAAAAAAAATATTTTTTAATAACTTTACCGGCAAATTTCTCTCTCCCTCATTTTATCTCTTTCTTTTCTCTCTCTTCCTTCTTTCTTTCTCATCCCCTCTCTCTCTCGCCGAATCACCAGCCCGATCGGAGCTCACGCCGGATCCGTTCTGATGGGTTCCGTTCCATTCCGATGGAGATCGGTTTGGCGAGGTGGGTTCCGTTCCATGGAGATCGGCATGGATTGTTGATGGGTTCCGATGGCGAGGTGGGTTCTGATGCATTGTTGATGGGTTCCGACGATGGCGAGGTGGGTTCCGATGCATTGTTGATGGGTTCCGACGATGGCGAGGCTGGGTTTGTTCTCTGGGTTGTTGTGATTTGTTGATTTGTTGTTCCGACGATGACGATGGCGAGGCTGGGTTTGTTGATGCATTGTGATTTGTTGATTTGTTGTTGTTCTCTGGGCATTGTTGATTTGTTCTCTGGGTTCCGATCATGGTGATTTGTTGTTGTGATTTTCTCTGGGTTTTTTTTTTTTTTTTTTTTTTTTGGTGCTGACGGTTTCTGGGTTGCCGGTGGTGGTGGTGGCAGCGGTGGTGGTGTGCAGCGGTGGTCGTGATTGTGGTTCTGACCAAAAGGAAAGAGAGAGAAAGAATAAATAATGTATAAATAATGTGTTGTAATGTATAATGGTAATTGTGAGAAATATTATTTTATTGTGTAAAAATATTATTTTAATGAGTAAGATTGGGATATAAAAGTTGGGATGTTGGAGAATTGTAAAATTGTATTGTATAATTGAAAAAGTGATTTTTTGAGGTGGTAAAATAAGATAGGATTTAGAACCCGGCTGTGGATGCTCTAAGTAGCCTATAAGCTTTTCAGGAGGAGTTTTTTTTTTCCCCAAAAAAAAATCTTTTTTTTTGGTTTGGTACGTGAAGTCAGAATCATACAGGGTCTTTTCAAAATCTTATTCTTTTTGCTTGGTACGTGAAGTCAGAAACAGTTTTTGCTGAGAGCTTTAAAGGTTTAAATTATATTTGCAATGTAAACTTATATTAAAGATACACAAACCGGCAAAAGTAGTAAATGTTATATATATATATATATATATATTAAAAAAATGATATATATTATATTTTTTTTGCAAATATTGTTACTTTGTGTATATTTACTGTGGGGTGAAAACCCAAACACGTATGTTGGGTCTCAGACCCTATTTGAAGATATAAGTATTTCCGAGGAGGGGTAGAGGATTGAGAAAGGCCCCAGAATGGAGACTTACGTAAGAATAGGGTAAGGGAGTATAGTCTGAGGAGTATACCCTCATCGGACTTGAAGAATATCGGTCAAGTAAATACCTGGGCAGCTTAGGTGAACTTTCAGGAGGATCCAGCGATAAGGATGAACTCCTTGCATGTAAGAAGATGATAGAAATAGAGAAATATTTAGAGGAAAAGCTGATACTACCGTGTTTAATGCACTACAGCAACTTTTCTGGCCGCATTTATATTAAAAAATGATATATATTATATTATTTTTGCAAATATTGTTACTTTGTGTATATTTACTATGGGGTGAAAGCTCAAACACGTATGTTGGGCCTCAGGCCCCATTTGAAGATATAAGTATTTCCGAGGAGGGGTAGAGGATTGAGAAAGACCCCAGAATGGAGACTTACGTAAGGAAAGGGTAAGGGAGTATAGTCCGAGGAGTATACCCTCCTCGGACTTGAAGAATATCGGTCAAGTAAATACCTGGGCAGCTTAGGTGAACTTTCAGGAGGATCCAGCGATAAGGATGAACTCTTTGCATGTATGAAGATGATAGAAATAGAGAAATATCTAGAGGAAAAGCTGCTACCACCGTGTTTAATGCACTACAGCAACTTTTCTAGCCGCATTTATGTGGAGAAGACCCCTGAACAGTGCAATCTCAGCTACCACCACTCATGGAGAACTAAAGAAGATACCTGATGTGACATGTACTCAAGTGAATGCTTAGATGAAGAACAAGTGTACGATGAAGATAGTTTAGAAGGAAGCTATATAAATGGAAGAGGCCTCTGATGAAGGGGGATCGAAAAAAAAAGAGGAAGAAGAGGAGAACGATTTTACTGTAGCTCTAAGAAATGTATTAACCTTTCAATCAATAATATACCTCTTCGGACATCAATTTGTTTAGTTTTTAAGTGTGTTTTTCGCTTTGGTTCATCTCTTGATATTTTGATTAACTGTTGTTTACTTCACGGACAGCCCAGTTCTTTCACCCACACTCTACAAATTCATTGTAGTGGGCTTATTGGGCTTCAATACCTTACCTTTTGGGCTTGGGCTACAAATTTTGACCCTATATTTACTATATAAGTTTATGTTACAAGTACAAAAATAAATATAAAATTTTCCAAGTTTTTCAAAACAAAATCAATCTAGCTAGCGGTAATTCCTGTGGCTATAAACATAGACGGTATAAAAAATAAAGAAAAAGTTGTACTCCTACAATCTATTTCACCGGATGCTTTTGAACGTTTCAATTGGGACTATCGCTCACATCTTTTTTATTTTAATTTTCGAATTTCAATAATTTAATCACATTTTTTTTTTTGGGTGCGTCTATCTCATAATCCAACCTTTTGGAACCATCTCATTCATCAGCATCTTGCAACTTTCTCACCTGTCTTTGCCAAAATTTTATAAACATGTTATCTAAATTATCTGTCTATAGCATGGACCACGGTAATTTCGATGGTATCTTGGATGTTTTTGGAATATAATATCTAATGTGAAGTTAACATTTAATATGATGTAAGCTATTATTAGTGAATATGACAAATATATGGTCATATGTGATATTATTATTGTCAATCCAAAATAACCAAAAAAAAGAAAAAGAAAAAAGGAAAAACATGCAATATCTTATGACGTGTGGAACCTACAATTGAATATAATTAATATAAATACTATTTTATTTGATCATATCACATTTTAATGTCAAAAATTAAATTACAATAATTAAATACCAAAAATCAATATGGGGTGAATTATCAATATATGTGGAAAAATTATTATCATGTGTCATGTTACTAATAGAGATACCATACCCAAAAAAAAGTGTGGTTATTATAAAATTTTCCATTGCTTTATATTTAAAATAATTATATGGTTAAGAAGATATTTCTCAATCTTACTTTTAAGTAATTTATGGTTCATTTCTTTCTATTTCTAGGTTTAAAGGGATTTGGAAAGTTTCACAAAATATGATGTTTTAAATTTTTTTCTTAAATATAAATAATTGTGATAGATATTAATAAGCACGCGCATGATAAAAAAAAATGATATTCTCTCTATTTCTAATAGGTATTAATATCCATTTATTATTATTGTATATGTATGTAGCATTATCTATTCAACCATTTAGAAGTTTTCTATTTGTAACTCTAGAAAATATATTAAAAAGAGAAAGTTTGACAACAAAATCTCACAACATTTTCACAACAACTTTTTTTAAGTTTTGGTGAGTCTGTGTGTATTTTACTTTATTCAAATTTATTTTAACTTATTATGGTTGAATCCCCAACTTGTGAAAATGTTTTAATATTTTGTTGTGACCTTATAAGAACTCTATTAAAAAATATAATTATAATCATGATTGATGAAATGTAAAATTATAAGGCTTCAAAAATTTATATGGTACAATTTAAAAAAATAAATGTGATAGTTATTAATTAGCATTTATCCTTAGAGAATAAGTATTTATTATGATTGTGTTTATATATGTAGAGTTTAAAAAAAAATATTAATTCTCTCTAATTTATTTTAGGGATAATTACAATTTACCCACCTGTGGTTTGGCCCGATTTCTATGTGCCTACCTGTGGTTTAATTTTTGACACTTTACCCACCTGAGGTTAGGTCCGTTTAGTCTCCGTAACCCACCTTCAGTGCAGACGTTACTCTAACACATTTTTTATCAAAAACAAAACTCAAAACAGATCAAACACTCCTTTTTCTCCCAGAATTAAATAGTTTTAGGCTTATGTGACTGAAACTATTTCGAATCCAAATCCAACGAATTCCTTAAATTTCAAGGCATAAATAATTAAATACATAACCTTTATTCTATAATCCTTGTTAGAGTTTTTGAAATTATATAAAATAAAAGTTGCTAAAAGGTTAGCAAAAAAAAAAATATATATATATATATATATATATAAAATCCTTCAGTACTCTCTCTCTCCAATCCTTCAATCTCTCTTTCTCTCTACGCTTTTCTGATCTCCTCCATCTTCGACGATCCAGACCCATAGCTGAGCTCCACCCCACACCGATGATCAAAATAAAATCACCAACCTAGGGCCGCTGTCACACCACCAAACCCACGGGCCATTGCTGATCTACCATGGCAGGGGCGGTGAACTGATAGAGGAGGACAAGGGGTGTGTCTGGAGGCAGCTGATCCATCATGGGTATGGATTTGGTTTAGAAACGTGATCTTGAGGGAGGCGAAGTCCACCGATCCAGCGTCGTTGCCGAGCCCTAGCTCCGCCAAGTCACGCCCCTCTTGGAAGTCTAAATCGGCCAAGGAGAATGCGCCACCGTTTGATCTGACCTCCATCCCCTCCGAATCCAAGCCATCGCCAGCTATGGTGGCCAAATTGAAGAGTCCATTGCCGCCGAGGCCACCTCCTTCAAATTCTCACAAAACGAAGCTCAGCATTGAAAGTCATGGGCTCGATGTAGGAAATTGTTGATCGATCTGGGGGCAGATCCGGTGATTCAATGGGTTCTGGGTTGTTGTTTAGTATCTTCTTCCTTAGTATTCAATGGGTTCTGGCATATCGGTATCTGCCAAATCACCGGGTTGTTTGGTATAGTTGAAATTTTCACTTTGTTGTTTGGTATACTGTTGTGAATCACCAGATCTGCTGGGTATTGTTGTGAATCGCCGAGGCCACTTTGTTGTTTGGTATAGTTGGTATACTGTTCTGGGTTGTTGTTCATGATGTTGTGATTTTTTCTGGTGGGTTTGTTGTTTGGGTTTGTTGCGTGAGTGAGATCTTAGATGTTGAAAATCAAAAATTTAGAAATTAAGTGCTGGAAATTGTTGATCCTTCCTGTTGTCATGTTGTAAACTGTGTTATGCTTTGATTTTAATAAATTTATTAGTTCAAGCACAAAAAATTAGTATAAGGAAGAAGACGAAGAACTCTCTCTCTCTCATGGTTTTGCTTCATTTGATTTGTATTAGTTTTCTGAGTATTAGTTTTCTGGGTTTGTTCTTTATGTTTGTGAATGTTCTTCGTGATTGTGAATTATGAGAAACAAATAACATATTTTAATCTTGTTTTTTTTTTGTTTTTTTGTTTTTCTTGTTTTGGGAGGAGAGAGACATAAAATAGGTGGAAAAAGACTTATTTACCCATTTTTTTAACAGAGGTGGGTTACGGAGACTAAACGGACCTAACCTCAGGTGGGTAAAGTGTCAAAAATTAAACCACAGGTAGGCACATAGAAATCGGGCCAAACCACAGGTGAGTAAATTGTAATTATCCCTTTATTTTAACTTCATAATTATGATAGTTATTAACAGACATTTATTATTGTTGTGTTTATGTAAAGGGAAATGCTAACGAGTGCCCTTAGGGCACTGGTTAATAATTAATTTAAAGAAAGTTTTTATGGGAAATGAAAAAAAAAAGTAATTAATATTTTAACAGCTTTTTTTCAGTTCCCATAAAAGTGGTATTAAAACTTTCCTAAAATGGATTATTAATGAGTGCCCTAAGGGCACTCGCGTGTGCCACTTGTATTTGGGTATATGTCAATACTTCTCTTATAATGACATACAAAAGGGAAGATTCCTGCCTTTATAATCTACGGATTGAGATCTTCTAGAGTTCCTAGGGTACTCTACCATGTAGAGTTCTTTTAATCTGAACCTTTCATTTATAATAAATAGTCTAGATTTTGTCATATCATTAATCCACTAACAAATCTACAAAAATAATGATTTTATTAAATAACTGCTCATAAATGATAGTTATTACCTTAAATGCGAATAGTGGCTATGACATTGCAGAATTAAATGCAAAAGAAATTTGCTTATTTAGAAAATTAATTATTATGCACATAGACCAAGAAGCATATATATATATATATATATATATATATATGATATATATAACACAACTTTTTTTTGAGAAAGATATATATAACACAACTTGATCCTTCAAAGATTCCGTCTTTTCTAACATTTTCTTGCTGAAATCTAACTTGTAGACACAAAACAACTTTGTACGGTATGGACAAACCAAAGGTTGTGTGTCACTGGAACTGAGTAAGTAACAAAATTTCCTTTTGCATAACAAAATTTCCATCAGAGCGTTGGATGATCAAGAAGTCACTTGATATCTTCACCAAATACAACTGATCATTGAAATTTTGTCTCTGGAAAATTTACTATCAACATGTTTTAGTAGTGTTTTAATTAGAAGGTTCAATGCTCTAGATTTTCGTGTTGTTCTCTTCTTGGTCTATGTGCATAATAATCAATTTTCTAAATAAGCAAATTTCTTTTGCATTTAATACTGCAATGTCATAACCACTATTCGCATTTAAGGTAATAACTATCATTTATGAGCAGTTATTTAATAAAATCATTATTTTTGTAGATTTGTTAGTGGATTAATAATATGACAAAATCTAGACCATTTATTATAAATGAAAGGTTTAGATTAAAAGAACTCTACATGGTAGAATACCCTAGGAACTCTAGAAGATCTCAATCCATAATCTACTAGTATTGCATGGTTTTGACTATTAACTTATAAAATAATTTATTTAGAAATAATAAATCAATCACTTGAGTCGAGATTATATAATTGCATATTAAGTATTTTTCTTAAAGACATTAAGCAATCAAACAACATATTAAGAGGTGGATTTTTTTTTTCATGATGTAGATTTTATATTACTTTTTTTTGGTTCAAAAGATTTTATATTACTTGGTTAAAGTGATATTGTGAAGGAGTAGGTGCTATTATATATAGGTTGTATAAATATTGATATTTGTAAAAATCAATACACAATTTTTTTTTTTTTTTTTTTGAGAATCCGGCTTGTTAAGACTTTTATTGAACAATATTGGCTAAATCAGGCTGAAATACAGCATAAGAAAGGGGAGGAACAGACTCCATCCACACTACATAATCTAAAACATGAATCGCGTGCCTAGCTAATCCATGAGCTACCTTGTTACCTTCTCTCTTTGTATGAGAGTAAAGTAATGTACGAAAACTAGCTGAAGAAACTTTAATATCCTCCACCAACAACCCAAACGGAGATAAAGATTGTTCACCCCTTTTTAAAGCTAGATGGACAAGGCTAGAGTCTCCTTCCAAAATAGCATCATTAATTCCAATTTCCCTTGCAAACTCCAGCGCTCTGTTAACAGCAATAGCCTCCATGTCTGCTGCCTGATAAGCACAAGGGATCAGCTGTGACAGAGAAGCAATGGCTGCACCGTGTGAGTCTCAAATAATAACTCTTATCCCAGATTTTCCTTCGTGCTCGAATGTGGCTGCATCGTAGTTGATTTTGTACAAATCATTGGGAGGGGGCTGCCAGGAAGCACATGGGCTGCGCTGAGATGGGCTGCGCTGAGAAGGACTTGCAATGGGCTGGGCTACACTGAACTCGTCCAGTCTTGCTTTTGCCGAGGAAGCAATCTGAGATAGCGTGCTATGTGGCTTGTTGAGTCGAGCTTGGTTCCTCTGAGTCCAAACTAACCACACTATCATTGCGAATAGCTCGGCATTCCTCTGTTCTTGTATTACCCATGAGAGCAGTTCTTTGAAATCCAAAAACCTCCTGTTACGGCAAAAACCCCATTGAACCAAATTAATTATAGTAAAAGTCCAGTAAATAGAACCAAATTCTTACCAATAAAAACGAAGCATTTTCTAATAAACTAATTGTCATGATGAACGATCTGGCATGAACTGGTTAGATATCTTCCACACACATATGATATAATCACATTATTACTAACAACAAAAATAGAAAAGATGAGTATTAATTGAATCTAATAATAGGAAAGAAAAGATGAGTATAAAATTTTAATAATTCTTAAATAAAACAATCAAAACAAAAACTTAGTGCTAAGAGTATTGTTTCATTGAGTGCTTCGAAGTTTGAACCTCAATGGAACTCCTTGAAAAAATAAAAACAACATGAATAATAAAATAAAATAAGTGAGACCCCAAACACGGCTATAGGATAGAGCTGCGTTTCCTATAGCCGCGTTTCCAAACACGGCCTAAACAGCGCAACAACAGGCTATAGGTCAGACCTATAGCCGTGTTTTCAAAAACGCGGCTATAGGATAGAGCTGCGTTTCCTATAGCCGCGTTTTCAACCGCGGCTATATCCCAGCTTGGAGCTGCGTTTGTAACCGCGGCAAAGGGTTCGGACCTATAGCCGCGTTTTTAAAAACAAAAAAAAAAATACTTTTGGGTTTTTTTTTCCAGAAAACAAAAAAAAAATATTTTGGGTTTTTTTTTTTTTTTCCAGAAAACAAAAAAAAATATTTTGGGTTTTTTTTTTTTCCAGAAAATTCAAAATTCGAAATTCAAATAAAAAAAAATCCAAAATTAAACGCAAATTCAAAATCAAACACAAACTCAAAAAATTCAAAATCAAACACAAACTCAAAAAATTCAAAATCAAATACAACATACTCACATTACAAAAACACCCAGAAAATTCAAAATCAAACACAAACCCAGAAAATTCAAAATCAAACACAACATACTCACAATACAAACACACCCAGAAAATTCAAAATCATACACAACGTGCTCCAAAATATAAGAACACATACCCATTTAAACATAATCACAATATCAGCAACACAGTAGCACAAATTCAAGCACATATCCAAAAAATTCAAAATCAAATATTGCTTCAATATCCACTTCATTCAAAATTTTCAGCATCTCCTCTATTTTCTTACTAACTAAACAAAAACTAACCAAAAAAAACTAGATCTATTGACAAATCAGTGTGCTTGAGATGAAGAGAAAAAGAAAGAAAGAAAAAAAAAAGAAGCAGCAGCTCCAAAGAAACAAAGAAAAAAAAAAGAGTTACCCAGATAAGAAGAAGGAAGAAAAAGAAAAAAAAAAAAAAGAGTTACCCAGATGTGAGGAAGGAAGAAAGAAAAAGGAAAAAAAAAGAGTTACCTAGATGTGAAGAACGAAGAAAGAAAAAGGGAAAAAAAAAAAAGTTACCCAAATATGAAGAAGGAAGGAAGAAAAAAAAAAAAAAAAAAGGAAAGAAAGAACCTAAAGAGTTACGGTAGAAGATGAGTGAGGGAAGAATGAAGAAAGAAAAAATAAAGAAAGAGATAAGAAAGAAAAGAAGAAAGTGGGGGTAGGTGGAGATGTAGGGGGGGGGGGGGGGCACGTGGGAAGCTGAAGGAAATTTTTTTTTTTGGTTGTTAAATATAGCGGCGTTTTTAAAAACGCGGCTGTAAAACGCCGCTATAGGCCCACTTAATTACATAGTTATACAGCTGGAGCTATAGCCGCGTTTTCCGAAAACGCGGCTATAGCTAACTTGTAGCTGCGTTTAAAATCGCGGCTAAAGGTCAGTTGTAGCCGCGTTTTCCAAAAACACGGCTATAGGTCACCATTAAAAAATCTTTATTTGACTAGACTACCTTTAAAAAATTATTCTGCTGGACCTATAGCCGCGTTTTTTAAAAACGCGGCTATAGCTTACTTGTAGCTGCATTTAAAACACGGCTATAGGTCGCCCTTAAAAAATTTTATTCTGCTGGACCTTCTTTAAAAAATTATTCGGCTGGACATATAGGCGGGTTTTTTGAAAACGCGGCTATAGCTTACTTGTAGCTGCGTTTAAAAACGCGGCTAAAGGTCAGCTATAGCCACGTTTTTAAAAAACGCAGCTATAGGTCGCCCTAAAAAAAATTTATTCTACTGGGCCTATAGCCGCGTTTTTTGTAGTGTAAGAGGGACTGAATTTGAGAGAAAAACAAAAACAATTAACAATTAACCCTAAGAAATGATAGATACTTGGACGTTCAAAGTGTTGGGAATTTAACCAAAATTCCAACCTGTGAGAAACAAAAAAAATAGAGAAAACACGCGTCAAAGAAAAATAATCACACGCACTAGACAGTATTTACGTGGTTCGGCAATTTGCCTACGTCCACGGAGTTGCAGGGATATCACTATTATCAGGAAAAAATACAAAGTGCGGCTATAGTGTTTTTCTCTCTCTCTAAAAACACAACAACAGTAGTAATCAGAAACCCTAATTATAAAAGTGGCTTTTATATCCTACTTATAGGGTTACAATGGGCTAGGCCAAAAATAAACTAGGCTCCACAAAGCCCAACACAAAGTATTAATAAAAAATAAAAAATAGAAAACATAGAGAAGTCATGAATCTCACCTTATTTATCTATTCCAACACACACATGTTGATGGCCTTTTAATTGAATTCAAATTTCTTAATCCCTCATCTAACAAAAAATAGGAATTTTTATTATAAAGAAAATTTAAAAAAAAAAAAAAAAAACTCAAACAGAATCACACGCTAAAAAATAAAAATTAAAAAAGGCTCTTAATCTCCTAATTTGTAAACTTACCCAAAAATTTATCAAGTCTAAAAGCCAGTGCACCGGTGCTTTTTTTTGGGGGGGGGGGGGGGGGTGGTAAGGGGGGAACACCAACGGAAATCCATCCACCTTTTTACCCATGTACAACTTTAAACTCCCCATTAACTAGCGCACACACGCGTTCGATCACCTATTTTATTTTAGAGAAATGATATGTTTACAACATTTTTACAACAAATCTTAAGTGGCAGGTTGTTACTGGTTGTTATTGTTAGGGCAAAAAAGTAATCTTAGTGTTAGGTTCAAATTTGAACCAATAACAACTAACCACTTGTAATTTGTTGTAAAAATGTTGTAGACGTAGCATCTCTCTTTATTTTAATTCAATTTTCTTACTCCCCCATTTGATCAGCCACTACAAGCTTTAAAATCCTTGCCCTATTTTAATATATTTCACGTTTTTTGCAAAGACTTTGATTTCCTCAATTTCTTTTTTGAATTCATCACCATTTCTTCATTGAGAAAGGTACATCTCCTTTGATATTTTTTCAATTACTAATTTGTATTTTTCATTGCATTTTCTTTTTCTTTGAAATAATCTCATGTTTGATTTAATCTCCTATTTTATTTATTTCTTTCTCATAACTTTTGTCACTTCCAGGTTCTTCCCACAACTCCATTGATTTCCCCTAATTTTTTCTTACTATAAGCCATCTCTTCTTTGAAAAATGTATTTTTTTCTATTCACTTTTTAAACATTCATCTCTCCCTAGAATTTTGGTGAAAAACTTTGTCCTATAAAAAAAAATAGAAAAGTGCATAAAGACTAGTTATTTATAACTAGACTCATCACACGCGCAAAGCGTGTGTAATAATACTCTTTTTTATTTATTTATTTTTTGGTTTAATGTTATAATGCTTAAAAGTGATATATAAATAACCATGTGTATTTTTTTTTTTTTTTAAAGGAGGTAAGGTAATGTGGAATAATGTTTAAATATGAGATAGAGAATTGTAAGAACTTGAAACCAATGGTGAATTTATTGATTGGGATAAGAATTTTGATAAGTAAAAAAATTTGAGATTTAAACAAAAGAAACATGATATACATTAGTATGGATGGATGGGGATTTGTGATAACTGTATAAAATTTAGATAACAAAAATTTTGGAATGTTTTAAGGAATTAAAAAAAACCATAGAAATTTCGGGATAAGAATTAGTTTTTACATGAGGTAGTGGTTTTTTTTTTTTTTTTTTTTTTTTTTTTTTTTGGGGGAAGAAGTAATTTTTTTTTTTTTTTTTTTTTGATAAAGATAATTGAAGCATTTGAATTCAAATAGATAATAAATACAGATAGGAATCAGACATTTGAATACAAATGGGTGGTGAGAATAACGGTTTTTTTTCCCCTTTTATATGTGAGATAGTATTATTGTTTTAACCTTTTTTGCTTTTTGGTAGGAAAAAAATTAAAATAAAGGGTATGTTATTTCAGAATTTGTATGAGGATATTTTGGTATGCCAAAAATTGAAAATGAAACAGGAGAATCCTCTTATTAATAGTATAGATTATTTGGAAGTCTAAAGATGAGAGTCATAGTATAATAAAAATTGTTCATAATCATTCCTATATTTATTCAACAACAACAACAACAACAACAACAACAAAAAAAAAAAAACCACGGTAAACTTCAACAAAAAAAAAAATTTGATAAGAAGTTAAAAAAATTATTTTTAAGTTGTGAAGAAGTTGATATAAACAAAAAGAAGAAGAAATTTATTTAAAATCAAATAACATAAAAATCAAGTTATTAACGTTAATTATTATTATTATTATTATTGTGGGGGTGAAAGTCCAACCTAACATATTGGGCCTAGGACCCTATCGGAAGACTATTATACGTCCGAAGAGAGGAACGTATTTGAGAAGAAGCCCATGTGAAAGAAACATACCTGGAGATGAACGAGGTGCATAGTCCGAGGAGATCTTCAATTGTCCAAAGAGGTCATTATCCTCGGATTCAAAGGAGCTTGGTCAAACAGATGTCTGGGAAGTTCAAGTAATCCTTCTAACAACTCTAACGATAAGGATGAACTGCAGGCGCACATGGAGATGATAGGAACGGAGAAATATCTAGAAGACAAACTTCAACCACCACATTAAATGCACTGCAGCTACCTTTCTGGCCGCATTAATGTGGAAAAGACCCTTGAACAGTATAATCTCAGCTACCGCCACTCACACAAGGCTAAAGAAGATACCTGATGGGACATGTACTCAAGTGGATGTTTAGATGATGATCAAGTGGACGATGAAGATGAACGGAGAGGGTGCTATATAAGGAGGAGAGTCCTCTGATAAGGGGGGGGACGGAACAAAAAAGAGAGAGAAGAAGAAAATAACTTTACTGTAGCTCTAAGAACTGTAACCAACTTTCATTCAATAAAATGCCTCTTCGGACTTTCACGTTTGCCTTTGTCCAAGCATGATTGCATGTTAGTTCATCCGTAAATACCATAATTAACTCTTGTTTAATTCACATCCAGCCCAGTTCTTTCACCCACGCTCTACAAATTAATTGTCTTGGGTTCCTTGGGCTCATAATCCATACCTTTTGGACTTGGGCTACAAAAATTGACCCTACAATTATTATTGTTATTATTATTATTATTATTTTTGCTTCTGTTATATAGTAAAAATCAAGTTGTTAATGTTATTAGCTTTATTTTAATCCAAAAAAGTTGATAACAAATTTAATATCAACTCTTCCCCATGTATATATCCTCCCAATGAAAGTGATTTTTTTCTTCTTCATGGGATTAGCCATACTTCTACGTACACAACTACACATTTTAATATTTTATGTTTTGGAATGCTTTGTTGATAATATGTAGATATACACAATTGCAAGTTGTAGTTGTATGGCACCAACCAACTAAATTTGCTTCTAAAAAAAAAACCCAAACAAATTTAATCTCTTTTTAAAATTTTACGGTTGCAAGTTTTGTTAAAATACTTATTGTTATTTTATCAAAAGATATTGATAAGAACAAATAAATTGTTGTTTTTATCTAAAAATTATTACGATATAGGTTAAACATGCATGTTTTGTTAAAACACTTAGAAAATGTTCTACTATGCTTTTATTGAATTTGCCATGATTTATAGTTTATATATTTTTCTCATAATTTATTTGGAGGAAGTTAAAAAAATAAAATAAAGATTTGATATTGTGTTTACCAATCAAATGGTTAAAAAAATATTTATTTTCACTTGTATTGTACTAGTATCAAATGGTTAAAAAAAACAAAAGTATTATTTGTAGGAATAAAGGGCCCAAGAGTATATATTGGGTCGTGGGCCTTGTTCAAGGACGCTTAGTGGTCTAAGGACAGATAAACGATAGTGAAGACGTAAGAGTCAGAACTCCACAAGCAAACTATGACTGAGAAGGTTTGGAAAGGTGAGCCGAGGAGGAATACCTCCTCGGCTAAGTAAAGCAGAGGTCAGAAGGTGTGGTTTGCCATCCAAAGCAACGTTTCAGGAGATTCTATTGATAAGGATACACATCATAAAAGCACAGGATAAAGGGAAGTTGTGAAATATCTAAAGAGAAAGCTGTTACCACCACATTGAATGCTCTATAACTAACTTTATAGCCGTATTAATGTGGAAGTGATACCTAAACAGTAATTTTCAACCTTACAGCTACTCCTAGAGACTTCAGAAATGTGCTGATGGGACAAGAATCAATGTCAAAAACCTGGTCTACACGTGGAGGGTGGAGATGAAAGAAGGAAGATAGTATAAAAGAGAAAGGATACCCTGAGGCAAGGGGATCGAAAAAAAAAAAAAAAAAACTGTAACAACAAGAATTAGACTTGTAATCAAATTCAAAAGAGATATATATAAGAACACATCTCCTCGAATTGTGCCGAGGACAATTTTCTTGGGATAAAACTTGTTTATCCTTGTTTTCAGGTCATCTAAACCCACCATAATTGTTGTCCAATTCATTAGAGTCTAGTTTTTTGACCCACTCTCTACAAATTCATTGTATTGGGCTCTTTGGGCTTATGACTCAAATTGGGTCCTTACATTATCCATTCAAATTCAAATGAAAAATATATATTAATTATTTGGTTGTACTAATTTAAATTTTTTTTAACTGGTTTTTATACATCAGCAATGTCGTAGGCCTATGACACATCATTATAGTTTAACTATACTAGTTTTGTGAATTCCAATTAACTCAATGGGTAAAAAATTTTGTAGTCTAATAAACAGCAATTATTGATAGCAAATGTTGTAGGTGAGAACTCTGTCAAAAAAAAAAAAGTACTATACTAGATCCGCATAGCATTAATTACAAAGGAATATAAAATTAGTGGAGCCGTGTTACGATTAAACAACAAAAAGAAATGTTAATCAGTTAATGCTACAAGAAATGTTAACGCTATACTAGGCATATAGAGCATTAAAATACAAAGGAATATAAAATTAGTGGAGCTGTGTTACGAATAAACAACAAAAAGAAATGTTAACACTACGAGAAATGTTAACAGGCACTGTAAGGTGTCCGTTAAGAATGATTTATTGTAGGGTCTACTTGATATAAATAGATGAAATGACTAAAAATAGTAGTGAAATTCAAAAAATTGGCTTTATTAGTTCTACATCCTATAAAATTGTTCAAAAATCTAATAAAAAGTTGACTTTATTGATATAAAGTTATTTTTTAACGGACACCTTGCATAGCTCATTAACACTACCCATAACAAAAATAAAAACCAGTGTACCATTGATGGAATAATATTGAGTCCGGTTTGTACATGTTTTTTTTTTTTTTTACCGTATGTATGCCCTGCAAATTCTAAATTCCAGACATTAATCATTGACATTGACATAGTTGAAATATTCCAGTAAAAAATTCCTCTTATAGTTTGGGCCAATTCTATTTAGTCTTTCAAGCGTACAAAAAAGCTTATCAAATTCAAATAGTGCACGCATCTAATAATTAAAAGCCGATTGACAACTTAAAAATAGATACTTATGCTTCGACATAATCAAGCTGCATATTTAGGTTTTGCTTTTCTTCTCCATGTCCATATCAACTTTTTGTTACTTGGGCCTAAATTCGAATACGTGTAGTGAAGATGCAAACATTTTAGTAGGTTCCGATAAGGTGCTATAAAAAATAAAAAGATTGCAGAGATTCTTTTTTCTGATTTCATATGATATGATAATATTTCATAAAAAATGTTTCATGATTAGCATTTATTGATAGTCACCATAACTAAGAATACTGATTTTTTTATTTGAAGAGCCTTGTAACTTTAATTAATACCTCCCAATGCACAAAGTACTTGAGGATTTAAGGGGGGGAAAGAGTTCAAGTTGTGTGGTTAATAGTATACCGTAACTATCTCAAATTAAAAAAATAACAGAAAAAAAAAAAAAAAAACAGGGAGGAAGGAATGGTGACGTGGATGAGGCTCAACCTATTACTCGACCTGGCCACATTGAGTAGGGAAGGAAGGAACGGTGACGTGGATGAGGAAATTTCAAGATCTTTGCCAAGTATGGGCGGAGATATAGAACAACTCCCGAAAATGAGTGATTCTTTAAAATATGGATCAAATGCGTTGCGACTGTACATATTCACATATGGAAAGTTGTTACTAGTTCTAATTTGAACCAACCACTGAAATTATATTTTTACTCACCAATATTAGTTAATTACTTAAAATTTATTGTGAAAATATTGTGGTAGTAATTTTAAACTATGATTTCTTATTCTTTGCCTTTCTTTCATCCATTCGTTTCCTTTTTTTTTTTTTTCTCTCTTGCATTTTGTCCACCACACACATATACCCATAGGATTCCATCCTCTCCTTTTTTTTTTTTTTTTCTTTACTTTCCACTTGATTCCAGAACCTCCCTCTCTCTTTCTTTCTCCAACTCTCTCATTTTCTACTCCCTTTTTTTTTTTTCTTTTTCTACTTGATTCCATAAATTCTCTAGCTCTCTCTGTGATACATCTCACATAATCTTGCTTGCCTTTTGGTGTCATTATCTTCAAACACACACAGACACACATGGAGAGAAAGGAGAAATCGCCTTTGCTCCACCACACTGCCACAGCTGCTCCTCCTCCTCACTGCGGAGTGCATGCAACCAGGGGTCATATCGACTTCTATTTTTTTTCCTTGTTCTTTTATTGTTGTTCTAATTTTTTTTTTTCTGTTCTTGATTTGCTGTTGTTGTTGTTTCTGATTTTAGATTTGTCAGATCGGCTTCTATTTTTTTTTCCTTGATCTTTTATTGTTGTTCTAATTTTTTTTTTTTTTTCTGTTCTTGATTTGTTGTTGTTGTTGTTTTGATTTTAGATTTGTTGTTTAAATTATATCAGTTTTATGAGAGCAAGAATTTTTTTGCTTTTATTGTTGTGGTTTGATTAATTTTAAGATTATGTTATTGAGTTTGTATTTTGATTATGCTTGAGTTTAGAGATGTTTGAGAGAAAGATGGTTGTTTTTGTAGCCGTGAGAGGAGAGAGAAAAAAAAATTTAATTCAACCGGTATTATTTTAAGGAGAAATATTCTTTGCATAAGCTACAGTGATTGCTACAGTGCTCTCTAGGCTTGGAGAGCTACTGTAGCAAATCTAAAAAAAAAATTTAGAGATAGAGAGGCTGTTGGAAGTCTTTTTTGGTGTGAACAGTGGCTTTTCTCTCCAAAATTTAGAGATAGCCAGCCTGCTGGAGATGCTCTTACACCTTTTATTTGATAGTCTCTTATTATCTCACAAAAATAGAAAAGAAAAGTAAATAAGCTGACAGTACATTAGTTGGTGGTAATCACTAAGACTGATAGTTACTTCTGCAAACACATTAGCTCACAGTACATTAGTTGATAATCACTTCGGTTAATAGGTCTTTTTAAAAAATAAAAATAAAATTAATGAACAAAAAGATAGGAGGCGCACCCGATAAGACTGAATTTTATAACACAATTGATTTTTTTTTTTTTTTAGTTTTTGCTATTTTTCAAATACAAGTGAGAACCTTTTGAAGCCTCCTTAATGAGTGTATAAGGACACCCGTTAACATAAATCTATCTCAATTTAAGGTCACCCCATTTTATGACCATCCAAATAACAACATAAAACGTAAAATCAATAAATTAGGGACACGAAATTTCATTGCCCATTGAACTTTTTTTTTTTTTTTAAATTATATTATAAAAGTCATATTTTGGTGACTATTTTTATAATTAGAACTTATCATCTTAACAAGCAACAAAAAAAATTGTGTTTCTGGTGTTTCTTTACTAGCATAGGAATAAGGATAATAGCTAAAGGAAAAGGTTTCTCTTTAAAATGCTTCTCCTCTCCATTCATGCAATTAATAAGGCAAAAAAGCTTGCCGATTAGCTATTATGTCGAACTTGGACATTCTAAAGTTATAGTGTATTGAGAAACTTTGCTATGAAAGTAGCTGAGTTCTGAAAATCAATTCTTAATTTAGGTGAGCCTCAAGGGAGTATTTGAATTGCAGTGGCAAACCAAATACTTCAACTTCCAAAATTAGTGGTGACCATAAAGTGCTACTGCCTACTCAATAATTTAAAATCAAAAATAAAATTTTTGAAATGTACAGATCAGCCACTGTGTTCTTGGCATACATGGTGCATGATGTACAAATCAAAATTTCCCAAAATTTGTACAGAATATAACATGCTTCTTTATTTATCTTGCCCAATGCACAATAAATATTTTATAGTATTTTTTTATTGGTAGGACCTAATGCATAATAATTGTTTTCGGCTTGCTAATGCAAATGTAGACCCCATAATAAAAATTCTCATAAAATTCCTTACTCTCTTCCTCTGTAGTTTCAATTGGAAATAGAAAACAAAAATTCCAGGACCGCAAAAAAATACACAATTTTTGCCACAACTCTCCATGTGATAGATTCTGATTAGCGGAAAAAAAAAAAAAAGATGGGTCCACATGTGAGTGACAAGAAGCTAGTCACAATTTGCCACATAGAAAAATTATGGCAAAATTTATGAGTTTATTTGTGGTAATAGAGTAACACAATAGAAAATTCATCTAACAATTTTTGTCCTTTCTCCCTGCAATCGATTTGAATCTGATAAAAACCATAACTCCCTAATAACAATTAAAGTTTCTGATAAATTTTCAAATAAAATTATTATTGAAAAACATGCAGTCTTAAATAGAATTATAGAACTCAGGATAATTACATGGATATAGATCATAAGCACTATGCTAATCTGATCCAATTCCAATACTAACACACTCAAAAAGACTTCCAAATTAAAAGTATAAGCCCTCATTCAAAACAGTAACAATTGGAAACAAAAGATAATTAACGGATAACAAAGGCTAAAGTGACCAGCAGAACTGCTGCATATCTGTCACCACTTAGTGGACTTTAGAGAGCATACAGTTTGTATGGCCGCGAACAGAAGAAGTATAATAGCAGCACTGGTAGAAGCAGCTCTCCAAGGAGTGCTAAAATATTGACGCCACAACGTTGCCTTCCATTTATGCCAAGTTAAATTATAGAATGAATTCAAATCTTTACATATTTTCAAGTATTTAGGGTTCCTGTTAAGCCATAAGATATTGGTGTTAAGATTGTTGACAACTGATGCCGCAGCGTCGTTGTTGCCAAGGTAATTAATGAGGATTCCCTTATCACAAAGTAAATCTACATCTTTGGAATTATCGATAAGGAAATCCAACATGACAAAGAAATCCATAACAAATGGGTGCCATACATAACGGGATTGCTCTAATGCAATAATGTTTCGAATAAGACGTATATTCTCATCATTTAACGTAATGCATGAGATTTCCATAACTCCATTCTTTGAATCGAACCTCATGTCAAAAAAGCACCTATCATATTTTTTCACCACCTTAAACGTGACGCCTGCCTCATGCAGCTGGGTTGCAATGTATTTCTTCACTTTAGCCCCTCCATGTAATCTGCCCAGTATATCTTTCCTTTCAATTAGATAAAAGAATCTAACCAGATCTGTGAAGTGTTCTATGTTCGCATAAAAATCCTTAAAGGCTTTGTAGTGTTCTATGTTCCCATTGAAATCCTTGAAGGCTGTGAAGTGTTCTATGTTCGCATTGAAATCCCTAAAGGCCAACCTATGAATGTTGTACTCTCCAAAGAATTCAAAAGCAAGTTTCCTTAAAGAAAGGGGTTCCTCTAACTCTGATAGGGTTCTAACTCTGATTCAGCCACTTGCTAGAACAGCATCTCTAAAACAAAAAAGGGAAGCTGATTTTCAAGTAATACCAAGTCAGATTTCAAAACTGGTTGCATATAGTTTGGTATCCCAAAGTCAGATTTCAAAACTTGTTGCATCCAATTTGGTATCCTGATTGTAGGATCGTCCTCAAACAAATTTGAGTAAGATATCAAGATGTACGCAAGAATGAACATCCCATCCACCAGGATCATTGTCACAAAATCATCACTACTTATGCTGGACACAACAGACTCTGCGCAGTAAGAGCGAATTTCTTTTTCCCTCGCTCTTATTCTCTCTACTAAATTCTTCAAGTCTATCTTAGCCCGTTGAATTAAACACTCACAAAACCGTACTTTACACTTTTTCATGGTTTGTAATTTTGCATTGGAGCAGTGAATAGGGCCAATTGAAATAAGCAGAGGAGTGAAGGCTTGCTCATCCACTTTGCGAAGGTGATCTGGAACAATGATCATACCCCCAATTGAGAATTGATGCTTCGAACTTTCAAACATTGCTTTGATGTCAAGTACCAAATCTCTACTTCCATTTGCATTTGAAGAGCTTCCTACCTATCAAGATAAGAGCCACTAGGATTAAAAACATACCCCGTGTAAGGTACAACACGCTATAATTTGACTTCAAAGTTCATTCTATGCCACTATCTTCTAATATGTTAAAATGCACTGGTGTTACAAGAATAATGATCATTTTATACTTAATCGTTTATAAAAATGTAATTTAATCATCCCATTGAAGAATATGGTATTGTTCAATAAATTTCCCACTGAAGTTAGTCTTTGTACTTTGAGTTAAATTCTAGAAATGTCAGAGAATTTTGAAATCAGAAGTAACATTAATTAGGTTGAAAGTAGTTTTAACATATGAGAAAAGTTATCAAATGCCCGTATAGGCTATATTTTTTATAAAAAAATTATGCAAAAAGAAAAAAAATAACTAATATTTTTGACAACTTTTTATATGGGTGTTAACTGGACCCTTTACATATAAGCAAATTAGAAGTATTAAAAATTATACAGATACTTGATATAAGATTTGAGTAAATTGAGAATATAATTTAAGAAAAGCATAAAATTAAAGTGGATTAACTTAATTGTTGAACTTTCACTTTAATTATGTATAGATTAATAATATTCCACATTTGACAATTGATTATCACAAGCAACTTAAAATTCATTAAAAAAATTGTAAAATATAATAGTAAGGAAGTCGATTTCTAGGTAACAAATAAAACACCTTATATTACCATTCAAACTTTTTAAGCATTACTACCATCTAAAACTCAAAATACGTGAATAAAATTTTTTGAAAGTTAAAATTTAGTGGGGGTATTATAGCCGCTACACATTGCAATATTTTAAGAATTATAACATGTGATTAGAATTTAATTGAGAGGATAACAATACAACATATTTCCACTTTTCCAAAATATTAAGGGGGAAATTGCCCGATTTTAAAGTTTAAAGAGAAATTGTGAACTACCCAAAACATAAAGGATGAAAATTATTTTAATCCTAAGTTTTTTCTCTCTTTTTTTTTCTTTTTTTGTGTGAGTGTAAAACTATGTGTTTTTACTTAAAATGATGCATAAAGAAAAAAAAATACAAAACAAAATACAAAAATTCAACCCAAGAAAACTGTATGTGAAACTGTGAATTTGGCTTAACAAAAATTGACTAATAAAAAAAAATTCTAGAAACACAAAGAATGACACAACATTTTCATTATACTTTTACAACTTTGTTATATTTTACTTTGATTCGTAAAAAATTGACACTTTAGCAATTGTGATATCCCTAAATGCCAATCACATCCCTTAGTTTCCCTCTCTCAACACCATAAATGTCAGTCACATCCTTAACCACAGTTTGACGAGATGGGATATCCCTAATTTGCAACTTAGGTTGTAAGGTTGTCGAATATCTTTGAAACTCATACCCTTCAACAAACCTAAAAAGGCAACTCATCTATTATAATCATTTCAGCGAGTGCCTTCCTAGAAGCCTCAACAGTAAAGGCTGTTGGTACAAACCGTAACCCTTCCTCCCCATTCATTTTGGGTTGAAATGCTAAGGTTTGTTGCCCTTTACGTGAAACTCTACTGGGGTTCTTAACACAGTTTGGGGTATGATTCAATAAATTAGAAGTACCATGATCCTTACGATTAGCACGATAAGTTTTTTGGCAATAATGGCAAACAATCTTAAATTGACCCTCACTAATCTTTATTTTTTTTCAAAATGATCCCAAGCAGTAGACTTTTTCCTATTAATACCACAATCAGCAGCTATCTCACTTACCTTGGTTTTATCATTAAGTTTAGGTGGAAGTGCCTCAGCATTAGTTGGAGTGGCAGCAGGTTTAGCTTGGACAGCGGGTTCAGCTTGGGCAGCTCTAAATTATGATGAATGAAAATTATTGTTTTCAAAAAAAAAAAAAAAAAAAGATGAATGAAAATTATTAAACTTTAGGGAAAAAATAAAATAGTCTCTAAGCATAGGCATGACTCATGAGGACGTGCATAGAGGCCAGTAGATGTAAGGAGAAAACTTAATTCAGCGGTATTTGAAAAAATAAAAATCTATTGAATAGTGAAACCTATGTCCAACAAGTTGAGGTTCAAAAATAAGTCTGCTGATATTGTGGACTCGGTTAATCTCATTCAACAGAACAGGTACACCTTCACTCAGTTAATCCCATTGTGGTTTCCAGCAAATTAATGGCAACCTACCCCACATGGTTGGATCAAGATTAACGTTGATGCAGCTACGACAAAATCCCTCACAGTTCTAGCAGCCGTTCCAAGAGATGATAATGGCACTGTCATCAAAGTCTGGTCAAGAACACCCTCCAAGCTGAAGCTACTGCCATCCTATGGACTGTGCTACTAGCAAAAATTGAAATTTGAAAGATGGAGCCATATTGTTGAGGGTGATGCCAAGTCTTGCTTCGACTCATTAGCCTCGCCCGTGTCCGCACCCGATTCGTCCATTTGCAACATTATTAGTAATATTCTATGTCTTTAGAGAATTTTTTGCTGGTTGTATTTTTTCTTTGGGTCAGGAGAGACAGTAATTTTTACCTGCACATGCAGCGGCTAAATTCTTTCTTAGAACTCTTCAGTCTTCCAGAGGCTCTTGCAGTCGCTTGTAAGGTAGACTGCTTTCCTTTCCCTTCTGAGTAACAATACATTGAAGCTTATCAAAAAAATAAAAATAGAGGCCAGACGGAAACAATAGACAAGAATTTGGTGCCATTCTTGGTGACTGACTACTCAAAAGTGCTGACTGGTCTGTTCTCTCTCCTCAAAAACCCAACATTCTCACTATATCTATTTCATTGATGGCTTAAATCCTATCTTAAGTTCCATATTCATACCTCCATCCAATCTTTTTATGGACCCAAGTCTTTCTTATCGTTCTGTTTAGTCATTCAAATTAATCTTTTGTTGTATTAACTAACTTTAGTTATGGAGCTTCTTGACTCATGCTGAGATTAACCAAGGACATAACTTGTTTGATAATTCAATTGTCACAAACTCATATTCTCCTCATATAGGAGACTAGGCAATATCATTTAGCTACAAGGCTCTTGACAATAAATAATTTAAGAAGGTCATCCCTAGCTGACGAATACAAAACCAGTTTATATTTAACCCCCATTTATGTTACTTCCCATCATCCACCATGTTCTTGAACTGCAAGATCATAATGCAGTTGCTGCTAGATTTGCTATGCCAATAAAAATAACCAAGACTAAGAAGTTTGAGCAGTTGGAAGTGAGTTCAATAACATCTAGGACAACTAGGCATTCGTTCGAATGATCTAAGTAAAGCTATCATATATCTTTGACGGTATTATTACAGATACGAATAATATAGATGATAATAATAAAGATATTCAGTATAACCATGTAGAACCCTGTAACTTTAGAGCAACTTCTGGAATCACAAATATGATGAGTCTCTAAATGAAATGGTATTCTTAAATTCTTAAGGGCCAGTATAAACCAATTATCCAATAGCCTAATATTTTTTTTCTTAAAATCAGTTCCCAAGTTCCTCTCCACAGTTTGAACTAGACCCTCACCTAAGAAGCTTTAGTAGCACACAATGGTTCAGAAAAGTATTTGATCAAGCCAGTTTCAACAAAACTCAACTGGCTAAGTAAACTAAGTCCACCTATTATGTGTTATAGAAAATTACCTAATTATGCCGTGATCATCATTTCATCACTTACTGCTTTCCTAGTTTCTGCATAACTGTGGACTTCACTGTGAGAGGGAAGACATTCAATAATACCCTCTTGCCCTTAACAGAGCAAAAACACCATCCCTTGTTTCCTTGAGTTGCCTTGACCCCAATTAACTTGTTTTTCTTAAGTTGACAAGTAAACAGCCTATTTCTTTGCTTCCAGGCTTTGTGCTCTAGACTTGAGATGGCTTCTTTCCAAAAAAAATAAACAAAACAGATGGCTTCTTTCAAGCCATTGCAACTACATTACCTGTGTTCTGGAAAATGAAATTTGATAGTAGCCTAAAAGCATATGAAACAAAACCATCAGGGAGAAATTCAGGGCTGGCAATTTAATCAGAAACTTTTTTTTTTTTGGTTGTCACTGGGAGGCAGAGGAACTCCTGTTCATTATATCAAGTCCAGTCATATAAACATTGCTGCCAGAGCAAACTCAAAGAAAACCATAGAAATCACCTGTCTGTCTTCAAGGGCCCAACTATTTGTCCCATAACTTGAGGTTCAAACTTCAAAAGGACAAGGACTCCTGGAGACACTAGTTTCATATTCATGGTGACGGACTACTCCAAGCAATCAACCCCCCCCCCCCAAAACTCTCTCTCCCTCTCTCTTTCTCTAAAACCATACATTTTTCCTACCTCTTTTTCATTAAGGGCTTAGATCAAGAAAGACGTGAATCCAATCTTTTATGGATTCAAGTCTTTCTTCACGTCTTTTTGAGCCATTAAAATCCAATCTTTTCTGTTGCATTAGCTAACAGAAGGCATGGAGCTTTGAGACTCGTGACATATTGAGATCAATCAAGGACTTAACTAACATTTAAAAAAGGCCTTCCCGGGTCAGGCAACCAGCTAGAGATGACTTCAAGAAAATCTAGGACAACCAGTCATTTGATTCATTGGTCTAAGTAAAGCAGCTATATATCTTTGAGGTAGTTATTATAGATACCAGTAGCATCGATGACAATAATGAAGGTAATAACCATGTAGAACTTGGTAACTTCAAAGGAACTTCTGGGACCATAGATATGTAGAGTCTCTGGATGAGATAGTCTTCCTAAACCTTGTTAAGTCCAATATAAACCAAATTGACTAAGCTAGGTAATTATGTAAAAAAGCTTTTAACCAAATATTGTCAGCCAATCATCCAATAGCCTAATAGTTTTGGTCAAAATTGCGTAAGATCAATTCCCAAGCACTGCACAGTTTGAACTAATCCACACCCAATAAGCTTAGTATACAAAAGTTCAGCAAAGTATTTGATCAAACTAGTTTCAAAAACACTCAACTAGCTAAGATAACCAAGTCTAGCCAACAATGTTTTTCTCCAATATGTGTAATAGAACATCACCATCCACATCGGTACAAGGGTAAGTCTAACCAACATTTAAATGTGATACCACAAAGATAAATTAACAATAAGGTCAACAACATATCTAATCGAGGGGTAAAACTAAAGCTAACCAAGAGCTGATTATCCCAGTAAAAGCTAACTCATTTGCTAATCAATTAAGAAAATTAAAGTAATACTTCATATTGATTAGGGAGATTCTGGAGTATAGGTTGAATTCGGACCAAATCTTATCATGTAAATGTGTCAAATGGCAGATCAAGTTGGTCAGGCAATTTAAATAATACTAAGCTTGTCCTTAATGGGTTGAAATAGACATAAGTTAGTTAATTATTAACAACAAGCTCAATTGGGCACAATTTCTAACCAAAACACTTTAAACAGGACTGAATTACAGGCTAATATTAATCCCCATTAGACACAATGTGCTTATTCATTTATAACAAATGAGGACTCCAAACCAGCACTAGTCCCAATAAAATCTTTAAACAGGGAAGATTTTGGTACCAATATACAAACTGATCAACAAATTATTAGTACTAGTATATATTCCAGCTGAGTATAATAAAAGCTAACTCCTTTCCTAACCAATACTCTCATATTGATGATTACAATTATTATAGATTAAGTTCTGAGCTGATTAAGTGAATATCCTATCACATTGATAAAATTCTAACCAAATCTAATCATATAAGTAGGTCAAAATTCCACATCAAGTTAGTTGATGTCCAAAACAAACTAATCTTATCCTTAAAAGGGTGTCAACAAACAAAAGTTATCTATTTACCAACAATAAGGTCAATTAGGCAAGCCAAGAGCCTTGTAACTCAATGACATTGTCCGATCACCTTTGTAAGGAGAACCAGTGCTTGAATACCCTCTCCCACACTTATCATGACAATAGAATTATCAAAAATAATCTCAATTAGGTACAATTTCTAAGTTCTAATTCTAACACAAATACAAAATATGCAAGACTAACATTACCTACATGGTTAGAATTCTCCCATTTCATAGGAATCGAGACATTCACACAAATTATAATTTACTTGTCAACCAAACAACCAAATTTTCATGAATCTTCAAGAATTAACAACTCCCAAATTTCCCATCTCAAATTCCTCCTTAACCACGAAGACTTTCCCTCATTTCAGTTATAACCAATGAGGACCCTCAAACGGCACTAGCAAGGTAGGCGCGGCACAAGTAGTCAAAAACAAACAAAGCCATCGATCCTCTCCATTTCACATGAAATGGAAAGAGTCCATTAAGATTTGATTTCCTAGATCAAACGTTAATCACAAACTGGCACATAATTTAATTTTTACCCCAATCATAAAGATGATCAATTTAAACAGAGAGATATCATTTTCCCAAAATTTTGGGGCCAGCCATATGTATTCTTTTCTGCACACAAATATACACAGACATTAACAACCAATACATAATTTTGAAGCAACAACAAGATCAGTGCAAAAAAGCATAAATAGCAGTGGAAATATAAACAATAAGAGCAGAAGAAACCAAGAATTCAACTGATGCAGTTTGAATTCTACTTGTGGAGTATTAAGAAGCAAATAAACTCAGTTTGGCATCACCACTTTTTTTTTTTTTTTTTGAAAGTAACTTTTCAGTTTACTTGTTCATGTGTAACTTTTTAAAGCCTCACTTTTTCCAAGTATAATTATTTTTTAATCAACTTTCAGCAAATAGACAAATAAGCTTTCAGTAAAAATCTGCATTTGAAGGCACTCTAATCACCACCAAAAGCACATTAATGATTAAAGAAACAATAGAGGAATCCAGTTTCTACAAGGAAATTTTCAGATTGTATGACACCAAATGCATAACTTTTGATGCTTACTAGGGTTTTTACCTACAAATCTGCACTTAATATTTTAAGGGTAATTCTAGATTAGTACATTCTGACCATTCTTCACTCTTGTCCTGTCTCCTTTATTTTCTTTTGTTCCAAACATACTAGAATCTATGATATTTTTAAAGGAAAAAAATGATGCTTTCCCCTTTAATTGATAACATTCTGACTAACTGATTGCATTTGCATTATCCTAGTAGAAGATTTGTAAATACCAACTTTTAGCCATGACCACCATTACCAAAACAAAGTAAATAGTTGAGTTGGACCCTAATCAAGCTGTGAATCGCAATGTCCCTATCCAAGCAGAAGTAGAGGTGATTTGAAAATGCAGTTTACATGGTTATGCATTGCAACCTGGCCACGGTATGCATAGAGGATGATTGCAGAACCTGTATTCAAGCCTTCTAGAGCTATCTTCATGTGTCATTGTTCCTTGGAGAATTGTAAGCATTACAGCTGAGATCAAAAGTTTAGTAAACTGTAATTATAAATAGACCTATCTCTTTTGATTGGGTCCCTAAAGTTGCTAACAGGGCTGCCCATTTATTGGCCCACTGGTCTTTTGCTGAATAGCATTTTTGGTTTCATCCGCCCAAGCTCAACTGAATCTTTTGGATGTAATTTTGGAAGATGTTGGTGCTGTTTCTCAACTCTCTCCTTAATAAAAATTTTCCATTCAGCAAAAAAAGATGCAAACTCAAAAAAGCCACCACCTGGATAACTCCAAATTAGTTTGATGATTGTGGCAACTAACTAGTTTGAGCATCATGCAAGAATCTTCTTTGAATCAAGACACAAAATTTGAAAGGGTGTCAAATATCATACCACAAAGAAATGCTTTTCCCATCTCCAATTTTTAGATCTTCTAAGTGTAGTATTAAGATCTTCTTCAAGACTTAGAACAATACTTCTTCTTCTTGCCAGTAGTAGACCATAAAACTCTCCCAATTTTCTTCCAATATATGGCGTTGCCTAGGATGCATGGAATCGTTGTGGCAGAACACTTTGTTACTAGCTAAATGAAACAGTCTTGTTTTAGTTGTAATAAACCAGCTAAGGAAAAACTCTTCTTGTTACTCCAAGACAGTGAAGAAGTATAATGAGTAGCGAGAAATTGAATGATGTATCACTGAGTCATAATTAATCCCAAGGGAATTGCAAATCACAGTATTACTAACAATTAAGACTTGACAGGACCTAGCTAAAGGAATCACATTTTAAAAAGAAGTGCCTTTAAGCATTGGGGACCTTGATAGAAAACATGGTGAGCATGTTAAAAGCATCTCCAGCAGAGTAGATAAATTTTTGTACTGTTTGGACAATCAACAGTGACATTTATCTTTTGCCTACCCATTTTTTCAAATACGTCTTCCAACAAACTCTTTATCTTTTCTCCATCTCATTTAAATATTATTTCTTCATTCATTCTTTATTCTTTTTAATCTTTTTTTTTTCTTCCTCTATTCATTCTCAACAATTATATTTTTCAACAAAAAGTGTTACATCCACAATATTTTTTGCAATATTTTCACAAGAATCATAACAAAATTTTATATGGAAAGTTGTTACTAGTTATAATTTGAACCCCACCACTGAAATTATATTTTTACTCACCAATATTAGCTAATTACTTAAAATTTATTGTGATAGTAATTTTAAACTGTGATTTCTTATTCTTTGTCTTTCTTTCATCCATACGTTTCCTTTTTTTTTTTTTCCTCTTGCATTTTGTCCACCACACACGTATACCCATAGGATTCCATCCTCTCCTTTTTTTTCTTTACTTTCCACTTGATTCCAGAACCTCCCTCTCTCTTTCTTTCTCCAGCTCTCTCATTTTCTACTCTCTTTTTTTTTTTTTTCTTTTTCTACTTGATTCCATAAATTCTCTAGCTCTCTATGTGATACATCTCATATAATCTTGCTTGCCTTTTGGTGTCATTATCTTCAAACACACATAGACACGCATTGAGAGAAAGGAGAAATCGTCTTTGCTCCACCACACCGCCACCACTACTCCTCCTCCTCCTCACTGCAAAGTGCATGCAACTTGGGGTCATATCGGCTTTCTATTTTTTTTCCTTGTTCTTGATTAGTTGTTTTTTATTTTAGATTTTTCAGATCGGCTTCTATTTTTTTTTTTTTTTTTTTCTTGATCTTTTATTGTTGTTCTAAATTTTTTTTTTTTTTTTTTTTTTGGTTCTTGATCTGCTGCTGTTGTTGTTTTGATTTTAGATTTGTTGTTTAAATAATATCGGTTTTATGAGAGCAAGAATTTTTTTGCTTTTATTGTTGTGGTTTGATTAATTTTAAGATTATGTTTTTGAGTTTGTATTTTGATTATGCTTGAGTTTAGAGATGTTTGAGAGATGGCTGTGTTTGTAGCCGTGAGAGGAGAGAAAAAAAAATATTTTTTTAATTCAACCGGTATTATTTTAAGGAGAAATATTCTTTGCATAAGTTACAGTGATTGCTACAGTGCTCTCCAAGCCTGGAGAGCTACCGTAGCAAATCTAAAAAAAAAAAATAGAGATAGAGACGCTGTTGGAGGTCTTTTTTGGTGTGAACAGTGGCTTTTCTCTCCAAAATTTAGAGATAGCCAGCCTGCTCGAGATGCTTACACCTTTTATTTGATAGTCTCTTATTATCTCGCAAAAATAGAAAAGAAAAGCAAATAAGCTGACAGTACATTAGTTGGTGGTAAACACTAAGACTGATAGTCACTTCTGCAAACACATAAGCTCACAATACATTAGTTGATAATCACTTCTGTTAATAGGTCTTTTTAAAAAATAAAAATAAAATTAATGAGAAAAACAGACAGGAGGTGCACCCAATAAGACTGAAATTTATAACACAATTGATTTTTTTTTTTTTTTTTAGTTTTTGCTATTTTTCAAATACAAGTGAGAACCTTTTGAAGCCTCCTTAATGAGTGTATAAAGACACCCATTAACATAAATCTATCTCAATTTAAGGTCGCCCCATTTTATGACCATCCAAATAACAAAATAAAACGTAAAATCAATAAATTAGGAACACGAATTTTCATTGCCCATTGAACTTTTTTTTTTAAATTTATATTATAAAAGTCATATTTTGGTGACTATTTTTATAATTACAACTTTTCATCTTAACAAGCAACAAAAAAAATTGTGTTTCTGGTGTTTCTTTCCTAACATAGGAATAAGGATAATAGCTAAAGGAAAAGGTTTCTCTTTAAAATGCTTCTCCTCTCCATTCATGCAATTAATAAGGCTAAAAACCTTGTCGATTAGCTATTATGTCGAACTTGGACGTTCTGAAGTTATAGTGTATTGAGAAACTTTGCTATGAAAGCAACTGAGTTCTGAAATCAATTCTTAATTTAGGTGAGCCTCAAGGTAGTATTTGAATTGCAGTGGCAAACCAAATACTTCAACTTCCAAAATTAGTGGTGACCATAAAGTGCTATTGCCTACTCAATAATTTGAAATCAAAAATAAAATTTTGGAAATGTACAGATCAGCCACTGTGTTCTTAGCATACATGGTGCATGATGTACAAATCAAAATTTCCCAGAATCTGTACAAAATATAACATGCTTCTTTATTTATATTGCCCAACGCACAATAAATATTTTATAGTATTTTTTTATTGGTAGGACCTAATGCACTATAATTGTTTTCGGCTTGCTAATGCAAATGTAGACCCCAAAATAAAAATTCTCATAAAATTCCTTACTCTCTTCCTCTGTAGTTTCAATTGGAAATAGAAAACAAAAATTCCAAGACCGCAAAAAAATACACAATTTTTGCCACAACTCTCCATGTGGTAGATTCTGATTAGCGAAAAAAAAAAATAAAAAAAGATGGGTCCGAGTGACAAAATTTATGAGTTTATTTGTGGTAATAGAGTAACACAGTAGAAAATTCATCTAACAATTTTTGTCCTTCCTCCCTGCAATCGATTTGAATCTGATAAAAACCAAAACTCCCTAATAAAGATTAAAGTTTTTGATAAATTTTCAGATAAAATTATTATTGAAAAACATGCAGTCTTAAATAGAATTACAGTACTCAGGATAATTACATGGATATAGATCATAAGCACTATGCTAATCTGATCCAATTCTAACACTAACACACTCAAAAAAACTTCCAAATGAAAAGTATAAACCCTCATTCAAAACAGTAACAACTGAAAACAAAAGATAATTAATGGATAACAAAGGCTAGAGTGACCAGCAGAACTGCTGCATATCTGTCACCACTTAGTGGACTTTAGAGAGCATACAGTTTGTATGGCCATGAACAGAAGAAGTATAATAGCAGCACTGGTAGAAGCAGCTCTCCAAGGAGTGCTAAAATATTGACGCCACAACGTTGCCTTCCATTTATGCCAAGTTATATTATAGAATGAATTCAAATCTTTACATATTTTCAAGTATTAGGGTTCCCATTAACACATAAGATATTGGTGTTAAAACAGTTGACAACTGATGCTACAGCGTCGCTGTCGCCAAGGTAATCAACGAGGATTCCCTTATCACAAAGTAAATCTACATCTTTGGAATTATCAATAAGGAAATCCAACATGACAAAGAAATCCATAACAAATGGGTGTCATACATAACCAGATTCCTCTAATGCAATAATGTTTCGAATAAGACGTATATTCTCATCATTTAACGTAATGCATGAGATTTCCATAACTCCATTCTTCAAATCGAACCTCATGTCAAAAAAGCACCTATCATATTTTTTCACCACCTTACGTGACGCCTGCCTAATGCAACTAGGTTGTAGTGTATTTCTTCACTTTAGCCCCTCCATGTAATCTGCCCAGTATATCTTTCCTCTCAATTAGATAAAAGAATCTAATTAGATCTATGAAGTGTTCTATGTTCCCATAAAAATCCTTAAAGGCTTTGTAGTGTTCTATGTTCCCATTGAAATCCTTGAAGGCTGTGAAGTCCAGCAAGTGGCTGAATCAGAGTTAGAACCCCTATCAGAGTCAGAAGAACCCCTTTCTTTACTTGCTTTTGAATTCTTTGGAGAGTACAACATTCATAGGTTGGCCTTTAGGGATTTCAATGCGAACATAGAACACTTCACAGCCTTCAAGGATTTCAATGGGAGCATAGAACACTACATAGCCTTTAAGGATTTCTATGCGAACACAGAACACTTCACAAATCTGGTTAGATTCTTTTATCTAATTGAAAGGAAAGATATACTGGGCAGATTACATGGAGGGGCTAAAGTGAAGAACTACACTGCAACCCAGCTGCATAAGGCAAGCATCACGTTTAAGGTGGTGAAAAAATATGATAGGTGCTTTTTTGACATGAGGTTCGATTTAAAGAATGAAGTTATGGAAATCTCATGCATTACGTTAAATGATGAGAATATACGTCTTATTCGAAACATTATTGCATTAAAGCAATCCCATTATGTATGGCACCCATTTGTTACGTATTTATTTGTCATGTTGGATTTCCTTATCGATAATTCCAAAGATATAGATTTACTTTGTGATTAGGGAATCCTCATTAATTACCTTGGCAACAACAACACTGCAGCATCAGTTGTCAACAATCTTAACACCAATATCTTATGATAGGAACCCTAAATACTTGAAAATATGTAAAGATTTGAATTCATTCTATAATATAACTTGGCATAAATGGAAGGCAACGTCAATATTTTAGCACTCCTTGGAGAGCTGCTTCTACCAATGCTGCTATCATACTCCTTCTGTTCACAATCATACAAACTGTATGCTCTCTAAAGTCCACTAAGTGGTGACAGATATGTAGTAATTCAGCTGGTCACTTTAGCCTTTGTTATCCGTTAATTATCTTTTGTTTTCAGTTATTACTCTCTTGAATGAGGGCTTATACTTTTCATTTGGAAGTTTTTTTGAATGTGTTAGTGTTGGAATTAGATCAGATTAGCATATTGCTTATGATCTATATCCATGTAATCATCGTGATTTCTGTAATTCTATTTAAGACTGCATGTTTTTCAATAATAATTTTATCTGAAAATTTATCAGAAACTTTAATTGTTATTAGAGAGTTCTGGTTTTTATCATATTCAAATCGATTGCAAGGAGAAAGGACAAAAATTGTTAAATGAATTTTCTATTGTGTTACTCTATTACCACAAATAAACTCATAAATTTTGCCACAATTTTTCTATGTTCGCATTGAAATCCCTAAAGGCCAACCTCTGAATGTTGTACTCTCCAAAGAATTCAAAAGCCAGTTTCCTAAAAGAAAGGGGTTCTTCTAACTCTGATAGGGGTTCTAACTCTGATTCAGCCACTTGCTGGAACAGCATCTCTAAAACAAAAAAGGGAAGCTGATTTTCAAGTAATACCAAGTCAGATTTCAAAACAAGTTGCATATATTTTGGTATCCCCAAGTCAGATTTCAAAACTTGTTGCATCCAGTTTGGTATCCTGATTGTAGGATCGTCCTCAAACAAATTTGAGCAAGATATCAAGACGTATGCAAGAATGAATATCCCATCCACCAGGATCATTGTCACAAATCATCACTGCTTATGCTAGACACAACAGACTCTGCATAGTAAGAGCGAATTTCTTTTTCCCTCACTCTTATTCTCTCTACTAAATTCTTCAAGTCTATCTTAGCCCGTTGAATTAAACACTCACAAAACCGTACTTTACACTTTTTCATGGTTTGTAACTTTGCATTGGAGCAGTGAATAGGGCCAATTGAAATAAGCAGAGGAGTAAAGGCTTGCTCATCCACTTTGCGAAGGTGATCTGGAACAATGATCATACCCCCCAATTGAGAATTGATGCTTCGAACTTTCAAACATTGCTTTGATGTCAAGTACCAAATCTCTACTCCCATTTGCATTTGAAGAGCTTCCTATCTATCAAGATAAGAGCCACTAGGATTAAAAACATACCCCGTGTAAGGTACAACACGCTATAATTTGACTTCAAAGTTCATTCTATGCCACTATCTTCTAATATGTTAAAATACACTGGTGTTACAAGAATAATGATCATTTTATACTTAATCGTTTATAAAAATTTAATTTAATCATCCCATTGAAGAATATGGTATTGTTCAATAAATTTCCCACTGAAGTTAGTCTTTGTACTTTGAGTTAAATTCTAGAAATGTAAGAGAATTTTGAAATCAGAAGTTGACATTAATTAGGCTGAAAGTAGTTTTTAACATATAAGAAAAGTTATCAAATGCCCGTATAGGCTATATTTTTATAAAAAAATTATGCAAAATGAAAAAAAATAACTAATATTTTTGACAACTTTTTATATGGGTGTTAATGGGACCCTTTACATATAAGCAAATTAGAAGTATTAAAAATTATACAGATACTTGATATAAGATTTGAGTAAATTGAGAATATAATTTAAGAAAAGCATAAAATTAACGTGTATTAACTTAATTGTTGAACTTTCACTTTAATTATGTATAGATTAATAATATTCCACATTTGACAATTGATTATCACAAGCAACTTAAAATTCATTTAAAAAATTGTAAAATATAATAGTAAGGAAGTCGATTTCTAAGTAACAAATAAAACACCTTATATTACCATTCAAACTTTTTAAGCATTACTACCATCTAAAACTCAAAATTCGTGAATAAATTTTTTGAAAGTTAAAATTTAGTGGGAGTATTATAGCCACTACAAATTGCAATATTTTAAGAATCATAACCTTTGATTAGAATTTAATTGAGAGGATAACAATACAACATATTTCCAAAATATTAAGGGGGAGATTTCCTGATTTTAAAGTTTAAAGAGAAATTGTGAACTGCCCAAACATAAAGGATGAAAATTATTTTAATCCTAAGTTTTTTTCTCTCTTTTTTTTCTTTTTTTGTGGTGAGTGTAAAACTATGAGTTTTTACTTAAAATAGAGCATAAAGAAAAAAAAAATACAAAACAAAATACAAAAATTCAACCCGAGAAAACTGTATGTGAAACTGTGAATTTGGCTTAACAAAAATTGACTAATAAAAAATATAAAAAAATATAAAAAAATCTAGAAACACAAAGAATGACACAACATTTTCATAATACTTTTACAACTTTGTTATATTTTACTTTGATTCATAAAGAATTGACACTTCAGCAATTGTCATATCCGTAAATGCCAATCACATCCCTTAGTTTCCCTCTCTCAACACCATAAATGCCAGTCACATCCCTAGCCACAGTTTGACGAGATGGGATATTCTTAATTTGCAACTTAGGTTGTAAGGTTGTTGAATATCTTTGAAACTCATACCCTTCAACAAACCTAAAAGGCAACTCATCTATTATAATCATTTCAGTGAGTGAAATCCTAGAAACCTCAACAGTAAAGGCTGTTGGTACAAGGCGTAACCCTTCCTCCCCATTCATTTTGGGTTGAAATGCTAAGGTTTGTTGCCCTTTACGTGAAACTCTACTGGGGTGTTCTTAACACAGTTTGAGGTATGATTCAATAAATTAGAAGTACCATGACCCTTACGATTAGCACAATAAATTTTTTGGCAATAATGGCAAACAGCCTTAAATTGACCCTCACTAATCTTTATTTTTTCAAAATTATCCCAAGCAGTAGAATTTTTCCTATTAATACCACAATCAGCAGCTATCTCACTCACCTTGGTTTTATCATTAGGTTTAGGTGGAAGTGCCTCAGCATTAGCTGGAGTGGAGACAGGTTCAGCTTGGACAGCGGGGTTCAGCTTGGGCAGCGGGTGTTGTTTGGGAATGGGGTGCATCACTAGAGGGTTCCATAACCTAAAGACATCAAATTTAAGCATTAGCAAACAACCATAAAAAAACTAATTCTAAGAAAGATCATTGTAGTTGAACTCTTAAAGGGCAAGGACACATACACTGGAGCTTTGTAGAATAAGAAATATCATTATGCATAAGAATTGACTTCACAAGTACTGATTTAATTTAACACTCAGTGTTCTGTATCAAGGTAAACTACATGGCACTTCATGATTTCATTTAAATTACAAGCATGTATGTTTAAGAGTCCAGACAAAACTTAGAACTGATATAACTATAAGCATTTGGAAGAAATTGACCTTGGCAAAAGTACTTATATCCAGGGGCGGAGGGAGGGGGGGGCGAGGGGGGGCAGGTGCCCCCCCTGAACTTTCAAAATTTTTCACTAAGCATGCTTGAAATACCATATTTGCCCCCCCTACACTAGAGACAAAAAAAAATAAATAAATTCCCAATTCAGGGAATTCACGTTACCTTCAGCTTTCCTTGTAGCAGTGGACTTCTACTAGCAATTCTATATATAAAATCAATGGGCCCCACATAATAAACTTGATTTTTTTTTATGCTCTATACCAATTACCAAGCCGCCTACTATTCAATGAATTCACGTTACTAAATAAAACCGTGGGTCCCACTTGCTAATAATTTAAAAAAAAAAAAAAACTTTGCTACAAGCCTACACCTACACGGAGTAGAAATCAGTAAGCATAGAACTCAAAAAAAAAATATATATATATATATATATAATATGCAAACTAGGTGTGAAAAAATAAGTTAAGTGTGAAAAAATAAATTAAAGTTTACATTTTACGTTAGATTCTGTATGACAATTACATTATCATATAGTTGTTTACTTATTTTGTTATTAATATTGGTTAATTTTTTTAGATTAATTTTTTACTTCCAATCTTGTCTTTTAATCTTGCCCCCCCTGGCCTAAATTCCTGGCTCCGCCACTACTTATATCATGCAAGTAAATGCAAAATATACTACTCTCAGTTATTATACGAAATAACAGAAAAGAAAATACATGATAGAATGAATTTCTAATTAGCTTCTACATGGCTTGCTTGAATATGTTCCTCCAGTATTTTCTTTTCTCTTTTAAATCTGCCAATAAACTCTTAACACAAATCACACTTCTATTCTTTGTAAGAACAACTTTTTCTTTGTAAGAACAATTCAGAGGATAGAGTCTGGGTTCAATACTTATCTTATATACATCCTCAAAGCACCAATATGAATACCTTTGAACATACTATGAAGCATGTATTCCTATCTTACACATTCCATGTTGCTTATTTGAGTTTAGTTGTTAATGTTCCTTCCATTAATATAATTATTTCATTTCTCATCAACGGACAAGATCAACTTTTATACGTATATCAAAAATATGAAGCTTCTTTTTAGGTTCACTTATGATTCATGCTTAACCTAACAGAATGAGCATCTAATTAGCTTCCAATGGGCTTACTTGAATATGTTCATCCACTATTTTTTTCCCTTTCTTTTAAATTTGCCAATAAAAGAAATTACAGTCAGATAAAAGCTTAGAAAATAAAAGCCTCAAAAAGAAATTAGAAAGACATATCATCGTCAATTTGCAAACACAATTATTGCAGGCAGATATTGTGCTCAAACAACGACAAAACTCAAAAGTAACACAAACAATAACAAGAAGTTAAAAGAGAAACAACATAAGAGAAATGATACCTCAGAGAACTCTTAGCTGTTACGGATTCAACCTTGAAAAGGAAGCAAAAAGCCTACTTGAACAACTTTCAACTCCTGTATAAAATTAGGTTAGGAAAGCAAAATGAATCAAACAAATGACTGAAATGAGCAATCAGATAAGAAGATAAGAACGTGTTTGGATTTCATCTTTTTAAAATAGGGGTTCATCTTTCTTTTCTTTTTTTTACAGTGAAGACACAAGTATATTGATCAAAGAAAGAAAAAAAAAAACAAAACAAGGAATAAAACAGGCAGATAAGAAAATAAAAATGCGTTTGGATTTTATCTTTTTAAAATAGGGGTTCATATTCTTTTTTTACAGTGAAGATACAAGTATATTGATCATAAAAAAAAAATTTTAAAAAAAAAAACAAGAAATAAAACAGGACAGATACAAATCACACTCAGAGCACACTAAAATAATGAATCAAACTAACTATAATGTCTTTAACCAACAAACACAAGTCTACGAAAAATGATAACACAAACAAACACACTCAAATGAGGGGTTCCATCTTTCAAAAGTGATAAATCAAGTCTTGGACCAACAAATCAAATAAAAATAATAATAATGGCTTCATTTTTTAATCCAATCTATTGTTCAGTTTTGGTCCCTTCAGTTGAACAAGATCCCTTCAGTTGCTTTTCATATGATTCTTATTACACATCAAAAAATAATCATTTGAACAAAATGATAAACCCATATCACAAACACAAAATACAGAAAAAGAGGGATGAAAAGGGAAAAAAAAATTTACCTGATCTGAGACTAAGAAGCCGAGACTGAGAGGCTGAGAAGACCCACGGAGTGAAGACGGCGGCGTCCCGGTGGAGTGAAGAAACTGCAAAGATTTTGAATCTTCGATGTAAAGGAGTAAAGGTGAGAACTGAGAATCAGAGAAGACTAGAGAGCACAGAGAAAGGTGAGAATCAGAGAAGAGAGAGAGAGATGAGGGTTGAGATTTGAGAGTCTTGAAGTGTAAGCCGAGTAGAGAAAGGATGAAGGAAAATCTAATTTGGTTTTTGATTTGAAGTGTAGCCGAGCCTAAACCATGATTCATGACCATGGGCATGGGCATGGGGAAGTGAAAAATTGCCATCTGATTTGAAGTGTAGCCGACTAGCCGTTCCATATCTTCTGCAGAAGATTTTCTTTGCGTGGAAACTGTGTAATATCAGATTTTTTTTGCGTGAAGTCTTGCGTGTACCACGAAACAAACTCAGTTTTTAGTCCAATCAGTCCACTTCTCCATTCAGACTTTACGTGTTCTGGAAATTACCAAAATATATATATATATATATATAATTTTTTTTTTATCTTAAACCATCAGTCGGGTCGGGCTCTACGGGTTTTTAACCCATTAGCCTGCCACCCGAATCCGACCCATCATGGGTTAAATTCGTATCAACTTTTTGTTACATGGGCCTAAATTCGTATACGTGTAGTGAAGATGCAAACATTTTAGTAGGTTCCGATAAGGTGCTATAAAAAATAAAAAGATTGGAGAGATTCTCTTTCTGATTTCATATGATATGATATTATTTCATATAAAATGTTTCATGATTAGCATTTATTGATAGTGGCCATAACTAAGGATACTGATTTTTTTATTTGAAGAGCCCTTGTAACTTTAATTAATACCTCCCACGCACAAAGTATTTGAGGATTTAAGGGTGGGAGAGAATTCAAGTCATGTGATTAGTAGTATACCGTAAGTCTTTAACTATTTCAAATTAAAAAAAAAACAAAAAAAAAAAACAAAAGGAACAAGGAGGAACGGTGACATGGATGAGGCTCAACCTATTACTCGACCTAACAACATTAAGTAGGGGAGGAAGGAACAGTGACGTGGACGAGAAAATTTCAAGATCTCTGCCAAGTATGGGTGGAGATATATAACAACTCTCGAAAATTAGAGATTCTTTAAAATATGGGTCAAATGCGTTGCAATTGTACAGATTCCCATATGGGAAACCCAACACTTGACTTGTTAGAGTTGGATTTCAATGCATTTTACATATCGCCAACCATCCCACAATCGTTGAAATTTGGCCAAAGCTTGACAAGTCAGTTGGGGTATAGTGTGTGGGTAGGTTTTTGTGGATAAAAGGATAGTCCTGACTAAAAAGGGATCGCATCTTAAATTATGTAATAAGTCTTGGGACACAATATTTTTTTCACAACCACTAACAGAACTTGTTGAGATTGATACAAATATAATTTGTGTTAGTGGTAGGTCCAAGTTAAAGTGATGTTACTCGAATTAGAACTTGCCAACTTAACAAGTTATATATAAGCTAGACTATGAAAACTATTATATTCTTAACATTAGTCTAAATAACGGCGGAGGAAATTACACCCGTTTTACTTTATATTAAACTCTACCAAAAAAGAAAAAGAAATCCTAATTCATGCATACATGGTTTTGTTGGACTAAGTTTAGGCCTGTGCTAATAATTAAAGTAGAACTGTACAATTTTATAGCTTTTTTAAAAAATATATATATATATATGTAGCTTAGTTATTCATGTATAGTTTTATAAAGTCTAATGTTTTTTTTTTTCCTCAAAAAAAAAAAAAGGTTTAATGTTTTCTGTGCAACTGTACTTTTATCCATTTTAAGCAAGTAAATAAATAAGTTTTCAGCCCAAAAAATAAATAAAAAGACAAAGAAAAATGATCCAATCGCAAATTAACTTATTACAATAATATTAATGCGTCATATACGGCTAATTCTCAACACAAACATAATTTGGACAGTTACATCCTAGGTGGTTAGCCACCAACCTATATATGTATTCTTTGACTTCCTCAACTTTTTACATAAGCAACATGTTTATGTATTTTTTTTTATTAAATTAAGTCTGTACTATGTCTCATACATAAACTACTATTATAAATGCACAACGTTTTTTTTTTTTTTTTTTTTTTTTTGCGATTGGAGGGGGAGCGTTTGGGTCTCACCAGAAAATGGAATCGATGAATGGAGCTGACCTGGAGTTGGACCTTATGCTGATTGGCGGAATTAGAGCTTATTTCGGCTGTGCTTGTGCTGTGAGTTTGGGAGAAGGAAAAGGGAAAGTGATGAAGTGCAAGTAGTGCGGGTGGTTGGGAAAGTAATCAAATAAAAGATCCGTTGAAGCTTTACCTTGCAGTGATGGGACTAGGTACTGCTGGGGACTTGTTTGTGCTAAAAATTTACAAAAATTGCCATTGATTATTCATAACTCATAACTTGAAAACACGTTGGAGCTGTTTCTGAATTAACTCACTCATATCTAAAAAAAGTGAGATTTGTGAACTGAGTGAACTGCTTGAATAATCATCCAAACAATGTCACTATCCGTGGGCCCCACCGATTTTGGATTATGAGTTAACAAAACTCAAATTTGTTAACTCAGTTCACCAAAATCCAAACAAAGCCTAAGTCATCTAAGGAGTGTGCAATAACCACATGAGTCATTGTATTATTAGTAAATGTGCTTGTGATTGTGGTCCAAAAGAATATGTATATATATATATTTTTTTTTTTGAAAGGATATGTATATATTATATTACTTTAGGGAATAGCGATGTTTTCAATCACATGAGTCATTATGTTATTAGTAGATGTGCTTGTGATTGTGGTCCCAAAGAATATGTATATAGCATATTACTTTATTAGGGAATAGTGATGTTTTCAACCTTTGTCACTTGTCAGATACGACGTTGTTCACGCTTATTTGGTGATGTTCAGGTGTGATTTCAGTGAAAATTAACTATGACCAATCTTTCTTTCTTTTTCTTTCTTTTTTCTTTTTTGTTTTTAATTATGACCAATATTGCCTTTAAAATCCTAATATATAAGAAATTATAGGATAAGTTTTAAGTTTTAAATTCATAAAAGATTAAAGATGGAAGGGGAAAAAATTCAAATAAGCAAAACCAAAATTTTAAAGGAACAATAAAAGTCAAATGATAACGTATCAAAGACTTTCTAATGTAAAATTAGGAGGCAAGCAATCTAAAAAGAAAAAAAAAATTTACTAACATTTTTTTTTCTTAAATTACTAAATCGGTGCTTGTTACAATTACAAAATCACATTATCTTAATCCAGTGTTAACATTATTTTTATTAATTATGTATGAATCACAATATATGAAGTCAACTGTTATGAAAATTTTGGTATTTTTAGACTTATTTCAAAAAACTATTATTAATTTTATTATAACAAATTTACAAACTAATGTGACATTGAATAGAATTGGTCACCTTCATATATAGTTATATGGTATAACCTATACTTTTTATTTTCCTGCTTTCGGTTTTATGTTGCTTGCACAAAAGAAAAACATACAAGAAAAAAAAAAGTTTATTCTCTTGCCTAGAAGCAACATTGCCTTTCTAGTTTCTAAAAAAAAAAAATTGCCTTTTTATTTTCCATCTTTTCTCTTAATTTATTTCATTGCCTTATGATTTTTGTTTTTTTGAGAAAAAGTCCAAACTTTATTATGAGAAATTTTTTAAATCAATACAGATTCAATGATTAGGTGGAATATCCTCCATCCAAATTAAAGTTAGCAATTGTTGTGCTTTGTGGAGCCTAGTTGTATTTGATCCAGTTGACGACCCGACCCGACCCAAACAATATTGCGTGGTTTTAATAGGAGATTTTCTAAGGCTTAGTCCATGGAGCGAAGGCTTGGGCCAACATCCGGGAATTTTTTTTTTTTTTTGGCCCGTTTTATAGCCCATTGTGTATCTTGTGCACAGGATGTAGAAAACGCAGCTTGAGGATTAGGGTTTTGTTGTTGTCGTGTTTTAGAGAGAGAAAGAAACACTGTAGTCGCACTTTGTATTTTTTTCCTGATAATAGTGAAATCTCTGCAACTCAGTGGACGTAGTCAAATTGCCGAACCACGTAAATACTGTCTTGTGCGTGTGATTGTTTTTCTTTAACATATGTTTTCTCTATTTTTTTGTTTCTCACATGTTAGAATTTCGGTTGAATTCCCTACAGTAATTAGTACATATTCAACACCTAGTGAAACGTTTGGTGTCTGACTTTTTAAGTTAGTATTTTATTCTATTTTCTTGCTTGGTTGTGAACTAGTAATATAAATATAATAATTCCCTCCAAATAATAATGAAATCTCTGCAACTCAGTGGACGTAGTCAAATTGCCGAACCACGTAAATACTGTATTGTGCGTGTGATTGTTTTTCTTTAACATATGTTTTCTCTATTTTTTTGTTTCTCACATGTTAGAATTTCGGTTGAATTCCCTACAGTAATTAGTACATATTCAACACCTAGTGAAACGTTTGGTGTCTAACTTTTTAAGTTAGTATTTTATTCTATTTTCTTGCTTGGTTGTGAACTAGTAATATAAATATAATAATTCCCTCCAAATAATAATAATCACATAATTTCCATAACTTTCATTTCATATATATTGTCAATTTGTCATAGGTGCTCTCAATGATTTCTCTTTGCTTTAGTTGGCTCAAAAAATTCAACGATCCACTTTTTGAAGATTACTACAAATTTACAACCATCTCCTTCCTTTCTCAAACAATCTTATAACAATCTCACACCAAGCCTTCTCTCTCTTTCTCTGCAATTATCGTTGCAGTAAAGCTCTGTTCAATCTCACACTTCCATCAGAACTCAAATGGCTAAGAACCCCACTTCAGGTTCTCAGAATTTGAATATTGATTATGATCTTTTGGATAATTCTTCTTGATTGAATCTTTACTTTCCATCAGAATTTGATCCCTCTCTTGTTTATTATACTGTTCTGGGATTTCATATTTTGGTCATTTTGAGCTGGTTTTTCAGTGAAAGATTGTTTCTTTATTTCTGGGTATCTTTTATTTTACAAAAGAGGCTCTTAATCTCCTAATTTTTAAACTTAACCAAAATTTTATCAAGGCTACAAACCAGTGCACCGGTGTTATTTTTGGGGGGAAAAAACACCAACGAAAATCCCTCCACCTTTTTACCCATGTACAACTTTAAACTCCCCATTATCTAGCACGCACACGTTTGATCACCTATTTTATTTGAATTCAAATTTCTTACTTTCCATTTTTTTTTTTTTTTTTGAGAGAGTTCCAATCTATGGCATCTACTTCTGATAATAACTCTTTATCATTAGACCAAGATACCAATCAGTTTTTTTGTGTAGGCGGAAATTGAATCCCAGATTTCTTATACAACCATCAGAAACTTTATCCATTTGATTAGCCACTACAAGCTTTAAAATACTTGCTCTATTTTAATATATTTCACGTTTCAGTTTTTTTTTTTTTTTTGGCACAGACTTTGATTTCCTCAATTTCTTTTTTGAATTCATCACCATCTCCCCGTTGAGAAAGGTACATCTCCTTTGATATTATTTCAATTATTAATTTGTATTTTTCATTGCATTTTCCTTTTCTTTGAAGTAGTCTCATGTTTGATTTAATCTCCTATTTTATTTATTTCTTTCTCATAACTTTTATCACTCTTTTCCAGGTTCTTCCCACAACTCCATTGATATTCCCTAATTGTATCTTACTATAAACCATCTCTTCTTTGAAAAATGTATTTTTCTATTCACTTTTTAAACATTCATCACTCCCTAGAATTTTGGTGAAAATTTTTGTCCTATAAAAAAAATAGGGGAAATTATACATTACTACTCTAAACTATACCTCATGTTACATTTTACACCCTAAACTTTTTAAATGTATGTTTTGTATTCTAAATTATGACTCCTGTTACACTTTACACTTTAATGTACATTTTAAATGTACACTTTGCACTCTGCTGTTAAGTTTGCTGTTAATTTTGATGAAAATTCAAAGTTTAGGGTGCAAAGTGTAATAAAGAATATGATTTAGGGTAGTAAAGTTTAATTTATCTTTTGTTTTTAAAGCATTGAAAAGAGGGGCAATTAGGTCTTTTCATGTGGCGTAATATTTTTTCATCCAAGTTAATAGCAAACTTGACATTGAGATGCAAAGTGTAACAAATGTCATAATTTAAAGTGCAAAAAGTGCATTAAAAAAGTTTATGGTGCAAAATATAACATGTGTGGGGCCAGAATAAGTCAAGCAACCCCGGTCCACTTCAGACTAGGCCCAGAGGCCCACGCCGAGGACGCGTCCAAGGTCCGAGGACGAAAGTGTGGAGCCCAGAACCCAAGGAGAATTGCCGAGGATGGTTACATCCTCGGGCGACCGAGATCATAAAGTGAGCAAACAGCATACCCTTAAAGGGAATCTCCCTGAGCATCCAAGGAGCAAATATCAAGTACCAAGCACCGGACATGGAAGCATGGTGGAGGAGTAAGCCCCAGGTGAACTGTCACCTCCACATTAAATGCCCTCAACTAACGCCCTGGCCGCATTAATGAGGATAGGACCTCTGAACAGTGCCGTCTTGGGCGCTGCAACCCACAGGAGGGATGGGAATGCGACTGATGGGACAGGCTCTCAAGTGGAAGCCGGGTTGATCAACAAATGTAGGGCTAGGATCAACTGAGAGAGAAGTATATAATGTAAAAAGTCCCTCTTGAGAGGGGGACGGACGAAAAACCAGAGAAAAGAAATACTGTAGCAGTGTATTTTCTCTCAACCATTGTAACCTTTCTTGAAAGAAATAAGAACAACTTCAACCTCTATAAACCCGTCCGATGAGCCTTATTATGTATTCCGACCCACGTTTAACTTATCACAATCCACCAACAACCATGCATGGCCGTTGCATTCTTTACTAGGGCCTAGCTCTTGAACCCATACTCTATAAATTTATTGGAGGGTTAGCTGGGCTTGGGTCCACTCTCTCAATCTTTAGAGAGCGCTCGAAACCGGTCCCTACAACATGAGTTATAGTTTTGGATGGTAAAGTGAAAATTTTCCAAAAAAAATAGAAAAGTGCATAGAGACTAGACTCATCACATGCACAAAGTGCGTGTAATAATGCTCTTTTTCATTTTTTTTTTTTTTGGTTTAATGTTATAATGCTTAAAAGTAATATATAAATAACTATGTGTTTTTTTTTTTTTAAAGAAGAAGATAAGATAATGTGGAATAATATTTAAAAATGAGATAGAGATCATAAGAAGTTGAAACTAATAGGACATTTGAATTTATTGATTGGGATAAGAATTGTGATAAATAAAAAAATTTGAGATTTAAAACAAAAGAAAGATGATATAAGTTAGTGTGGATGGATGGAGATTTGTGATAACTGTATAAAATTTAGATAACAAAAATTTTGGAATGTCTTAAAGAATTTAAATAATAATAATAATAAAAATAAAAATAAAAAAAACCATGGAAATTTCAGGATAAGAATGAATACTTTTTACAAGGTAGTGGTTTTTTATTTTTTATTTTTATTTTTTTAATGAAGATACTTGAAGTATTTAAATTCAAATAGATAACAAATACAGATAGGAATCAAATATTTGAATACAAATGGGTGGTGTAGGGTCAATTTTTGTAGCCCAAGCCCAAAAAGGTATGGATTGTGAGCCCAATGAACCCAAGACAATAAATTTGTAAAGAGTGGGTGAAAGAGCTAGGCTAGTAATGAATTAAACAGTATTGGACTGCAGTGCTTGTGAATAAATTAGCATTCAATCGTGCTCGGACAAGTGCAAACATAGACGTCCGAAGAGGAATTTGTATTGAATGAACTTCGGTTACAATTCTTAGAGCTACAGTAATGGAGTTCTCTCATTTCTAACTTTCTTTTTTCAATCCTCTATTATCAGAGGCCTTTCCCTCTTATATAGTACCCCCTCCCTTCATCTTCATCGTCCACTTGTTCATCATCTAGACGTCCACTTGAGTGCATGTCCCATCATGTACCCTATTTAGCCTTGTGTGAGTGGCGGTAGCTGAGAGTGCACTGTTCAGGAGTCTTCTCCACATTAATGCGGCCAGGAAAGTAGGTGCAGTGCATTTAATGCGGTGGTTGAAGTTTGTCTCCTAGATATTTCTCCATTCCTGCTATCCTCATGCGTGCCTGAGGTTCATTTCCATCATTACACTTGTCAGGGGGATCATTTGAGCTTCCCAGACGCCTGTCGGACCAAGGTTCTTCGGATCCGAGGATAATGGACTACTCGGACAATTGAATGTCTCCTCGGATTATGACCATACTCCTCTCCAGACATGCTTCTTTTACATGGGCTTCTACTCGAGTGTTTTCATCTTTTCGGACAAACAGTGGTCTTCAAATAGGGTCTTGAGCCCAATACGTTATGTTGGGCTTTTCACCCCCCACAATAACCCCTCAAAATTTTAGTTTTTCCCTCGCATCCGAAGAGAAAAAGTAGGATTTTGACTTGTCACGGAGTAAAAGCTTGAGAACAGACAAAAATTTGAACTGGCACGTGTGTAGGCATAGAAGTAGGCGCTTCATTAATGTCGCTGTCGTTTCAATCTCCCCGAGGCACTGCCATTTACTCCAGGCGACGTTCTATCTTTGGCATCCAACGGTGGGCTGTAGATCCAACGGATGTGATTTTTTCTTCAGAATTTGGGCGGGATGGCCCCTGACCCTTCATTTGACCTCGTATAAAATCTCAGAGGAAGTCATTCCTTCCTTACTTTGCAACTCCCAGACCCTCCAACAAGAACAAGCACACAACTACTCCGAGCTCTTTCAATCGCCGATTTCAATCTTTCCCAAAGTCATCAAGAATCCTTCTGCGCGTTCGAAGATCGATTTCCAGTTCAGTTCTTGTAAGTTTTCCTCTTCTCGAGCCTTCAATCCTCTCTTCGACCAACTTTCTCGCCCTTTGAACGGTTACTCCCTGGTTGCTACACAATGCTTACATTTTTTCATTTAAGCGTAATGGGTAAACTCCAGTATCGGGTGGACAGTCCTACCCAGTTGGAGAAATTTAGGGCCACATATCGCATACCTCCAAACGTGGGGGTGAGGTATTGCCCTCCAGAGAAAATACTGACTGATCGGAAAACGGAAGAAGTCGTGATCCCCGTCATCGCCTTCCTAGAAGGGGGGATGACAATCCCTATGGGCCCCATCACCACTAGCTACCTTCGAAACCATAGGCTTACTCCCTGGCAGTGCGCGCCTAACATGTTTAGGATCTTAGGAGCAATTGAGGATCTTAACCGTCACCTAGGATTGGGACTCACCTGGCTCGACGTGGTACATATGTACGAGTGCCACAGCCAGCAAGGGGCGGGATATTATTTAAAATCCCGGTCCGACATTGTTAGGCTCATTTCTTGCCTCCCCAAATCCAACAAAGGGATGAAAGACGACTATGTGATCGTCTCGGGTGCATGGTATGACGGCCCTCACTACCCAACCAAGCATGGAGAGCCAGGTGGGACATGTTAGATTTAGGCACACTAACCATAGGCTTAGGGTCCTCGTCTTTTAATGGTTTTTAATTCTTCTTGTGTTGCTATTTTTGAGTCTCTAACAAAGTTCTGCTGTGACTTGTAACAGATAAAAATCGCATTTCTCCTCGGCTCAGCCTTACAAACACCGCCGCCCTTAATTTTTTATTAAGATCAGAGATTTTCGTGAGCGAGGACGGGCAGCTCCGATCGGCTCCCCTTATTCTAGGATACACAGCAAAGCCAAAGAATTTCCAACCAGTCGGCAACGCAATAACCCAAGGAGATCATCGCCTTAAACGCATTGACGTTGCTTGGAAGGGTTTTTTGGCGCCATACGAGCTTGCACCCGTACCCCATCCAAACCCTCAGGCTATACCCCCTCTTGTCTAGCCGCTCCAGCAAGTTCCCCTCGAACAGGTGGTTGAGGGTGAGAGGGTCGGCTCTTCCACCTCCTCGCTAGAGGAGCAAATAGACAAATTCCAGTTCGGGGGAGAGGCTTCAGGAGGAAATCGAGTGATAGAGGTCTCAGACGCCGAGGAAGAGACCGACAGACAGTCAGGCATTCACCATACTTTGCTAGCTGCTCACTCTGAAGACTCCTCGGGCGACGACATGGATTTGAGGAGTTTAATGAAGGGTAGGGGCAAAAAGGCCGAGCAGAAAGGCACTGGGACTTCCCTACCAGTGGTGGATCTGCCTCCAGTGCCATCCCAGGTTCCTGATCCCGGCTTAAAGCCCGTTCCTGACCTGAGGAAGAAGAGGCCCCTCCTTGATGCTGAGGAAAGGCAAGTGCTGCCACCCAAAGGGACCAAGCAACAGAATGTGGTGAAAGACCACCGGAACCAAAGGGCCTCGTCCACTGAAAGCCGAGATGAGGTCTTTGTGGCAGATGTCCGCCAAGGAGGAGGACCTCGAATCTGGTCTCCAAGGTTGGAGTTGGATGGCGCTCCAATCCCCTGGGACACCTCCCTTCGGAATTATGATGGAGGAAGGGCAGGTTATGTTGCTGAAGCTTTGCAGCAACCACTCCTCCTTCCCCACGACATGGACTCCTACAGGCGTTTCAACCAGCAGGAGCTCTTCCAATCCCTTAAGAGGGACTTAGCCATGGTAAGTGAGCTCAGTCTGCTTAGCTGAATTGCTAAAACTTTTGCTTTTTTCTTTTTCTGTGCTTTATATTCGAAACTTCCGTCCTGTAGGTTACCCAGCAGGTCTTTGTGGCCAAGGAGTGGAATAAGAAGAAACATCTTGAGGCCCAGGCAGCGGTCTACTCTCAGAACGAGGCGGAGAAATCTCTGGGCTAGCTGAAGGAGGAATATGCCCATCTGTCCGAGCAGTTTAAAGAGGTGACCAACCAGAAGAAAAGCCTCGACGCTGGTATTAAAAACGTTGAAAAACAGGTCGAAGAGCAGCGCAAGCTGCTGAATACGGCCGAGATCAACTTGGCAACCGAGAGGGAGTTAGTGAATGGGCTTAGTGCTGAACTTAAAAAAGCCAAGGAGAGCGCCCGATTGGCCGAGCAGAATGCCCAACTGGCCAAGGAGGCAATCGAGGCTGAGAGAAAAGCAGCATACTAGCTGGGGGTGGATGAGACCGGGTCCCAGCTTACGGAGCAATTTGCCTCGGTTAGCCGAGATTATTGCGACATAACCTGGAACAAAGCATTGGACGCTACTGGAGTCCCTGCTGACTCGGAGCTGAGACTGCCCGGGAGCATATACTACGATCCTGAAATTCGAGAGATCCTGGTGGATGACCCTCCTCCTACACAGCTCCCAGAGGCCTCGAACTAACCCCTGGCCAGCCAAGTCCCTCCTGCCAACCTTGAGGCCTCCAAGGAGTCTGACCAGCCAGGTGACAAGGGCAAACAAGCTGAGCCACCCAAGGGCACAGGGCTGGAAAAGGGGAAGACCTCCTCTGACCCCAAGAACCAGGCCCCAGAAGCTGCTGCTACTTGGACAGGACAGGCTGCCAACCCTGTGGCCCCTCAACCGAAGACTTAGATATAAGGGCTTTTGTTTTGCACTTGTACTTATTTTTGTTTTTATGTAAGGAATTGTAAACTCCTTTCTTTTTATTAATGAAATGGCTTCCCTTTTGTTTCTAGTGTTTTCGATACATGTCTTATGACTTATTACTGCTGCATATGACTGTACATTGCAATTATAACATAACAATGCGAATAAATTTGATTAATATATCATACTGATGGTATGAGTAATTGAAATTGATACTGAAAAGAACAGTCCGCATAAGAGTTATGAATAAGTAATGATTGCAACGAGTAATTATGGAAGTTTCACATGTCTTTCCAAATATGCGAAGTGTTATTACCCCTCGGCTTTAAATTAAACATAACTAAGGAAGCCAATCATAAGTTAGAATCAATTTAAACGCAATCAAGAATTTTAGTGCTGAGTGTTAACTAACCTGTGTCATTTGGTTCAAGGACCATAGGGAACGAACGTATTCGAGTGTTAACTAACCCAAATCATCTGGTCCGAGGACTACAGGCATGATTGGATTTAAGTTTAAACACTTGGATAACTGCAACGGAGTGTTAACTAACCCAAATCATCTGGTCCGAGGACTACAGGCATGATTGGATTTAGGTTTAAACACTTAAGAGAACTGTAACAGAGTGTTAACTAACCCTAATCATCTGGTCCGAGGACTACAGGCATGATTGGATTTAAGTTTAAACACTGTGAGGGTGCTTTTTTTTCTTAGCACACAGGCCCAAGTAGAGACAAGGATCCCGGGCCCAAATACTTGTTGTTTTGGTGGACTGGGCTTGGTTCACCGCAGCTAAATGGGGCTGATTACGAACCAAGTTGTGCGCAAGTCATATAAAGCTCCTCAAGATGAAAAATGCAATTCCTCTTAGTATCCTGGGGCGTACTGACGTGGGATCCCGGGCATACTGTCGTGGGATCCCGGGACGTACTAGGCCTGTAAGAACCCAGAATGCTCTGGTTCTCTGAACTATATGATCTTTTTCCATGTTTATTATGCAATAGAGCTTTGTCCTTTCCTTTTACCTCTATGGGTGCTACATAAAAAACACACTATACAATACACATATCTTCAAATAATTGTTAGTTTCTTAGATTAGGATATACATTTTAATACATATACATATATGTAAATGAGTTTCATGAGGATGATTCTGCCACGAGGATCTTGGCCCCAATTCTCACAGACTTGGTGCTTTTGCACAAGACTTGTGGGATTTGGAACTCAAGTCCGAGTGGCTTTGCTTGGGCTTTGCTTTCCAAGATAGTTAGGTGAAAGAGATTTTAGCAAGAAACAGTAAAGGAAGACAACGTAATAAAGAAATACACGAAGTAATTGTTAGAGATCCTCAAATCAATATGAGGTATTTCATTATTTTCTTGATTGTGGATTACAATATGCTCACTAAGACGTGATACAAGGTTCAACTAAGTTCAAAAGTTACAGACTTTGATAGCTATTCAAGCTTCCAAGACTTGCAAAGTTTGAATTTGTTGAATCCAAGCATATGCTATAGTGGCTGTCTCTGGGATACCGGGAGCGGTTCCTCTGTTTTCTTTTGATTTTACAGAGCTTTTCCTATAGTTCTATATTCACATGATACAAGGTTCAACTAAGTTCAAAAGTTACAGACTTTGATAGCTATTCAAGCTTCCAAGACTTGCAAAGTTTGAATTTGTTGAATCCAAGCATATGCTATAGTGGCTGTCTCTGGGATACCGGGAGCGGTTCCTCTGTTTTCTTTTGATTTTACAGAGCTTTTCCAATGGCTTTGCTGTGATATCTTTTCTCAGATCAAAATGGTGATCAATCAATGTCCCTCAGCATGGGTTTTCTCTTCCTTTTATAGTGCGACTCTAGGGCTTTAAGGCACGAGCGATTTCTCTCTTTTGCCCCTTGTGAGCTTGTACTGTGTCAGTTATCCAGAGGCTTGTCCTTTCCTTTTTTCCTCATAATTTCTTCCTTTTGGTCCGACTAAGCTGAAAGCCCCTAGCTGGTTTTCCATTTCAAGGTTCCCTCTGTTTGCTGATTCTTTAGCTATTTGGCCATTTCTTCCACTTTTCCAGTTTTTTGGTTGCACTCCATCCTTGTCATTTTCCTCAAATAGTTGGAACATTTTACTGCTGGGTTGAAAGCTCCTTCCGGTTACCTCTCTTTTTTTATGGTCTTCTCATTGTTGGTTCCTTGAGGCACAGCTCTTGCATTTTGCTTCGTACTTTCTGATCCCACTGTATGTCTGGGTGCATGAGACCCGCATGCTCTTTGTCTTTTATCCCTCTTTTAAACTTGCTTCAATCCACTTTAGCTGTGCTGCACGTCCGAGGATCCCGAGCCTCTGGCAGCCTCTGGGGATCCCGGCCCAACTCTTTCACTGGAATTTGCTGGACTTTTTAATGGCCTTTTTTGCTGGAAATCTGAACATATATAAGGCCTTGATGTTGATTCTTCTTGCTGCACGAATTGGGCCTTCTTTATTTTTTTATGGAATGGGCTTTGTTGTGAAATTTTGGACCTCAACAAACACTTAAGAGAACTGTAACGGGGTGTTAACTAACCCTAATCATCTGGTCCGAGGACTACAGGCATGATTGGATTTAAGTTTAAACACTTAAGAGAACTGTAACGGAGTGTTAACTAACCCTAATCATCTGGTCCGAGGACTACAGACATGATTGGATTTAAGTTTAAACACTTAAGAGAAATGTGAACGTGTTAACTAACCCTAATCATCTGGTCCGAGGACTACAGGCATGATTGGATTTAAGTTTAAACACTTAAGAGAACTGTAACGGAGTGTTAACTAACCCTAATCATCTGGTCCGAGGACTACAGGCGTGATTGGATTTAAGTTTAAACACTTGAGAAAACAGTGAATGAGTGCTAACTAACCCGAATCATCTGGTCCGAGAACTACAGGCATGACCGGATTTAAGTTTAAACACTTGAGAGAACACTTTACATAGCGAATTGGCATATCGGCTGAAGAAAAGATTCGATTAATAGAAGTAACTCTTGAAGTTATTTACATTCCAAGGACGTGGTATTACATGATCGTCCAGGTCTTCTAAGAAATATGCCCCAATGCCAGCTCCTGAAGTGATACGATATGACCCTTCCCAATTGGGTCCTAATTTTCCCCAAGCTGGGTTCTTCGCAGTGCCCACGACTTTCCTCAGAACCAGATCACCAGGCTCTAGAGGCCTTAGCTTCACGTTAGCATCATAGCCCTATCTGAGCTTTTGTTGGTAATGTGCCAGCCGAACCATTGCACTATCCCTCCTTTCCTCAATCAAGTCCAAACTCTTCTCTAGTTGCTCATTGTTGCCGGTCGGACTAAACGAGCTGGTTCTTAATGTTGGGAACCCGATTTCCAAAGGGATGACAGCTTCAGCCCCATAGGTCATTGAGAAGGGGGTCTCTCCAGTAGACCTGCGAGGCGTAGTTCTGTAAGCCCAAAGCACATGTGGCAACTCTTCTACCCATTTGCCCTTTGCGTCATCTAGCCTCTTCTTCAAGCCGTTCACTATGACCTTGTTGACAGCTTCTGCTTGCCCATTACCCTGGGGATAGGCAGGAGTGGAGTATCTATTTATAATTCCCAGCTCGCTGCAATAATTCCTGAATGCCTTGCTATCGAACTGTAGGCCATTGTCTGAGATGAGAGTGTGAGGAACTCCAAACCGAGTGACAATATTCTTCCACACAAACTTTTGCACATCAACGTCTCTGATATTGGCTAGCGGCTCGGCTTCGACCCACTTGGTGAAATAATCTGTGCCGACCAGAAGGTACTTCTTGTTTCTTGCAGCTTTAGGGAAGGGTCCTACGATATCCAAGCCCCATTGGGCAAAAGGCCATGGGCTAGATAGCGGATTAAGAGTTCCCCCTGGCTGGTGAATGTTTGGAGCGAAGCGCTGACATTGATCACACTTTTTGACATACTCGTGGGCTTCTTTTTGCATGTTAGGCCACCAATAACCTTGGGTGACGGCTCGGTGAGCCAAGGATCTGCCTCCGGTGTGGCTCCCACAAATTTCTTCGTGCAGCTCTTCTAGTAATAGCTCAAACGCTTCAGGATGCATGCACAACAAGTATGGTCCCGAATAGGAGCGTCTGTATAATTTCTGGTCCACGGATAACCAGAACCTGGTCGCCTTCCTCCGAACTTTGTCAGCTTCCCCCTTCTCTTCTGGCAATATATCTTCTTTGAGGAATTTAATTATAGGGTCCATCCAGCAGGGCCCGGCCCTGACTTGGTGAACCTGGATTGCCTCTCCTTTCGCCTCTGTAGGCCTGTGCAAGTCCTCGACAAGGATGATTCTCAGTAGGTTTTGCGCCGAGGAGGTAGCAAGCGTGGCCAAGGAGTCAGCATGTGAGTTACCACTTCTGGGGATATGTAGCAAACTGAAAGAGTCGAACCCCAATTGCAGACATTTAACTCGGCTCAAGTACCCCTACATTCTTTCGTCCTTCGCCTCAAACTCGCTTTGTACTTGATCTACGACTAACCTTAAGTTCGAGAACAACTCCACGGCTTTCCTCCCATTCTTCGGACCATAGCCATTCCCATCAGTAGGGCCTCATACTCCGCCTCATTATTCGTTGCCGAGAAGTCCAGCCTTAACGACTTCTCGATAATGATCCTTTCGGGGGATATCAATACTAGCCCAACTCCAGAACCTCTTTGGTTTGCCGCGCCATCAACGTACACTTCCCAATGGGAGGGATTCTGTTGGGAGATCATGTCAACTGATTTTTCATCCATGTCTGACATGGGCTTCGCTTCTTCTAGTTGGGGCTCCGCGAACTCAGCCACCAAATCCGCAAGGACCTGACCCTTGACCGATGTGCGGGGCATATATCTTATGTCGAAAGCTCTTAAGATCGTACCCCATTTGGCAATCTGCCCAGTGTAATCAGCACTTCGGAGTATAGCCTTGAGTGGGAGTTGAGTGAGGACAATGACCGTGTAGGCCTGGAAGTAGTGAGGTAGCTTCCGTGTACCGAGCACTACTGCTAGGATAGCCTTCTCCAGAGGCAAGTAACGGATCTCGGCCTCATGCAACGATTTGCTTACGTAATAAACTGGTCTTTGCACACCACAGTCTGATCGTATCAACACTAGGCTCACCGCAAAGGGAGCTACAGCGATGTAGGCGAACAGTACCTCATCTGGCTCAAGACTGGACATGATTGGTGGCCGAGCTAGATAATCCTTGAGCTGCTGAAAGGCCAAAGCACATTCTTTAGTCCATTCGAATCCCTTCCACTTGTTGAGCAGAGAGAAGAAGGGCCGACACCTGTCTGCTGATCTAGAGATGAATCGATTCAGGGCAGCAGTCATTCCGGTTAGTTTCTGAACCTCCTTGGGATTCCGAGGAGCTCGTAGATCGTTGATGGCCTTTATTTGGTCGGGGTTAACCTCAATCCCTCTGTGAGTCACCATGTATCCCAAAAACTTGCCGGACCCCACCCCAAATGAGCACTTAGAAGCATTTAGTCGCAGTTTGTACTTTTTTAGAACCTCAAAGGTACTTTCAAGGTCCTTCACATGCTCGGCGACAACCTTGCTCTTTACCACCATGTCATCTATGTAGACCTCGATATTTTTGCCCAGCTGCGGCTCGAACATCCTCGTCATCATCCTCTGGTAGGTAGATCCCGCGTTCTTCAAGCCAAATGACATCACTTTATAATGGTAGTTACCAATAGGGGTGACAAAAGCAGTTTTCTCCTGATCATCCAGGGCTAATGGTATCTGGTGGTAGCCTTGGAAGGCGTCTAGGAAGCTCATCCGAGGATGGCCGACAGTGGCATCCACCAGCTGATCAATTTTCGGCATAAGGAATGGATCTTTGGGGCAAACTCTATTCAAATCAGTGAAGTCTACGCACACTTGCCATTTCCCACTCTTCTTCTTTACCACCACGGTATTTGCCAGTCATTCAGGATAAAAAAACTTCCTTAATAGCTCCAGCTTGTTTAAGCTTTGCTACCTCTTCTCTTACTGCATCAGCATGTTCCTTGGACGGGCGCCGAGGAGGCTGTTTCTTGGAAGTGATCAGTGGATTTACCTTCAAGTGGTGACATATGAACTCCGGGTCTACCCCTGGGGTTTCGTAAGCATTCCAGGCAAATACATCAAGATTTTGCTTAAGGAACTCTATTAGCTCTTCCCTCTCTTGAAGAGGCAGTTGAGATCCGACTTCGAAGAACCTATCAGGATCATCTCCAATAACCACTTTCGTTAAATCCTCACATCGAGTGCCTTCGTCTGAACCTTCGACGGGCAATTCCCGAGACTGTAACTGCTATAAACCCTTTTCGGCTCTGGACGAGGATTGAGCTTCGGGCTCATGTTGAATGGCAGCCACTAGGCACTGTCGGGCCACAGACTGGTCTCCTCGGATCTCATGAATTTGCCTTTCAGATGGGTATTTGACCTTCTGATGCAAAGTAGAGGGAACAGCCCCAAGTGCATGAAGCCAAGGTCTGGCTACGAGTGCCGTGTAGGGTGAATATACGTCCACAACTATAAAGTCCACCTCTACCACTTCGGAGCTGGCCTGCACAGATAAACGTATCCGGCCTTTCGAGGTGACAGCCCTTCCTTCAAAGCTTATGAGGGGGGAATTGTATGGTGTCAGGTCTTGGGGTTTTAGGCCTAGCCCCTTGTAGAGATCTGGGTACATTATCTCCACAGCACTACCCTGGTCCACCATCACCCTCTTCACATCGTACCCTCCTATTCTGAGGGTGATGACTAATGCATCATCATGGGGTTAGATGTCTTCGTTCGAGAACCCTATCTCCAGCGGGGCACCAGACTTAACTCTCTTCGGACCTCGGCTTGACTCCCCTGCTGATGGTCGGCCTACCGACATAACTTTCAATGGCCAGGATCCTGTTCTCCCCGGCGCGGCGAAGACGACGTTAATAGTCCCTAGTGGTGGCTTTGAAGGGTCATCTCTTCGTGGCCCTGAGCCCATCTGCCCTCCTCGGCCGCTGGAGGGGTGTAAGAGTTGTTTTAGTCTACCATCACGAACCAGTTGGTCCAAGTGATCCCACAGGCTCCTACAATCCTCCGTGGTATGCCCATGGTCTTGATGGTACTGGTAGTAGAGATTATGGTTGCGCCTCTCGGGGTTTCCTACCATCTTGTTCGGCCACCTGAAGAATGATTCATTCTAGATTTTTTCCAAGACCTGGTGCACTGGCTCTTTGAACACAGTGTTGACCGCTTGAGGATTTGTCGATCCTGATTGCCCAGCAAAATCCCTTCGCGGTTTACTGTGGTTATAGCGGTCCGACCTGAAATCCCTCCTCTCCTGGGGGATAACCTTGTCCTTACCCTTCCCTTGCTGCTGATCCTCTTCAACTCTTTTGTACTTTTCTATGCGATCCATAAGCATAGTTCTCAGAACCGGACCGGACCGGGAGGTCGGACCGTGAAAACCGTGAACCGTGATAAAAACCGATTTTTTAAGCATAAAGAACCGGGCATATGTGGCAATTCCGTAAACCCCTAAAACCGGGGTTGGACCGTACGAACCGGTAAAGAACCGTGCGGTCCAACCCCTTAGCAATTTTATTTTTTTTTTATTTTTTTATTTTTTTATAAAAACAACTTAACACAATTTTATTATACTTAATTAAATTATCCATCTCTTACAAGGAATAAACAAAATTATAATTAAAATCCTTCAAAGATATTCAACTTTACTTCAAAAATTAATCATAAATTTTAATATTTTCATGGTTATTATTTTATTTTATTAACTTTCTTATTTAATTATTAAATATATACTTGAAAATCATTAAATTTCCCTCACATATATAGATATATTAGTAAATTTTGCTAGTTTTATAAATTTAATATATATATTTAGGCTTTAATTAATTATTAAATTAATTATGACGTTATCACGGTTCGACCCCGGTTCGACCTCGGTTCGACCTCAAAAACCTTGAACCTCTCCCTTTTACGGTTCAATGAACGGTTCGGGTCTGAAAACCTTGTCCATAAGTTGACGCATGTTTGTGACCGGTTTGCCAGATAAGGACGTCCTCAAACCATGGTCAGTAGGGAGGCCGAGCTTGAACGTGCTGAGGGCCATTGCATCAGAGTTGCCTTCCATATCATTGAACATCTCCCAGTATCTATCTGAATATGCCTTCAAGGACTCACCCTCCTGCATGGTCAAGGATAGCAGTGAAGAGAAGGGTCTGGCCACTCTTCGGCATGTGACAAAACGGGAGCCGAATGCTTGAGTGAGCTCTTTGAAGGAGTTGATGGAGTCTGCCTTCAGATCGTCAAACCACCTCATGGCAACTGGCCCAAGACTGGAAGGGAAAACCTTACACATCAGAGCTTCATCTCTGGAGTAGACAGCCATCCTTTGGTTAAAATGACTCACGTGCTCCACGGGGTCTGTTTTACCATTGTAGATGGTGAACGTTGGTTGGTTAAAACGCCGAGGAAGTCTCGCCTCCTCAATCCTGCACGTGAAGGGTGACCTAGAAATCTGATTCAGAGCCCTGCTCATGGCATCGTTTCCCATGTCCCCACGTGATGGGCTTCTGCGTTGCCTCTTACGATGGGACTCCTCTTCATAGGTGTAGGACTCGCTGGCTGGTGTCCTAGATTTATGTTGATAAGTGACATCCCGCTCGTCATCAAGGTCCTCATCAGAATACGAGGAAGCCCGTTTCCTCTTTGCATAGCGCAACTCCCTTTTTAGTTTTTCTACTTCCAGTTGCAAATCCCGGTTCTTCTCTGCATGGGACATGTGACTTTCGCCCTGTGACTGGCTTTGGCTAACGCGCACAGTGTGTACACTGCCCTCACGATCTTGTCTCCTCTCTAAGTTAACAAAATGGTCCACGTGTTGGGATGCCCTGGATTCTGCTTGTTGTTGACCTTGTCCTGCCATCATCAACTGTTGTTTTCACCCTTGCACAAGCTCTCCCCACAGACGGCGCCAATTGTAGGGTCAATTTTTGTAGCCCAAGCCCAAAAAGGTATGGATTGTGAGCCCAATGAACCCAAGACAATAAATTTGTAGAGAGTGGGTGAAAGAGCTAGGCTAGTAATGAATTAAACAGTATTGGACTGCAGTGCTTGTGAATAAATTAGCATTCAATCGTGCTCGGACAAGTGCAAACATAGACGTCCGAAGAGGAATTTGTATTGAATGAACTTGGGTTACAATTCTTAGAGCTACAGTAATGGAGTTCTCTCCTTTCTAACTTTCTTTTTTCGATCCTCTATTATTAAAGGCCTTTCCCTCTTATATAGTACCCCCTCCCTTCATCTTCATCGTCCACTTGTTCATCATCTAGACGTCCACTTGAGTGCATGTCCCATCATGTACCCTATTTAGCCTTGTGTGAGTGGCGGTAGCTGAGAGTGCACTATTCAGGGGTCTTCTCCACATTAATGCAGCCAGGAAAGTATGTGCAGTGCATT